>CM067172.1:81867962-81922057 GCA_034093135.1 Erigeron breviscapus | reverse complement strand
TGGCTTAAGATAGGAACTTACGTATATTAGTCCTATCGTAGGGATAGTCTTGGCTTTGAGTATGGTTGAGGACCGCGATGGAATATTTGATCAAGGGAGCTATAGATGGGAAGTACCCATTTTGGATAAGTGAATATAATATGCGGCATATCAAGGTGAGTCATAGCCCCTTTCAAACTCTTTTATATGTTTACTTGCGGGGTGAAAAGCATGATAAATTAAAAATGACTTTCTCTTATGAAATGATTTTTTTGAAATAATGATAATGATATGGGAATTATATTGTATGTTCAACGTGTTATATGTTATATGATGAGCTTGAGGCCTGTAGTTAGAGGGTTGCGCAACTAGGACTTGTCCCCTCATCCACTATTATAGGTAACGGTGGGATGTTTGGTCTGCCTTGGTGGCCACCTTCATCGCCAGTATGGCCTCGCGGTGCTCTAACTACTATATATTTATGGGCGTCTCCATGGCACGACCCTTGGTTATCTTTATGCACGTGATTGACAGCATGTGCTTATCATTATCTTATCATTTGGGACATTATATTGATTATTGGGACATAACCGGTCTTAGTAGTGGCTCAAGAACAATCTCATCGAATTATGTCATGGTAGTCTTACCATTGACCAGAGGTATTGATATTATTATGGATGGAATATGGATTGAACATACGGTTTGGGTATTGGACCTTATATGGAATCTTGAAAGTTGTTGAAATTGGCGATATTGAAGTATTGATGACCAAATGGTTTTGGTATGATGAATGATTAATCGATTGATATATTTTTCTGTCACGATAAATGTGACAAATGAGAACTTTATAATTTACCTTGGATTTCTCAACTATTTTGAAATGGATATGTAACGAGATTTACTTGCAAACCTATGCACTCACCAACTACGTTTTGTAGTTGACACTTTTTCTTCATGCTTTTCAGGAATTAGCGTAAGCTTCGAGGAATTATAGGCATCATGATTTGTTTGCATTGCACTTTGGAGTCAAAGATCAAACTTTGTGACGGGCAATGGAATCCGCCCTGATCATTGTAGTATACCATCTCATGTATTTGTTATTTGTTTCGTGGACTCAATATCCAAGTATAGTAGACGTATTGTACTTGGGAATTGGTTCACATGCTTGTGCATTGTAATTATTTTTATCAACTAAAGCTATGGTGAATGCTATCTATTATCCTTTGTTTTGAATACTCGACTTTTTGTACATCTCATCATTCCGCCGTGGTTGGGGTGTCAACTGGGCCTCGCTGCCATTGTCATTCTTTGTCTTCCACTTGTTGTCTTTGACTTCAATTGGAATATCTTCATCTGGTCAGATCTCAACTGGAGGAAGTCTTCAGTTGCGTTAACTGTACGTTGCAACTGGACTTCAATATATTTCTGGACAAATCTTCTAGTCTCCAGATGCAACTGGAGACTAGCCAGTTTTCAGCAAAACTGGTCCTAACAGTCTTTTAAACAGTTGATTGACAGGCAACCTGCGTTGTCCGACCTTGTTTTCAAGCCGGTGGCTCTTGCTCCACCTTCTACCCCGTCCTCTGTTATCCAGGGGGGTTCTTCTGCAGAGGTATTGGCTGAAACACATGTTCCTTTGGTTCAGGAGCGGGTTGTTGAAGAGCAGGTTGTAGTGGATGTGTCTGATGGTATTGGTGAAGATGCAGAAGATGTTGCCCAGGAGAACACTGTTGCCAGCCGTTTGAAGAAGAGGAAGAAATCGTCCAAGGGTATCAGTAGTTCCCGATCGAAGAAATGGAAAACCAAGAATGTTGAAGTGCCCGAGCAATCTACTTGTAGGTTCTTCTTAGTCTTTCCTTTGTTTATTCCTTCACTTGTTATTGATTATCTGTTTTCTGTGCAGCCTTCGACCCTTTTGGGGAGGCTCTAGATGCTGCTTCGTGTCATCGCTCTCTTCAGAGTATCGCTCCCTCTGGATGGGTCAGCGGGCTGATGAATATGGAGATCCCAGAGCTTTCTGCCTTCTTTAACCGCTCAATCTTCTGTAGTGTTGTTGTTGGTAGTGCTCTAGATGCAAGGTTGCGGGAGGTTTCTGAAGAATCTGGGCCATCGAAGGAGCAATATGAGAAGCTGATGTCGGAGAAGCATGCTCTTGAAGTGAAGGCAACTGAGCTGGAGGTGGACTGTGGGGCTCTTCAATCTGAACTGGATATCGTGCGTGGAGTTGTGCAGAGGGTCATTGCAGAGAAGGAGAAGGAGATGGATGCTCTTTCAGACCAAATTCGGGAGAAGGATCTGCTGCTAAAAGAGCAGCGCACTTGCAGAACAATCTGGGAAGTATGGGAGGTTAATTGTTGAAGTTATTCCCCATGTCTGCAAGTCATTCCTGAATGGTCCTGAAGTTCGGTTGCTGGTGTCGAAGGTCTGCAACGAGAATAGAGTTGACGCAGAGGCCGGTTTAATGTGTGCTTTGGCTAATGAAGGTGTTATTGATTTGGAAGGCCGCAATATTCCTGAAGATACAGCCGGGCGTCTAGACTCTGCCTTTGGATGAGTTGGCTAATGTTGACTCTACATACCTTCGTAAATTGGCATCCAATCCTGAAGCCTCTCCATCTGACCTTCTGCAGGTTGTTCCTTGATCCTCTTGATGTTCCTCTATTTGGATTCTAAACTTTCTGATAACTGCTTTGTGGTTTGTAAACAATCTTTGTGGCCTGTGTGCCTTCGGATAATTTGACCTTGAATTTTGGCTAACCTCCCTTTATGTTGGGGGAGGTTTTTGTATATATATTATTTTGGTGTTTGAATTGCGTCCCCTTGAACATTTACATTAAGTCTTTTTTTTTACGCACGTTTAAAATGTTATTG
This sequence comes from Erigeron breviscapus, assembly GCA_034093135.1. Lineage (NCBI taxonomy): Eukaryota > Viridiplantae > Streptophyta > Magnoliopsida > Asterales > Asteraceae > Erigeron > Erigeron breviscapus. The sequence continues at coordinate 81,919,207 of CM067172.1, read as the reverse complement.
ATCGATCTTAAGAATATTTTGAAAGCTTTATTTATTTAAAAATAATTGGCAGGAGGACATTACATAGTAAGTTCCTAGCTGCTAGCTTTCTTTGTTGGGACTTATCCGGTAGCTAATCGGACTTATCCCGTTGCCTTTTTAGGTAATTTACCTTTTGACGGAGGTCTTTCTGATCCTCCGTCTTTTCCCCGAAGCTCTGATGAGCGTCCATTTTGTGATAAAAACCCCTATCGAAAGGCTTCATTTCTATGTCTTAAATGAGTTAATATTCCGAAACTATCGGTACTTAATGGATTCTATGTTTACGCAGGTTCACGGAAGATGCGAGTGAGGGTAAATGGCATCAAGTGACTCAAGATGAAGGCCTATGAAGTTACAAGACACAAGGAGGTGATTCGGGAGCCGAAAGAAGCGAATACGAGAAGCAGCAAGAGCTGTCAGCGCCGCTGGCACCTTGCCAGCGCCGCTGGCCCATGCCCAGCGCCGCTGGAGCCCAACCAGCGCCACTAGGCGGCCCAGATCAGCAACCACTTATTTCACTATTTAAGACGAAGCAACCCTCAAAACCCTAAGAGAGAGCCGATTCAGCCGCCCACATCAAACCCTAGGTCGAATTTGCAGATTCCAAGGAGGTTTTGGAGCTTCTAACACCTTCTGATCTTCATCCTCAACCTAGATCTACTCTTTACTTTACTTTCAGTTGGTAAACAATGTCTTTCATCTTTTCAGACTTTGTTATTCCTTTAATAATGGTAGGCTAGTAGGCTGAATACGTGTTTGGATCGATGTGATCATGTAGACGTTTATCTATTTTACTTTATTTGTTAGATCTGTTGGAGTGTGTTTTACTGTTTATCGTAGATCCATGTTTTACTAGTTCTTCATATTATTATCAGTTCTATATCTGCATGTATTGATTTAATTCGATGATCGGTCTATAATCATACACTAGGATTAATACATAAGGATGGAAAACACTAGTCGGTTTTTAACTAAATGTAAAAGGTGATTCACTTATAACTGAGGGATCCAGAACCATAGTAATTATGACGAATAGAACATGATGCTTAACAATGTCAGACGCGATCCAGTGACTTGGAAACGAGCACTGTGGTCACCGGAGAGAATTACTATCTGGTCATGGCTTAAGAGCCGGGTAACTTAAAGATGAATTAGTAACACAAACTTTAGTTCATTAATGCTTAAAGAATGAATCTAACTAGAATTTGTTTATAGAATAGTGTGAGTCTAGGGACAGCACTAGTTCATTAGGCAAAGTGAATCTAACGAGAATCTGAGCCATGATGAAGTTTCCAACAGTCTAGCAAGTAGGTAGAATGATATTTGGTTGTACCATTAGACCTGAGATGCCAAACCAGTATTTTAATTTAATTAATGTTATTTGCTTTTTCAAACTATTTTCAGACTAAGCCTCTCGTAAAAGCAGAATAAAAACCACAATCATAGCTTTTTGGCGCCGTTGCCGGGGACGCGACGCATTCTTAGTTTAGTAGTGTAATTGGATCCTTTCTTGGGTTTCGGCACGAGAAAGTTACTTTTCAGTTCGTAGGTTAAGTCATTTTAGGGTTTAGTAGTCAAATTAGGTTTAGATCAAAATTAGGGTTTAGTAGTATTTTCATTTTCTAAAATTTCAAAAATCCAAAAATATTTTTATTTTATCGTTTTTAGTTATTAAGTTTAGATTGTTTGAATTTAGGTTTATTTTGTTTTTGAAGTTACTAATCGTTTTGTGTTTCGTGTTTGTTTTCGTTCTTGTTTTTCTTTTTCTTTCATTTTCGTTTAGTGTGTTTCAGCTAAGATAGGTACAATGCATTGGAAAGGATTCGAGGAACCTGTTTCGGGAATGGAGGAAGAGAAAACATGATCTGTCCAGAAGGCCCCAACGCCGCTGGGATGTATCCAGCGCCGCTGGTGACCCATACCAGCGCCGCTGGGGAGGTACGTTCCACCCAAAAACCCTAATTTCGATTTCATTACCTCTTTTAGGTCATTGGATTACAGATCTGGAATGGAAAACTTCGACCAAAGCACCTCAATACATTTCATCCCGGGAGACAAAGGAGCAAAAAGAAACGACACAAGACTGCCCAGCGCCGCTGGGGACTATCCAGCGCCGCTGGGAACATCCACCAGGTCCAGGTTTTTCGGCAATCTTAACTCCAACTCGAGACCAAGGCTTCCGGAGATATTCATAAGTCAAGAAAGGCTAATGGAAGAAGTAAAGGCGTTTAACCAACTTAATTACTTGAGTTGGGAGGAGGCATGGGAGACAATAATGAGGCTGCATTGGCAATTCATTGGTTCTTTGAGAGAGATTGTGGATCACTTAAAAGAAGGCCTGACAGTGGAGAAGGGATACGAGAAGAGCGTTTATGACCATTTCTTTGTAAGGGCTAAGGAAGTACAGGCCCTATTACAACAAAAAGCCGACGGAGTTTGGAGATGGATCGAGGAAAAATTAGGAAGGGTGATTGACACTTTGATAGATCTGAGGTCGAAATGTGTACAAAGACACAAAGGTGATAGCAAAAGAGAACTACCAGAGGAGGTTGAATTACATATTACGTTAACTCGAGTCAAAAGGGCATTGGAAAGCTTCAGAAGGGTGAAAAACAAAGCACAAGACCTCCAACGCATGATTCCCGACCTGATCAGGCTCTACCAGCGCCGCTGGGCACCATCCAGCGCCGCTGGGAGTGCCGGGCAGACTAGTTCCACCCCAGTTTTACAAGGATCGAGAGGAGGAGCTGAGCACTTATCGAAACCAAAGCTGAAGCAGGAAAGGAACAACACAAGAGACATAAATTTTGGAAAGTTCATAATTCCATGTCGCATAAATCAGTCAGAAAACATGCTCGCCGTTGCAGACTCCGGATCAAACGCCAACATAATGCCCAGAGCCCTGTTTGACCGTTTAGGACTTGAAAGAATCAGACCAGAAGGAATAAGGTTGGAAGTAGTGAATGGGATCTCGACATGCCAAGGAGGAAAGGTGAAGAGTGTACTTGTTAAGGTACAGGAGATAAGCTTCGAGACAACCTTCATGTTTCTAGATCTCCCATCCTACCAAAGGATTCCACTGATTTTAGGAAGACCATTCCTATATTCGGTAAGAGCAACGATTGACTTCGACAAAGGAGAGATGTTACTGAGACAAAAATCGGATAATGTATTCCTGAAAGCAAATGTGAAGATGAGGAATCAAATGTAACATGCTACCGAGTTGAAGCGGAAGATGATGACTTAAGAGAATTGGAAGAATTGGTCGAAAATTAGGAATAATACATGGAGATTGGAGGACGAGAGTTACGATGAGTCGAGTGAAGAAGAAGAAAAGTTCGATGAATTTAGTATGGATAGCTCGGTTATTTTTTATTTTAAGCAGAGTGAGGACGAGATGCTCGAAGAGGCATGGGACCGCATCAACCTTTTGGTTGATAGTTTTCCCATAGGAACGTTTTGGATGAAGACATCATCGACTCATTCTACTATGGCTTAGGGGATGTAGAGAAGAATATATTGGACGAAGCAGCGAGAGGAGACTTCCTAGCCATATCACTAACCGAGCAATTTCGAATTTTGGAGGAAGAAGATTACAAGAAGGTAGGGTTGGAAGAGAGAAAAAGATTGGCTAGAGAGTTACAACCAATCTTAGAGGTGAAGAGATTTGAACAAAAGGAAGAAGAAGGAATTGGGGATGCGTGGAGAAGAATGGAAAGGCTGATCGGAAATTGCCCGGAAGGTACAATAGATGATGAAACACGCCTTGAATCCTTTTACCTTGGGCTAAATGCGAAGACGAGCAAGAATTAGATGAAAAGGCCAAGGTAAACATCTATTCTTCACCACCACAAGAGTATATAGCAGCTATATTCAGGATAGACATTGAGGAGAAAGCTGCTCGGGATAAGGAAGAAGCCGAATCATGCAAAATCGCAAAATCGGGCACTGCCACGGAGGTACCAGCGCCGCTGGCTGCACAAGCCAGCGTCGCTGGGCAACCCCAGCGCCGCTCAGGGGTACCCAGCGCCGCTGGAACCCCCTGCAGTCCCAAGTTTCACGAAATCAAATCCGTTACCACACGAACCAGCTCTAGAAATCAAACACCGATCGACGTGGAAATGGTTGAAGCTACTGAAGCACGAAGGAACTCTGAAAACTTGGAGGAGAGAAAAGGAACGAACGTCAAAGAAGCCATAAGTCACTTCGAACGTTACCCAACGGGAACCGGCCCCCGGCCGACCCTGTATTCTTCCTCAACCTAGTTCCTAGGCCGAGTCCGGCTGAAGACTCGTTAAACTTAGCACTTCTTGGGAGGCAACCCAAGCCGTATTTTCATTTTTATTTTTATTTTTATCTTTTTAGGAATATGTGACTAATTGCAATTAAGTGAATTGTTTTGAATTTTATCATTTGTGACCTATTTTATATGAGTTATGTATTTAGAATCACAGATGCAAGCTTTCAACGGATCAAGGAAACAAGTAACTTATTGCATCGTATTTCGTTTTTATTTTATTTTATTTATTTTTAGTTTAGCTTGTTATTTTCCATTTTTATATTTTGATTGAAGTGTGCAGGAGTATTTAGCTTTGTATTCTGAGGAAAAACCATGCACTTGGTCAAAAGCTAAGTGTGGGGAATGCCCGAAGCAAATCATGAAGGAAAATCAGACGTCGAAGCACGTACAGGAGCCACCAGCGCCGCTACTGGACTTCCAGCGCCGCTGGGAAAGCCACCTGGGCTTCCCAGCGCCGCTCAGCCACTTCCAGCGCTGGACCTGCATCTGGGCAGTCCAGCGCCGCTCCCAGCCAAGCCAGCACCGCTCACACGTCCGCCTCCGGTCCCAGTCTGCACACCAGATCGCGAAAAATCCAAAAAAATCAGAAAAACCCAAAAATCCAAAAAAAATCAAAAAATCAGAAAATACCAAAAAGAAAAGAAGGTGGAGAAGCATCAATGGATCGCCATCAAATGGAGCCAACTCAAGTCTTTGAAGATCTTTATCATTCAAGTCGCTCCACAAATGCCATCTTCAACAACATTCATGCAATATAAGCCCGGGAAGTTTCGTTAATCCTTTAACTTTTCATGTTTTTCCTATTACCCTTTTTGTTATGTCATGTCTAGTACAACGAGGACGTTGTACAATTTAAGTGTGGGGGGATGGAATAGGAAAAACCCGTGGTTTAATTACTTGAATAATCATAAGTTTTCTACTACTTAATTCATGCAAATTTAAAAATTTTCTTGTGTCTAGAAAATCATTTTGAGAAATAAGCTTTGCAAGTAGACAAAAGATGATGATAACTAAACAATATTAGCTTTGGTAGATGAACGGTTAGTTAGAACTGTTAGTTTAACTATAGATTTGTGTCTGTTCATTCTTCCAACTGGATTAGAGCTTAGACTGAAACTGAATGCGATTATGTTTGCCATAGCACATTTAACCGAACTTTAATATGCCTAGCAATTAGAGCTATCTAGTCATTAGCATAGGTGTATTAATTGGACTTAATTATATAAGTGCTTGTGTAGGAACTAGTTTAGACGTATGGTTCGCCTTAATTCTTACACTATTGATTGTAAACTAGTTGCATGCGGAGTAAGTGTATGAGTCATCTGGGGTCTCTGATAATGTCTATTGCATGAATAATGTAGTAATCTTAAGAAAAGGCAATCAGTAGATTAAATAAAAAGAGTTCAAAGAACTAATAACGAGTAAAATCTATACGCATCAAGTTATGTCGCTTTGCGCGTGGGGAACCACCGACCTGTCACTGTTGTCTTGATGTAAGGTATAAACTCTAACCATTAGTTGAGTTATGTCGCTTTGTGCGTGGGGAACCACTGACCTGTCACCGCTGTCTCAACTATTAAAGATGATAATATCGTATAACTGCTTTAGTGTTTAGCTAGTGAGCATGACTGTAGTGTGAGAGTATGTCTAGGTAGTGACTCACAAGTACACAAACGATGAAATATAAATGCCTTGCTAGTAGCTAGTAGTTCTGATTGCTATACAAACCTTAATTAAGTGCTTAACTAGTCAGCAGAAGGAAGTAAGATTGAGCTGTAAGACATGTGGAATTATAGAACGATTTTAGAGGTATTAACACAAATAAAAAGTTAGCTTTAAGTTTTGATTGACCAATTATCTTGCCTCTAGCTATAACTTACTGATTTTGTCTAAAGCTTTCTCAAATCATTTTGCATGACTAATCTTTCAAATGTTTTAATGAAGTAGAATAACTTGAACACTTAAGTTGTCCGCTCATCATTGTTTTATTTTCTTGGACTATTTGCTTGAGGACAAGCAAAGACTTAAGTGTGGGGGTATATGATGAGCGTCCATTTTGTGATAAAAACCCCTATCAAAAGGCTTCATTTCTATGTCTAAATGAGTTAATATTCCGGAACTATCGGTACTTAATGGATTCTATGTTTACGCAGGTTCATGGAAGATGCGAGTGAGGGTAAATGGCATCAAGTGACTCAAGATGAAGGCCTATGAAGTTACAAGACACAAGGAGGTGATTCGGGAGCCGAACGAAGCAATACGAGAAGCAGCAGGAGCTGCCAGCGCCGCTGGCACCTTGCCAGCGCCGCTGGCCCATGCCCAGCGCCGCTGGGAGCCCATCCAGCGCCGCTGGGCGGCCTAGATCAGCAACCGACTTTTCACTATTTAAGCCGAAGCAGCCCTCAAAACCCTAAGAGAGAGCCGATTCAGCAGCCTAGCCGCCCACATCAAACCCTAGGTCGACTTTGCAGATTCCAAGGAGGTTTTGGAGCTTCTAACACCTTCCGATCTTCATCCACAACCTAGATCTACTCTTTTATTTTACTTTCAGTTGGTAAACAATGTCTTTCACTTTTCAGACTTTGTTATTCCTTTAATAATGGTAGGCTAGTAGGCTGAATACTTGTTTGGATCGATGTGATCATGTAGACGTTTATCTATTTTACTTTATTTGTTAGATCTATTGGAGTGTGTTTTACTGTTTGTCGTAGATCCATGTTTTACTAGTTCTTCATATTATTATCGGTTCTATATCTGCATGTATTGATTTAATTTTGATGATCGGTCTATAATCATACACTAGGATTAATACATAAGGATGGAAAACACTAGTCGTTCTTTAACTAGATGTAAAAGGTGATTCACTTGTAACCGAGGGATCCAGAACCATAGTAATTAGGATGAATAGAACATGATGCTTAACAATGTCAGACGCGATCCAGTGACTTGGAAACGAGCACTGTGGTCACCAGAGAGAATTATTATCTGGTCATGGCTTAAGAGCCGGGTAACTTAAAGATGAATTAGTAACACAAACTTTAGTTCATTAATGCTTAAACAATGAATCTAACGAGAATTTGTTTATAGAATAGTGTGAGTCTAGGGACAGTACTAGTTACTTAGGCAAAGTGAATCTAACGAGAATCTGAGCCGTGATGAAGTTTCCAACAGTCTAGCAAGTAGGTAGAATGATATTTGGTCGTACCATGAGATCTGAGATGCCAAACAAGTATTTTAATTTAATTACTGTTATTTGCTTTTTCAAACTATTTTCAGACTAAGCCTCTCGTTGAACAAGCGGTTGCGACTTCTATTTACTTTTCAGTATTTTAATTAGTTTAATAGGAAATCGTGACAACCCCCAACCGCTAGAATTACACGTTTTACTAGATTAGGTAGTGCAAGCGTCCCTGCGAACGATCCTGTACTTATCACTTACTATACTACATCTGATCGGGTTCTCTGCCCGTAATTGTGTGGTTAGTTTGAGATATTTACTTGTACAACATTTTATAAATTTAAAAGCAAAATAAAAACCACCATCAAGCTCCTTGGTGCATTGTTTTTCCTGGCCCCTCTATTCCTTCTGCGTGTTCTTCTTTTGAACTTTGTTGTTTCTGGGGCCTTTGTTTTTCTTTCTGGCTGTATCGGAGCCTGATAAGCGTCCATTTTGTGATAAAAACCCTATCAAAAGGCTTCATTTATATGTCTTAAATGAGTTAATATTTCAGAACTATCGGTACTTCATGAGTCGTATGTTTATGCAGGTTCACGGAAGATGCGAGAGAGGGTAAATGGCATCAAGTAACTCAAGATGGAAGCCTATGAAGTTACAAGACACAAGGAGGTGATTCAGGAGCCGAACGAAGAAGTACGAGAAGCAGCAGCAGTTGCCAGCGCCGCTGGCAGCCATGCCAGCACGCTGGCCCGTCCCAGCGCCACTGGAGCCCATCCAGCGCCGCTGGGCGGCCCAGATCAGCAACCGACTTTCACACTATTTAAGTCAAAGTAACCCTCAAAACCCTAAGAGAGAGCCGATTCAGCAGTCCTAGCCGCCCATATTCAACCCTAGGTCGACTTTGCAGATTCCAAGGAGGTTTGGAGCTTCTAACACCTTCCGATCTTCATCCTCAACCTAGATCTACTCTTTTATTTTACTTTCAGTTGGTAAACAATGTCTTTCATATTTTCAGACTTTGTTATTCCTTTCATCTTTTCATATTTCATCTTTTCAGTCTTTAGTGACTTGGAAACGAGCACTGTGGTCACCAGAGAGAATTACTATCTGGTCATGGCTTAAGAGCCGGGTAACTTAAAGATGAATTAGTAACACGAACTTTAGGTCATTAATGCTTAAACAATGAATCTAACGAGAATTTGTTTATAGAATAGTGTGAGTCTAGGGACAGTACTAGTTACTTAGGCAAAGTGAATCTAACGAGAATCTGAGCCGTAATTAAGTTTCCAACAGTCTAGCAAGTAGGTAGAATGATATTTGGTCGTACCATGAGATCTGAGATGCCAAACAAGTATTTTAATTTAATTACTGTTATTTGCTTTTTCAAACTATTTTCAGACTAAGCCTCTCGTTGAACAAGCGGTTGCGACTTCTATTTACTTTTCAGTATTTTAATTAGTTTAATAGGAAATCGTGACAACCCCCAACCGCTAGAATTACACGTTTTACTAGATTAGGTAGTGCAAGCGTCCCTGCGAACGATCATGTACTTATCACTTACTATACTACATGATCGGGTTCTCTGCCCGTAATTGTGTGGTTAGTTTGAGATATTTACTTGTACAACATTTTATAAATTTAAAAGCAAAATAAAAACCACCATCAAGCTCCTTGGTGCATTGTTTTTCCTGGCCCCTCTATTCCTTCTGCGTGTTCTTCTTTTGAACTTTGCTGTTTCTGGGGCCTTTGTTTTTCTTTCTGGCTGTATCGGAGCCTGATAAGCGTCCATTTTGTGATAAAAACCCTATCAAAAGGCTTCATTTATATGTCTTAAATGAGTTAATATTTCAGAACTATCGGTACTTCATGAGTCGTATGTTTATGCAGGTTCACGGAAGATGCGAGAGAGGGTAAACGGCATCAAGTAACTCAAGATGGAAGCCTATGAAGTTACAAGACACAAGGAGGTGATTCAGGAGCCGAACGAAGAAGTACGAGAAGCAGCAGCAGTTGCCAGCGCCGCTGGCAGCCATGCCAGCCGCTGGCCCATCCCAGCGCCACTGGAGCCCATCCAGTGCCGCTGGGCGGCCCAGATCAGCAACCGACTTTCACACTATTTAAGTCGAAGTAACCCTCAAAACCCTAAGAGAGAGCCGATTCAGCAGTCCTAGCCGCCCATATTCAACCCTAGGTCGACTTTGCAGATTCCAAGGAGGTTTGGAGCTTCTAACACCTTCCGATCTTCATCCTCAACCTAGATCTACTCTTTTATTTTACTTTCAGTTGGTAAACAATGTCTTTCATATTTTCAGACTTTGTTATTCCTTTCATCTTTTCATATTTCATCTTTTCAGTCTTTAGTGACTTGGAAACGAGCACTGTGGTCACCGGAGAGAATTACTATCTGGTCATGGCTTAAGAGCCGGGTAACTTAAAGATGAATTAGTAACACGAACTTTAGGTCATTAATGCTTAAACAATGAATCTAACGAGAATTTGTTTATAGAATAGTGTGAGTCTAGGGACAGTACTAGTTACTTAGGCAAAGTGAATCTAACGAGAATCTGAGCCGTGATTAAGTTTCCAACAGTCTAGCAAGTAGGTAGAATGATATTTGGTCGTACCATGAGATCTGAGATGCCAAACAAGTATTTTAATTTAATTACTGTTATTTGTTTTTTCAAACTATTTTCAGACTAAGCCTCTCGCTGAATAAGCGGTTGCGGCTTCTATTTACTTTTCAGTATTTTAATTAGTTTAATAGGAAATCGTGACAACCCCCAACCGCTAGAATTACACGTATTACTAGATTAGGTAAAGCAACGCGTCCCTGCGAACGATCCTGTTCTTATCACTAAACTATACTACATCTGATCGGGTCCCCTGTCCGTTAAGGTGTGTGTGTTTTGAGGTAATAACTTGTACAACATTTTTATAAATTTAAACACTAAAACGAAACCACCCATCAAGTGTTTTGGCGCCGCTGCCGGGGACGTGACACATTCTTAGTTTAGTAGTGTAGTTCGATCCTTTCTTGTGTTTCGGCACGAGAAAGTTACTTTTCATTACTTTGGTTTAAGTCAATTTAGGTTTAGTAGTAAAATTAGGTCAAATTAGGGTTAGTAGTATTTTCATTTCATTCTTAGTTTAAGTAGTTTAATTTTTTTTTTCATTTTATATTGGTGCGTTTGACGTTTTCTTTGAGTTTTGCAGTTTTACTTAGGTAATCAAGCTGGAAGACAAATCGAAGGACAAGAACATTAGGGCACCATCACCCGATAGATTAAGATACACCAGTTAGAAGCAGCCTCATCAAACCCACCAAAAACACCTTCACAACCTAGTTCACCTAGATCCGAAATGGACGAATTTGATCGACCGATGATGGAAAGGACGAGAGCCGTTGCACCGACACCGGGATCGGCTATTGTCCCACCAAACTTAGGAGATTCATTTTCAGTCAAAGGCCACCACCTTAAGTTAATCCAAGACAACCAATATGACGGCCGAGCCAAATCCGACCCCCAAAAGCATGTAAGCAAGTTCACAAGTTTGTGCAAAATGTTCAAATACGGAGGAGACGTCACCGATGATGATGTGAAACTTAGCTTATTTCCGTCGTCTCTCACGGGAGAGGCACGTGCTTGGTTCGATGAGCTTGATGAAGGTACCATCACTACATGGAATCAACTTCGCGAACAGTTCGTCTCGCGATTCTTTCCCCCGAGTTTAGCTAGGAAAATGCTTTGAGACATCAAGGCTTTCAGGCAAGACGAGGGAGAATCACTAGTTGATGCATGGAAAAGGCTTAGGGAAATGATCAGAAACTGTCACGGGAATGGACTTAACAAGGACGAGATCATGGAGATTTTCTTCTATGGTTTAACCAAGAGTTCCCAAAAGGATTTAGACCTTGTTAGAAATATAAATATGGTGTTTAATTATAAATTCTAGTATTGGAAGGGGTATTAGTGTTAAGTTAGTGATTAGTATAAATACCCCTCTCATAAGTCATTTATGACTAACTCTTGTATTATTGTAAACCTTTTACCCATTTATGCTATCCAGTAACACCGAGATAGAAATGTTCTTATTAAGTTCTTATAGACGTACGTTTTCCATTAGATCGGCTAGCCAGTTCAATTTATCTAAGTTCTTGATGTACTTTAGACCTAAACTATGTGCTTATATGAAGGTCAATTTGATCTTAAATCATGATTTATATGACGAATTTGTGATTAAGTTCGATGAAATACTAAAGTGCAGTACGTAAACGTTCGTGTTCATAAAAAAATTCTAGTTCAGAAATGTTCGCAATCAGTCCTTGCATTTATGAAGTGTATTAATTATAGGGTACGTATAAAAGGAAATGTTGAAACCCTAGTTGGAAGGAAAAATCACTGTTCATCCTCCCTTCCATTCAACCACACACACTAAAACACCTTGAAACACACACATAAGCCATCTTGTGATTTCGTGATTGTTAGATCGAATCGTTGGTATATTTAGCATCCTTGTGATAATCAAAACGTGTTTCTGAAATTAATTTTGAGGTAACAACAACATCTTATAAGTTTGATCAAATTAAATATGAACTTTTTATAGACTTTATGTTCTTGATGATTTGGTCCATTTCGATGTGAAATCGTGTTAAAAGTTAATGGGTTTGTGTCTAAATGTGTTTAGTAACCGTTTTGTGATCAAATTTGGGTCTTAACATGTGTTAATCTTCAAAAATCCGAATGTTCATCAAAACAGATCTTAAATTCGTTCTATTTGGCTCTTAAACGAAGATAGTCTACTGAAAACGAAGTTAACTGCTTTTTGTACAAACACCTTACGAACATAAGCTTTAAGTTCGTTCAAGATCATTTAAATCCGTTCAATCTATCTTCGTTTTGACCTTCAAACGAAGATTAACTTCGTTAGTTCTGTCCTTACGAATTTAACTTTAAGTTCGTTCAAGATCATTTAAATCCGTTCAATCTATCTTCGTTTTGACCTTCAAACGAAGATTAACTTCGTTAGTTCTGTCCTTACGAATTTAACTTTAAGTTCGTTCAAGATCATTTAAATCCGTTCAATCTATCTTCGTTTTGACCTTCAAACGAAGATTAACTTCGTTAGTTCTGTCCTTACGAATTTAACTTTAAGTTCGTATGAAGTAACATAAGTTCGTTTAGCACACTTGGTCGTTAATGCACACTTGAACCCTAATCGTACAATTGGTCCATAACAACGCTAGCACTTGATTAAATACAATTGAGGCTGTTCATTACTACGTAAGCTAGATCCCGGTTCATCTAAATCGAAGTACAAAGTGCAAACCCTAATTTAAAGTATCAATAAGACACGTTCTAGTTCGATCATCAGAGTACGAGTTCTATAATCAATCAAACTAAGTTCTAAAGACCTAAGTTCATTAATTAAGACATGTTCAACTCTTTTAACACGATAAGTACTTAATTATGAGTTCAAAGACGTTCAGTTCAAGTCCAGTTCACGTACTTAAAGTTCATTTAAAACCCTTTCGAGTCAAAACGTTCAAAGATCTGTAAAGGACCAAATCATCAGTTCATCGAGGACATTTTGTGATTGAATAATCACATGTGCTAATATATGTACTTCTTCATGATCATTATGTGCTTAGGAATCCATCAAGACGTACTTGGATTTCGATAGATATACGTATCTATCTCTGTGCTTGTTCTTTGTGCTATTACTACTTGTGCTTGTACCAGATCACTGTGAGTTCACTTAATCCCCCTTTCGTACATTTTGTTCAAAGTTCTTTATCGGGGACTGAAAAGCATGAAAACTATTTTGTACTAAGTACTTATGTTCTTGAACTACTTATCATGAATTAACTATTTAAAAGTGTATTTAAGTCTTGAATGGGCAGGACCTTAAATACATGTATACGATTGTACTTGATCTTTACTATGTTCCAGTTCGTACATGTACTTGTTCAGTTCTTGTTCACTGCTATCAATCATATCCCACAGTTCAGGGATTGAACCGTAGGTAATTATGGACAGCGCTGTTAGGGTAGGCCACCCTCATTCTCCACAGTTCAGGAGAATGCATATTACTTGTTCTTGTTCTTGTCACTGTTCTGACATAGATCTTATTTGAAGTACTTGAATTATATGAGCAGGTTATCACATTACAGATCAGTTCTGACCAATCGGTTTAGCAGTGTCAACTTATATCTAAAGTTCATTATACGTTCTTGTCCTGTTCATAATATTACAAAGTACCTTGGATTAACGTACAAAACTTACGATCCTTGTTCTTATTGTACATATATATTTATATGTAAACTATAAAGTACTTTATGTGAATCTCACCAACTACTTTTGTAGTTGACCTTTGAACTTACATGCTTTTCAGGCTAGGTTAAGTAGACCGGGTTAGCATAGGAGTCTTCCTTCCTAAGTCATCCTTTTGGCGATTGTTCGAGCGTACGAGAACAGGAGCTGTGAAGACTCTTCTTGCCATTTCACGTTTTAGTTCTGTTCTTTAAAGACAATTGTTCTGTCTTATGAATACTGATCATTCTGAGTACATTTTATGTTCTGTAATAACTATCGTACTTTTGCTCTTTGTTAATGTTATTGGCTGTGTTGGAACTTGTACTATGTGCTTGAGTGCTTGTCTGTGCATCCCGTATATTCCGCTTTAGCGGGGTGTTACAGTTGGTATCAGAGACATGGTTATAGTGAACACCGAGCTTTTCTTAAGGAAAACTCGAGCTATAACTTGAATCCACTCTGAGGTGATACCTGGTATGACCGGTTTGAGTAATACGTACTTTTTGTCCTAATTAGATGTAACCTGATCAACTACATCTAATTACGAATAAAGTACCTAGCACTCAAAGTGTGTTATTAAAGGCGTCATCCGTCTCTTAGAACTCTGTTAAGACATACATCTAGTACTTCGATTATAGGCCTTAGAGCTTATACGACTATAGGTCCTTATCGTGCGACCGACGACTGTTCTTGTTCATATATTGTGCTAACGACGATCATTGTAAATGTACTACATGCTTGGAGCTATAGACTTGTGCGAAACGTAATCGAGTTCATATTTCTATCTTAATAGGGGCATAAGGAAGAATGCCGCCTAAACGTGGACGAAGACCTAAGACTGCACCAGCCGTTGAACCACCTATCCAGCCTGGTGTTGATGCGAACGTCAACTTTACCTTGGAAGACGTAGCGAACCTCATCACTGACCGCATGAATGCGATGATGCCAAATCTTGCTACTCAAATTGCTCAGATGCTGGAAATTCCACAAACTGAAGGTACTAGAACTGTTAGAGCAACTCAGAATAGGAGGACTCAAGAAGAACCCGAACAAAATCAGGAAGTAAACAATGATTCCGATGAAGCTAGCCAGATCAACACTCGAGCTACTGCGGAAGGCAGAGTCAGCCAAAGCAGAGGGTGTTCATTTAAGACTTTCACTCAGTGCAAACCCCCAGTCTACTCAGGGGAAAAGGGTGCTGCTGAACTATTGATGTGGTTTGAAAACATGGAAGAAACCCTGTACCACACTCAAACCTCTGAAGATAAGATGGTGGAGCACGCGACCAGCCAGTTTGATGGTGCTGCTAGGTCCTGGTGGACTGGCATCGTCACCACTATCGGCAGGAAGACCGCCTATGCTTTCACCTGGGAAGAACTTCAGAAGATGATGAGAGCTGAGTTCTGTACCAAAGATGCTTTGCAAGAGTTGGAACAAGAGTTTTGGGATCTGAAAATGGAAGGTGTTGAGATTGAGAAATACATTTTGAGGTTTAATGAACTTGCTAGGCTTGTGCCACACTTAGCTTCTACTGAGGAAAAGAAGATTGATCGTTTTATTTGGGGCTTGATTCCTGAGATCCGCCGTGACCTCACCAGTAAGGGCCCCAAGACCATGTCAAGAGCCACTGTACTGGCTAAGACCTTGACCAAAGATATTATCAGATCAGGAGGTTTGATTGAAAGTACCGATAAGGGGAAAAGGAAGGCTGAAGAAGTGGTGGAAAGGAAAGCTGAACCCCAAGTAAGAAGGGGAAGATCTTGAAGAACTATGCGGTGACCGCAGTGCCTGAACCAACAAGGTATTCTGGAGCTTATCCAAAGTGTACCCGTTGTAACCTTCATCACACTGGTGCTTGTCCTATCTGCTATAAGTGCCAAGGAATTGGGCATATGGCTAAGTACTGCAATACTGTTTCAGCGAACTTGACCAGAACTAATCCTCCACCGGTGAACAGAAATCCCCCAGTGAGAAATGTTAGACCTCCCCTACCACCTGCTGTACCAGTCCACAGAAACCAGAACCAGAACGCCCAAGTTCAGCGTGTTGCTTATCCACGCGGGCCAAGGAACCAGAACCAGCAGAACAACCAGCAACAGCAAGACCAACAGGGCCCTGCTAACGCCCGTGTTTTTGCTCTGAACGCTGAGGAAGCTCGTCAAAACCCTCGGGTTGTGACAGGTACTTTTCTTCTGAACGATCATTATGCTTCTGTACTATTTGACTCCGGTGCCGAACGTAGCTTTGTCGCATTAGACTTTAAAGCTAAGACTAACATGATAACTGGCAAACTAAATGATAAGTATGTGATAGAATATGCAAATGGCCAAAAGTACGGTACCAATGAAATTGCTCTAGATTGTCCTTTGACTTTAGTAGACAAGAACTTTACAATTGATTTAATCCCTGTCAAGATTAGTAGCTTCGACGTTATCGTGGGAATGGATTGGCTATCCAAACACCACGCGACTATTTGTTGCCACGAGAAATCAGTTCATATACCACTACCGAACGGGGAGATCTTGATCGTACAAGGCGATAAGTCCACGAACGAACTTAAAATCGTCTCAGCAATGAAATTCCGTAAGTACTTGGACAAGAAAGATCATCTTGTGTACCTAGCTCATGTCATTGATAAAAGTGCTAAAGAACCTAAAGTTCAAGACATTCCCATCGTTCGGGACTTCCCAGATGTCTTTCCTGACGACTTACCAGGCGTTCCACCTGTTAGACAAGTCGAGTTCAATATTGATCTAGTTCCCGGTGCAGCACCAGTCGCTAAAGCACCGTACCGTTTAGCTCCTCCTGAAATGCAAGAACTGTCCAATCAATTACAGGAACTTTTGAGCAAAGGCTTTATTCGTCCTAGTTCATCTCCTTGGGGAGCACCCATTTTATTTGTCAAAAAGAAAGATGGCTCCATGAGAATGTGCATAGACTATCGTGAACTGAACAAGTTAACCGTTAAGAACCGGTATCCCCTACCTCGCATAGACGATCTGTTTGATCAATTGCAAGGTGCTTCGTACTTCTCTAAGATCGATCTACGTTCAGGTTATCACCAGATCCGTGTTCAGGATGATGACGTTCCAAAGACAGCTTTTCGTACTCGTTATGGCCACTACGAATTTCTCGTTATGCCATTTGGTCTGACTAATGCTCCAGCAATTTTTATGGACTTAATGAACCGTGTCTGTCGTCCGTTCTTGGATAAATTTGTGATCGTATTCATTGACGACATACTCGTGTACTCTCGGAACAAGACTGATCATGAACAACATTTACGTTCTATTCTTCAACTTCTTCGCGAAGAAGAGTTGTACGCTAAGTTCTCTAAGTGCGAGTTCTGGCTTCGCCAAGTACAGTTCCTCGGCCACGTCGTAAACAAACAAGGCATTCATGTCGACCCGGCCAAAGTTGAAGCCATCAAAAAGTGGGAGGCTCCGAAAGCTCCTACTGAAGTTCGTAGTTTTCTTGGACTAGCAGGTTATTACCGTCGTTTTATTGAGAACTTTTCTAAGATCGCACTACCTTTGACTCAACTGACTCAAAAGACCAAAGACTTCATTTGGGGTGAACAACAAGAACGAGCGTTCCAAACCCTAAAAGACAGACTGTGTGAAGCACCTGTTCTAGCTTTACCAGAAGGCACCGAGGACTTCGTCGTGTACTGTGACGCTTCACATCAAGGACTAGGCTGCGTACTGATGCAAAGAGGCAAAGTGATCGCCTACGCATCCAGACAACTCAAAGTGCATGAGAAGAATTATACCACCCATGATTTAGAACTTGGAGCAGTTGTTTTTGCCCTAAAGATCTGGAGGCACTACTTGTACGGAACTAAATGTACTATCTTCACCGATCATAAGAGCTTGCAACACGTGTATAATCAGAAGGAACTGAACATGAGACAGAGACGTTGGGTGGAGTTACTAAGTGATTACGACTGTGAAATCAAGTACCATCCTGGGAAGGCGAATGTAGTGGCTGACGCCCTAAGCAGAAAGGAACGAGTCAAAATCTTATCTATCAAAGAGGCAGATCGTACAGATTTAAGGCAACGCGTGATCGCAGGTCAAGAGATCGGATTAGCATCAAAAGATAATATAAAGGCCGAACGGTTAGGCCCAATCGCTCAAGAACTGGAAATTGATGACGAAGGAGTCAGAAAGTTCAAAAACCGAGTTTGGATCCCTGCAGTTAATGGTGTTAGAGAGATCATCATGCAGGAAGCTCACAGTTCAAGGTACTCGATTCATCCGGGCGCAGACAAGATGTACAAGAACTTGAAGCAAGACTACTGGTGGCCTGGGATGAAGAGGGAGATCTTTGAGTACGTCAGTAGATGCCTGACATGTTCTAAAGTTAAGATCGAACATCAGAAACCTTCCGGTTTATTGAAACAATTAGAAGTTCCGGTGTGGAAGTGGGAAGATATTACCATGGACTTCATCATGAAGCTGCCTCGTACAAAGAACAACCATAACTCTATTTGGGTTATCGTAGACAGACTGACGAAATCAGCTCGTTTTCTTCCAATTCGTGACGACTACTCGCTGGAGAAACTTGCTGAGATCTATATAGACGATATTGTGACCAAGTACGGTGTCCCTTTATCGATAGTGTCCGATCGAGATCCTCGCTTCACGTCTGACTTTTGGCAGTCACTTCAAGAAGCGTTAGGTACTAGACTTAACTTGAGCACCGCTTATCACCCACAGACGGACGGGCAAAGCGAACGTACTATTCAGACCTTGGAGGACATGCTCCGTTCTTGTGCATTAGAGTTCAGAGGAAGTTGGGATAAATATCTTCCATTGATCGAGTTCACGTGTATAATCAGAAGGAACTGAACATGAGACAGAGACGTTGGGTGGAGTTACTAAGTGATTACGACTGTGAAATCAAGTACCATCCTGGGAAGGCGAATGTAGTGGCTGACGCCCTAAGCAGAAAGGAACGAGTCAAAATCTTATCTATCAAAGAGGCAGATCGTACAGATTTAAGGCAACGCGTGATCGCAGGTCAAGAGATCGGATTAGCATCAAAAGATAATATAAAGGCCGAACGGTTAGGCCCAATCGCTCAAGAACTGGAAATTGATGACGAAGGAGTCAGAAAGTTCAAAAACCGAGTTTGGATCCCTGCAGTTAATGGTGTTAGAGAGATCATCATGCAGGAAGCTCACAGTTCAAGGTACTCGATTCATCCGGGCGCAGACAAGATGTACAAGAACTTGAAGCAAGACTACTGGTGGCCTGGGATGAAGAGGGAGATCTTTGAGTACGTCAGTAGATGCCTGACATGTTCTAAAGTTAAGATCGAACATCAGAAACCTTCCGGTCTATTGAAACAATTAGAAGTTCCGGTGTGGAAGTGGGAAGATATTACCATGGACTTCATCATGAAGCTGCCTCGTACAAAGAACAACCATAACTCTATTTGGGTTATCGTAGACAGACTGACGAAATCAGCTCGTTTTCTTCCAATTCGTGACGACTACTCGCTGGAGAAACTTGCTGAGATCTATATAGACGATATTGTGACCAAGTACGGTGTCCCTTTATCGATAGTGTCCGATCGAGATCCTCGCTTCACGTCTGACTTTTGGCAGTCACTTCAAGAAGCGTTAGGTACTAGACTTAACTTGAGCACCGCTTATCACCCACAGACGGACGGGCAAAGCGAACGTACTATCCAGACCTTGGAGGACATGCTCCGTGCTTGTGCATTAGAGTTCAGAGGAAGTTGGGATAAACATCTTCCATTGATCGAGTTCTCGTATAACAACAGCTATCACACTAGCATTCAGTGTGCACCGTTCGAAGCCTTATATGGGCGTAAGTGCAGATCACCACTTTGCTGGCTAGACGCCGGTGAAAGGAGCTGGATGAAGCTACCAGTCGTACAGTTCACTATAGACAAAATAGCTGTTATCAAGGAAAAGCTTAAGGCGGCTCAAGACAGACAAAAGTCCTATGCGGACAAACGCCGTAAACCTTTAGAGTTTCAAGTAGGCGATAAAGTTCTATTAAAAGTTTCCCCATGGAAAGGTACTGCTCGTTTTGGCAAGAAAGGCAAATTGGCGCCTCGGTACATCGGACCTTATAAGATCATTAAGCGGATTGGACCAGTTGCGTACAAACTGGAACTACCCCTAGAACTTGGCAATGTTCATGACACATTTCACGTGTCCAATTTAAAGAAGTGCTTGGCTGACGACCCGGCCGTCATTCCTATTAAGGATGTTCATATCGACGAAGGGCTTGAGTTCACTGAAAAGCCCATTGAGATCATTGACAGAGATGCTAAACGGACTAGACAGAGCAGAGTACCACTAGTTCGGGTACGTTGGAGTGCTAGACATGGATACAATGACACATGGGAACGCGAGGACTTCATTAAGAAGAAGTACCCTCATCTTTTTGATCGGCAAGACTCTTAATTTCGAGGACGAAATCCTCTAAGTAGGGGAGAATGTAACAACCGAGATAGAAATGTTCTTATTAAGTTCTTATAGACGTACGTTTTCCATTAGATCGGCTAGCCAGTTCAATTTATTTAAGTTCTTGATGTACTTTAGACCTAAACTATGTGCTTATATGAAGGTCAATTTGATCTTAAATCATGATTTATATGACGAATTTGTGATTAAGTTCGATGAAATACTAAAGTGCAGTACGTAAACGTTCGTGTTCATAAAAATTCTAGTTCAGAAATGTTCGCAATCAGTCCTTGCATTTATGAAGTGTATTAATTATAGGGTACGTATAAAAGGAAATGTTGAAACCCTAGTTGGAAGGAAAAATCACTGTTCATCCTCCCTTCCATTCAACCACACACACTAAAACACCTTGAAACACACACATAAGCCATCTTGTGATTTCGTGATTGTTAGATCGAATCGTTGGTATATTTAGCATCCTTGTGATAATCAAAACGTGTTTCTGAAATTAATTTTGAGGTAACAACAACATCTTATAAGTTTTGATCAAATTAAATATGAACTTTTTATAGACTTTATGTTCTTGATGATTTGGTCCATTTCGATGTGAAAATCGTGTTAAAAGTTAATGGGTTTGTGTCTAAATGTGTTTAGTAACCGTTTTGTGATCAAATTTGGGTCTTAACATGTGTTAATCTTCAAAAATCCGAATGTTCATCAAAACAGATCTTAAATTCGTTCTATTTGGCTCTTAAACGAAGATAGTCTACTGAAAACGAAGTTAACTGCTTTTTGTACAAACACCTTACGAACATAAGCTTTAAGTTCGTTCAAGATCATTTAAATCCGTTCAATCTATCTTCGTTTCGACCTTCAAACGAAGATTAACTTCGTTAGTTCTGTCCTTACGAATTTAACTTTAAGTTCGTTCAAGATCATTTAAATCCGTTCAATCTATCTTCGTTTTGACCTTCAAACGAAGATTAACTTCGTTAGTTCTGTCCTTACGAATTTAACTTTAAGTTCGTTCAAGATCATTTAAATCCGTTCAATCTATCTTCGTTTTGACCTTCAAACGAAGATTAACTTCGTTAGTTCTGTCCTTACGAATTTAACTTTAAGTTCGTATGAAGTAACATAAGTTCGTTTAGCACACTTGGTCGTTAATGCACACTTGAACCCTAATCGTACAATTGGTCCATAACAACGCTAGCACTTGATTAAATACATTGAGGCTGTTCATTACTACTTAAGCTAGATCCCGGTTCGATCTAAATCGAAGTACAAAGTGCAAACCCTAATTTAAAGTATCAATAAGACACGTTCTAGTTCGATCATCAGAGTACGAGTTCTATAATCAATCAAACTAAGTTCTAAAGACCTAAGTTCATTAATTAAGACATGTTCAACTCTTTTAACACGATAAGTACTTAATTATGAGTTCAAAGACGTTCAGTTCAAGTCCAGTTCACGTACTTAAAGTTCATTTAAAACCCTTTCGAGTCAAAACGTTCAAGATCATTTAAATCCGTTCAATCTATCTTCGTTTTGACCTTCAAACGAAGATTAACTTCGTTAGTTCTGTCCTTACGAATTTAACTTTAAGTTCGTTCAAGATCATTTAAATCCGTTCAATCTATCTTCGTTTCGACCTTCAAACGAAGATTAACTTCGTTAGTTCTGTCCTTACGAATTTAACTTTAAGTTCGTTCAAGATCATTTAAATCCGTTCAATCTATCTTCGTTTTGACCTTCAAACGAAGATTAACTTCGTTAGTTCTGTCCTTACGAATTTAACTTTAAGTTCGTTCAAGATCATTTAAATCCGTTCAATCTATCTTCGTTTTGACCTTCAAACGAAGATTAACTTCGTTAGTTCTGTCCTTACGAATTTAACTTTAAGTTCGTTCAAGATCATTTAAATCCGTTCAATCTATCTTCGTTTTGACCTTCAAACGAAGATTAACTTCGTTAGTTCTGTCCTTACGAATTTAACTTTAAGTTCGTTCAAGATCATTTAAATCCGTTCAATCTATCTTCGTTTTGACCTTCAAACGAAGATTAACTTCGTTAGTTCTGTCCTTACGAATTTAACTTTAAGTTCGTATGAAGTAACATAAGTTCGTTTAGCACACTTGGTCGTTAATGCACACTTGAACCCTAATCGTACAATTGGTCCATAACAACGCTAGCACTTGATTAAATACATTTGAGGCTGTTCATTACTACTTAAGCTAGATCCCGGTTCGATCTAAATCGAAGTGCAAAGTGCAAACCCTAATTAAAGTATCAATAAGACACGTTCTAGTTCGATCATCAGAGTACGAGTTCTATAATCAATCAAACTAAGTTCTAAAGACCTAAGTTCATTAATTAAGACATGTTCAACTCTTTTAACACGATAAGTACTTAATTATGAGTTCAAAGACGTTCAGTTCAAGTCCAGTTCACGTACTTAAAGTTCATTTAAAACCCTTTCGAGTCAAAACGTTCAAAGATCTGTAAAGGACCAAATCATCAGTTCATCGAGGACATTTTGTGATTGAATAATCACATGTGCTAATATATGTACTTCTTCATGATCATTATGTGCTTAGGAATCCATCAAGACGTACTTGGATTTCGATAGATATACGTATCTATCTCTGTGCTTGTTCTTTGTGCTATTACTACTTGTGCTTGTACCAGATCACTGTGAGTTCACTTAATCCCCCTTTCGTACATTTTGTTCAAAGTTCTTTATCGGGGACTGAAAAGCATGAAAACTATTTTGTACTAAGTACTTATGTTCTTGAACTACTTATCATGAATTAACTATTTAAAAGTGTATTTAAGTCTTGAATGGGCAGGACCTTAAATACATGTATACGATTGTACTTGATCTTTACTATGTTCCAGTTCGTACATGTACTTGTTCAGTTCTTGTTCACTGCTATCAATCCATATCCCACAGTTCAGGGATTGAACCGTAGGTAATTATGGACAGCGCTGTTAGGGTAGGCCCACCCTCATTCTCCACAGTTCAGGAGAATGCATATTACTTGTTCTTGTTCTTGTCACTGTTCTGACATAGATCTTGTTTGAAGTACTTGAATTATATGAGCAGGTTATCACATTACAGATCAGTTCTGACCAATCGGTTTAGCAGTGTCAACTTATATCTAAAGTTCATTATACGTTCTTGTCCTGTTCATAATATTACAAAGTACCTTGGATTAACGTACAAAACTTACGATCTTGTTCTTATTGTACATATATATTTATATGTAAACTATAAAGTACTTTATGTGAATCTCACCAACTACTTTTGTAGTTGACCTTTGAACTTACATGCTTTTCAGGCTAGGTTAAGTAGACCGGGTTAGCATAGGAGTCTTCCTTCCTAAGTTCATCCTTTTGGCGATTGTTCGAGCGTACGAGAACAGGAGCTGTGAAGACTCTTCTTGCCATTTCACGTTTTAGTTCTGTTCTTTAAAGACAATTGTTCTGTCTTATGAATACTGATCATTCTGAGTACATTTTATGTTCTGTAATAACTATCGTACTTTTGCTCTTTGTTAATGTTATTGGCTGTGTTGGAACTTGTACTATGTGCTTGAGTGCTTGTCTGTGCACCCCGTATATTCCGCTTTAGCGGGGTGTTACAATCCAACTTTCCCTGCCAACACTACTTTCTCTCTCTACTTTCTCTCACATCAAACCGCCATTGTTACACACACTAACACACACATAAGCTCAAATTCTACACTTTACATTTGGTATCAGAGCACAATCAGCATATCTGAACGATCCACAAGCTTAATTGAAGCTTATATTGTGCTTATTTTCTGAATTTAGCTTACTTTCTGAAAGGTCTATTTGCCGAGATTACTGTTTGAGTAATTTCTGCAAAATTAGTGTGTTTGTTATTGAAATTTGTTCACCGATCGATTTGTTATCAGTAAATCATCATTCGTTATCAATTTCAGAGGTTAATTTCATCATTTGATTCGATTTTGAAAAAGCTCGGCGAATAGCATGTTCGTGTGGGTTTGATTTCTGGTTGAAATTAGCAGTTATTTTGTTTGAGGATTTGTGCGCATTGAGTTTCTGAGTATTTTGATATAAATTTCAAGTTTTAATTCGCAAAAATGAAGAAGATATCAATGATTTTCAGAAACCTCGGCGTTTGAGTGTTTGGCTGAACGAAGAAGAAGACTAGTAACCGACTATTTTGTCGTGTAGTGAATACTCGTGTTTGCAGAGGTTTTTGGCTAGGGTTAATCTTACTTGTTCTATTTGCAGAGATTTTATCTCGGCAAATACGTGTTTTAGCAAATCTTTGCTAAGTGGTGAAGCTACTTGTTCTATTTGCAGAGATTTTATCTCGGCAAATACGTGTTTTAGCAAATCTTTGCTAAGTGGTGAAGCTACTTGTTCCATTTGCAGAGATTTTATCTCGGCAAATACGTGTTTTAGCAAATCTTTGCTAAGTGGTGAAGCTACTTGTTCTATTTGCAGAGATTTTATCTCGGCAAATACGTGTTTTAGCAAATCTTTGCTAAGTGGTGAAGCTACTTGTTCTATTTGCAGAGATTTTATCTCGGCAAATACGTGTTTTAGCAAATCTTTGCTAATTGTTGGTGCTCATCGTTCTATTTGCAGAGAATTTTGCTCAGCAAATAGTTGTTTCAAGAAAATTTGGTTAAGTATTGGTGCTCATCGTTCTATTTGCAGAGAATTTTGCTCGGCAAATAGTTGTTTCAAGAAAAGTTGGTTAAGTGTGGTGCTCATTGTTCTGTTTGCAGAGATTTATTCTCGGCAAATACTTTTGTTGGCTGAATTTGGTTAAGTGTTGATTCTACTTACACTGTTTGCAGAGATTTTATCTCGGCAAATAGTTATTTCAACAAAATTCAACCAAGTGTTTTGAGATCGAGTTCTATTTGTTCTATTTGCCGAAGAAAAACCTCGGCACTTAGTTGATTTAGACTTGTCAAAATTTTCAATTTCAAGAAAATTGATTCAACATCATTTTTGATCAATATTCTTCAAGTGGGCAGAAAATAAAAATTGTTCAAAATTTTTGGTCCATTTGCCGAGATTTTTGCTCGGCATTCTTCACAAGTAGAAAATCAAATTTTTTTCTAAGTCTTTTAATTGTTTGAAATGGCTCCAATACAAATAGAAAATTAAAAAAAAATTAAAATCTTTTGTTAATTGCACGTGTCTTTGCCTTCCTATATCAGAGTGTTGGACAAATGTTGGGCTGTCAAATTTATTTTTGGGCTAATATTTTTTTTCTTTCATAAAACTAAATTTTTCATTTGGGCTAAATCTGTGTTTGGACTAGTCATTTAAATTTTCTTGGGTTGTTCTTTAGTTGGGCTATCAACAATTTTTGATTCAAAATGGCTCTTAAAATACCGGACAAGTTTGTTGCGAGGGTGGTAGATTTTTTAATGGGTGAAGAACCAAGTTGGGAAGAAATACGTCGTCATGATAATCATATTTGTTGGTGTACCAAGAAGAGTAAATGTGCAGTGGTTGTTTTTGAAGAAAACAAAGTCGATGTGAATATTTTTGAAACGTTTGTGAGAGAACACCAGAGGTTTCAACTTGAAATTAAGAAACTCACATCTGAGAACAAAGAGCTCAACACTGCTAATAATCTCTGTTTGTCTGAAGCTGACCGAATCAAATCTGAGAACAAAGAGCTCAAGTCTGGTAATTCTCTCAATTTGTCTACTATGGTAAGTCTTCGACTTGAAATTGACCAACTCAAATCCGAAAATAAAGAGCTTAAATCTGCAAATGATCTCATTTTGTCCAACATGGAAAGTCTTCAAAAAGAAAATGATCATTTGCAATCAAAGATTTTCAAATTAACAAATGAAGTTGGACAATTCTTCCAAAGAGCTCAATAAAATTGTTTTGGACTATCAATCAAAAGAACTTGTTTTGCAACAAAACATTTCTGAGCTTAACCATGATTGCGAAATAAGTCCACAATTTTTGTGAGCAAAGAACAAAGATTTTCGAAAATAATCAAAGATCAACAAGATTACATTTTATCTTTGGAATCCAAACTTTTTGAGAAAGATACTCTTGTTTCGAAATTAAAATCTGATGTGTCAACAATTTCTTTCTCTGATTTAAATGCTTCGGTTACAAACCAACTTGAAAAGATTGAAAACCGAATTGCATCTTTTAAATCAAAATCGTTGGACACAAAGCTTGAAAAACCTATGAAACAATCGAGTAATTCTACAATTCCAAAGACCGAGGTGTCAAAATGTTTTCCAAAATCTAATTCATCCAAACCAAAAGTTGATGTTCCAAAGAGGGTTTACACGGGTAAATCTTCAAAACCTTTTGAAAGAAAGGTCTCTCAGTTTACTAATTACTCCTTGCAAAAGGGTAAGAAGTACACTAAGAAATCAAATTTTGATGGAACAACTACTTTTGTCTCTTTTCTATCCTACGAGGATAAGTCTGAACACATTTCTCAAGCAAAATCTCAGTTGACTAATTCTAAATGGAAACCGATTTCAAAAGATAAGTCAATTGAGTCAAAATCATTCAAATATTCATTTTCGGAACTTTTTTATCTTGCACCAAAACCTGTGAAAGCAGTTGTGCAAAAAGTGAATGATTTTGCTTCGAAAAATCATTTTCCAAATCAATCTCCCAAGATTGGAAGTTTCTCAAAGAACTCAAATGATTTTTCACCGTTGCTTCCACGAAAACTTTTTTCAACTAAACCACCGGGTTTTAGTTCTCGTGGAATGCAACTTCGATTCATCAAATCGATGAGACTTACATTTGGACTTTCAAGAATTCAAAAACCATTGGACCCAATCTCAAATGGGTTCCAAAAGTGATTTCCAAGTGATTTGATGAAAAGTGGCTTATGCACACATCAGTGTATAACCCGTGCTAAAACCGTTTTTGTAATTTCATCATTTTTAGAAAAATCCAAAAAGATTTTCTTTTTCTTATTTTTGAAAAATCCAAAAAGATTTTCTCTTTCATATTTTTGAAAAATCCAAAAAGATTTTCTTTTTCTTATTTTTGAAAAATCCAAAAAGATTTTCTTTTTCTTATTTTTGAAAAATCCAAAAAGATTTTCTTTTTCTTATTTTTGAAAAATCCAAAAAGATTTTCTTTTTCTTATTTTTGAAAAATCCAAAAAGATTTTCTTTTTCTTATTTTTGAAAAATCCAAAAAGATTTTCTTTTTCTTATTTTTGAAAAATCCAAAAAGATTTTCTTTTTCTTATTTTTGAAAAATCCAAAAAGATTTTCTTTTTCTTATTTTTGAAAAATCCAAAAAGATTTTCTTTTTCTTATTTTTGAAAAATCCAAAAAGATTTTCTTTTTCTTATTTTTGAAAAATCCAAAAAGATTTTCTTTTTCTTATTTTTGAAAAATCCAAAAAGATTTTCTTTTTCTTATTTTTGAAAAATCCAAAAAGATTTTCTTTTTCTTATTTTTGAAAAATCCAAAAAGATTTTCTTTTTCTTATTTTTGAAAAATCCAAAAAGATTTTCTTTTTCTTATTTTTGAAAAATCCAAAAAGATTTTCTTTTTCTTATTTTTGAAAAATCCAAAAAGATTTTCTTTTTCTTATTTTTGAAAAATCCAAAAAGATTTTCTTTTTCTTATTTTTGAAAAATCCAAAAAGATTTTCTTTTTCTTATTTTTGAAAAATCCAAAAAGATTTTCTTTTTCTTATTTTTGAAAAATCCAAAAAGATTTTCTTTTTCTTATTTTTGAAAAATCCAAAAAGATTTTCTTTTTCTTATTTTTGAAAAATCCAAAAAGATTTTCTTTTTCTTATTTTTGAAAAATCCAAAAAGATTTTCTTTTTCTTATTTTTGAAAAATCCAAAAAGATTTTCTTTTTCTTATTTTTGAAAAATCCAAAAAGATTTTCTTTTTCTTATTTTTGAAAAATCCAAAAAGATTTTCTTTTTCTTATTTTTGAAAAATCCAAAAAGATTTTCTTTTTCTTATTTTTGAAAAATCCAAAAAGATTTTCTTTTTCTTATTTTTGAAAAATCCAAAAAGATTTTCTTTTTCTTATTTTTGAAAAATCCAAAAAGATTTTCTTTTTCTTATTTTTGAAAAATCCAAAAAGATTTTCTTTTTCTCATTTTTGAAAAATCCAAAAAGATTTTCATTTTCTTATTTTTGAAAAATCCAAAAAGATTTTCTCTTCTCATCATTTGTTTTATTTACTTTGTCTTTTAGTTACTCACAAAACATTAGGATGAGATGCAAGGCATCGAACGCCTTTGTGTACTGCCTTTGTAGCCTCATTTTTAATATTTGTGAGCAACTTTCAAACTTTTTACTCACCCTTTATATGCTAAAACTTTGTTTATATCATGCATATATTTAGGGGGAGTTTGTTTATAAAACCAAAACTTCCAAGTGTTTAAACTCATTTTCCATTTTAAAACACTTTGGAAGATTTTAAAACCATTTTCGATCATATTCAAAGAAGTTCGGTGTTAGATTTGCACATGAGAGTTTAGGTCACTCATAAAAACTCCATGATCTTGTCATCGCCGATGAGATCTAACCCCGGAGTTATATTCTCAATCTTAGATTGTGAGGGTTTATGAGCGTGGTGATGATGTTTGTGCAAATAGGACATGAGGGAGTAGTCGAAAAGTGAGAGGTTATGGTGAAATGATGTGAGAAAGGGCTAAAAGAAATGAAAGCCCTCCCCAAAATTCTTAAAAATCCGGGTCAACACGTTCCTATCGGATTTCATTTGTTGATTTCTCGATATTGAAGAAGACTTCATGGACCCAGTGAAGCAATGCACATCTTTACCTAGCCACTCAAGTATTTCTTAACAAATGCTTGTTTTATTCTCACGGAGATTTTCACATTTCTATCGACTCTTCATTTGGAAGACGTTGATATTGAAAAAGGGAGACACTCTGCTCCGGTCCCCGACTTCATTTGATCACTTATCGAGTCTAGAGCGTACTTGAAATATTCTTTCATTTGACTAGGACACATAGAGTCTTTATATGTCTTTGTGACATTGCATATCTTTGTGATATTGCCGGAACATTCGTAGTGATATCATATTTTTGATATTCCACGATGATCGAATGGAAATCCTACCAATGCTAAAATCTTTTCCAACGTTGAACGTAGGTCTCACATTTTCATTTTATGAATTTGTTGAGTTAACGAGAAGTCTATGTGACCTCGGATTTATTTACCCAAAAGTCTTTGAGGATAGTAAGACATGGTTATCGAACGCCTTTGTGACACTGACCATGAATTACATTCTTTAAAGCAATCTATCGGTTGAAAAGCCATAGACCGAACCATTTAGAGATAAGCTTTGTGCATTTCTCAATGATAATGGGAAGTCCTGAAAATAGTAATCGTATTTTTAGGCCACACCATTAATCCTTTTGATTTTTGGTTGTGTCAACGGATCATTTTTATCCAGATTTCATTTCTCTTCACACAAACACAAAGAACACAAACACCCTATTAAAATCTTTTTTCCAAAAACGCAACCTCACATTCTAGTTCACCAATAGGTTCATTGGGAATTGGGTTGGGTTAATTTGGTTGAATATTGTTTGTTGTGATCTACCGTTTATGCTATCAATCATTATTGTATGATGAAACCGTTTCACATTTTCATCATAAGGGGGAGAAATGATTATATGATTGATAGATAGAGTTCAAGGATATAGGTAGAATTTGATTGGTAGAATTTGTTCGAGGATGATTGTTGTGTTTGGATGTTCAAATGATCGTTAGTTTAGGTGAAGAGAGTGAATAATTATCGTGCTAAGTTGAGAGATTGTGTTGAGAAAGTTAAAGGATTGATTCGAGATCGAGTATATTCAAGATGATGTACATGGTCGATATTTGAAAGATTTATTGAATAATTGACCATTTGTTTGATGATTAGAAAAGTTTGAGATTGAATGAAGATTGTTCATTTGAGGGGGAGCAAGAGTAAACTCATGAGTCGTTAAATATGCTCCGAAATGATTGTTTTTTCAAGGGGGAGTTTTATATATGGAAATGAGCTTAATTCAAGGTGTAATGGAGGATTTAGGTTAGTGTGTGAAAAGTGTGTTTGTGTGTGAATGGGAGGTTGAAGATGATAGGGAGGAGAGAGAAAGTAATTAAGTGTGTTTATTATGGCAAGGGTTAGTTACAAGATTAGTTACAAGGGGTATTTATATCCTACACATTACAAGTTTCATCTAAACCCCTTGTACTTTAACAACTTAACACAAGTAACTATATTTACAATTAAACACCATATTTTATATTTCTAACAATCTCCCCCTTGGTGTTGAATTGTAAATGTTGCATCGTCTTCGGTCTTTAAATAAACATGATGAGCCCATTTGTTGAAAATCTTCAATGTTGAATGGACTTTGAAGCTTTCTCATTGTCTTCAACGTCTTGTATCAACCTTGACTTTGAATCTTCTCAACAACAAATATATTTGACGATGACTTATTAAATCTTGATCTTCTCTTGCAACTTTGAATACTTTGGAAGCATCTTTGAAATCTTTGTAGCTTTTGAGCTTTCTCAACTTGAACTTTTGAATGTTGATTTCAACTTGATGTTGCTTGGAGAAGTAACTTGAACTTTGAGTAGCATGCGGAAGCTTGGTTTTGACGTTGAATTCTTTTGGATTCTTTTGGATGCGGAAGCTTGATTATCTTTAAATTCTCTTGGCATTGCGGAAGCTTGGTTTTGGAATGCGGAAATTTGATTTTGTCTTTAAAACTTCAATTCTTGGTCTAACTTGTCTCTGAATCAATAAACATCTTGGAGCACTTGATTCTTTGATCAATTAACATTTGCTCCCCCTCAATCAAACAACTATCTCGGAGCAACTTATCATTTAAACAATTAATCTTCAATTGCTAGCTCCCCCTCAAACATATAATCATTTCGGAGCATATTTAACACTCTTGAATTTACTCTTGCTCCCCCTTAAATGAACAATCTCTTCAAACTATGAACGAACTTAACTATTCAAGTATCAATAAAATGACAATCTTCATTCAACCTCAAATTCTTCTAATCATCAAACAATGGTCAATTATTCAATAAATCTTTCAATATCGACCATGTACATCATCTTGAATATACTCGATCTCGAATCAATCCTTTAACTTTCTCGAAACAATCTCTCAACTTAGCACGATAATTATTCACTCTCTTCACCTAAACCAACGATCCTTTGAACATTCAAACACAACAATCATCCTCGAACAAATTCAACTAATCAAATTCTACCTATATCCTTGAACTCTATCTATCAATCATATAATCATTTCTCCCCCTTATGATGAATATGTGAAACGGTTTCATCATACAATAATGATTGATAGCATAAACGGTAGATCACAACAAACAATAAGCAATCAAAGTAACCCAACCCAATTCCCAATTCCCAATGAACCTATTGGTGAACTAGAATGTGAGGTTGCGTTGTTGGAAAAAGATTTTATAATGGTGTTTGTGTTCTTTGTGTTTGTGTGAAGAGAAATGAAAACCAGATAAAAATGATCCGTTAACACAACCAAAAATCAAAAGGATTAATGGTGTGGCCTAAAAATACGATTACTATTTTTAGGACTTCCCATTATCATCGAGAAATGTACAAAGCTTATCTCTAAATGGTTCGGTCTATGGCTTTTCAACCGATAGATTGCTTTAAAGAATGTAATTCATGGTCAGTGTCACAAAGGCGTTCAATAACCATGTCTTACTATCCTCAAAGACTTTTGGGAAAATAAATCCGAGGTCACAAAGACTTCTCGTTTACTCAACAAATTCATAAAATGAAAATGTGAGACCTACGTTCAACGTTGGAAAAGATGTTAGCATTGGTAGGATTTCCATTCGATCATCGTGGAATATCAATAATATGATATCACTACGAATGTTCCGGCAATATCACAAAGATATGCGATGTCACAAAGACATATAAAGACTCATTGTGACCTAGACAAATGAAAGAATATTTCAAGTACGCTCTAGACTCAATAAGTGATCAAATGAAGTCGGGGACCGGAGACAGAGTGTCTCCCTTTTTCAATATCAACGTCTTCCAAATGAAGAGTCGATAGAAATGTGAAAATCTCCGTGAGAATAAAACAAGCATTTGTTAAGAAATACTTGAGTGGTTAGGTAAAGATGTGCATTGCTTCACCGGGTCCATGAAGTCTTCTTCAATATCGAGAAATCAACAAATGAAATCCGATAGAAACGTGTTGACCCTGCTTTTTGTGAATTTTGGGGAGGGCTTTCATTTCTTTTAGCCCTTTCTCACATCATCATTTCACCTTAACCTCTCACTTTTCGACTACTCCCTCATGTCCTATTTGCACAAACATCATCACCACGCTCATAAACCCTCACAATCTATAAATGAGATTTTAACTCCGGGGTTAGATCTCATCGGCGATGACAAGATCATGGAGTTTTTATGAGTGGCCTAAACTCTCATGTGCAAATCTAACACCGAACTTCAATAAAGATGATCGAAAATGGTTGAAAATCTTCCAAAGTGTTTTAAAATGGAAAATGAGTTTAAACACTTGGAAGTTTTGGTTTTATAAACAAACTCCCCCTAAATATATGCATGATATAAACAAAGTTTTTGCATATAAAGGGTGAGTTAAGAGTTTGAAAGTTGCTCACAAACATTAAAAAATGAGACTACAAAGGCAGTACACAAAGGCGTTCGATGCCTTGCATCTCATCCTAATACAATGTGAGAAACTTAAAGACAAAGTAAATAAAAATTGATGAAAATGGAAAATCTTTTTGGATTTTTCAACAATAAGAAAATGAAAATCTTTTTGGATATTTTTTCGAGAATAAAGAAATTACGAATACGGTTTTAGAACGGGTTATACACTGAAGTGTGCATAAGCCACTATTCATCAAATCACTTGAAAATCACTTTTGGAACCCATTTGAGATTGGGTCCAATGGTTTTTGAATTCTTGAAAGTCCAAATGTAAGTCTCATCGATTTGATGAATCGAAGTTGCATTCCACGGAGAACTAAAACCCGGTGGTTTAGTTGAAAAGAGTTTTCGTGGAAGCAACGATGAAAAATCATTTGATTTCTTTGAAAAGCTTCCAACCTTGAGAGATTGAGTTGGAAAATGATTTTTCGAAGCAAAATCATTCACTTTTTGCACAACTATTTTCACAGGTTTTGGTGCAAGATCAAAAAGTTCCGAAAAAGAATATTTGAATGATTTTGACTCAATTGACTTATCTTTTGAAATCGGTTTCCATTTTGATTTTGTCAACTGAGATTTTGCTTGAGAAAGATGTTCAGAATTATCCTCGAAGGATAGAAAAGACACAAAAGTAGTTGTTCCATCAAAAATAGGTTTCTTAGTGTACTTCTTATTCTTTTTTTTTTTTTTTTTTTTTTTTTTTTTTTTTTTTTTTTTTTTTTTTTTTTTTTTTTTTTTTTTTTTTTTTTTTTATGTTTCTTTACTTCTTACCCTTTTGCAAGGAGTAATTAGTAAACTGAGACACCTTTCTGTCAAAAGGTTTAGAAGATTTACCCGTGTAAACCCTCTTTGGAACATCAACTTTTGGTTTGGAAGAAATAGATTTTGGAAAACTTTTGGACACCTCAGTCTTGTCACAAACACAATCAAGATCAGTCGGAGTTGAGGACTCGGTAGTCTCAACAACATCACATTTAGTTTGCACAGGGGAATTCACAACTTCACAAATAGGACAATCTGGTTGAGTGCAAATTTCAACAACTTCTTTGGTTATGTCAGAAGATAAAGAACAATGATTTTGACTTTGAAAAGATTTGGTTGTGTTTGCAATTCAATCTCAAGGTCAGAAATTTTCTTGGTCAAAGATGTTTCATTTGACTGAAGTTGCAAACACTTGTCTTCAAGACACTTGATTTGAGCACAAAAAATTTGTTCTTTCTTTTTCAACATCGCTCACATCAATTCGAAGTTGTTCAAAAACTTTGAGAAATTTTTGCTCTTTGCTCACAAAAATGGTGGACTTATTTCGCAACTCATGGTTAAGTTCAGAAATCTTTTGTTGCGAAACAAGTTCTTTTGAATGACTGTCCAAAACAATTTTATTGAGCTCTTTGGAAGAATTGTCCAACTCATTTGTTAATTTGAAAATCTTTGATTTCAAATGATCATTTTCTTTTTGAAGACTTTCCATGTTGGACAAAATGAGATCATTTGCAGATTTGAGCTCTTTATTCCCAGATTTGAGTTGGTAAATTTCAAGTTGAAAACTTTGATGTTCTCTCACAAGCGTTTTAAAAGTATTCACATCGACTTTGTTCTCTTCAAAAACAACCACTGCACATGGATACGATTTGACACACCAACAAATATGATTATCATGACGACGTATTTCTTCCCAACTTGGTTCTTCACCCATTAAAAAATCTTTCACTCTCGCAACAAACTTGTCCGGTATTTTAAGAGCCATTTTGAATTAAAACTTGTTGAAAACTCAATATAAACGAACAACTCAAGACAAGAATCAAAATTTAGCCCACAACAAATTTAGTCCAATTTAAACACTTAAGCCCAACAAAGAAAAGATTTAAGTCCAACAATCAAAACTAGTTCAAGACAAAATCCTAGCCCAACAAAAATACACTTAAGCCCAACTAAACTATTAATAAAAAAAAATTCAGCCGAGAAGAAAAAATATGTAGTCTTATTAAAATATCTACTTCCAATTTAAGATCATGGACTTTTTAAAAAAAAACTACACCACTTAAGTCCCACGTGAACTCAATCAACAAAATTAATTCGATTGTATCTTGAATTTGACTAAAAGTAAAAGAAATATATTCACGTGTACCTGCCAACTTAAAAGTAAAAGGGACCTTTGATCAACTTTGAAACATATGAAACAAAAGCATGTGACAACAAGTCATGACAGCTTTGTACAGGCACTTTTTTTTCATTTTCTTTTTGAAATTGAAGTGCTATTTTCTGAAGTTGGGATTCAACTTTTAAATCATTAAGTTCCTTTAGCACATTTAATCTCTGTTTTCTTTCTTTTTCAAACTTTTGTTTGAAAGCATCAATTTCATTCAAGTAAGATTGAGTTCCTTCAGAAAATTTGGTGAAAGTCTCAATTTCAGAGGTAATTGGGAAAAAATAATCATCAATATCATGAACATCATCTAAATCACCATCAGTTTGAACAGAAACATGGACACCTTGACTCTCAGTTTGCACAGATGCATTCATGATTTCACAAATTGAACATGCAGTTTGTGAAGTTGTCTCATTTTGACACACAGACTGGTTTGGTAGATTTGGAGTGACCATAACTTCACAAACAGGACAATCGGGGTGATCACAATCATTTTCATGATTCTTAGGTGAGTCAATGACATAATGATTTTGAGTCTTCAAATTTTCTATCAAAGATTGCTTTTTCTCAAGAGACTTTTCCAGATCTTCAATTACCTTTTCCAAAACTTTTGTGGCACATAAGGTCTCAAATTTTCAGGTTTTGGAATAGGATTAGAATTTTCCAAAGGTTTTTCAGTAAAACACTCTAGAATTTCGGGTATTACAGCCTCATGATTGTCTTTGATTGTCTTCTGTGTAGAGTTAGCAAAGAAGTCATATGACTCATCCATTAACGCATAGTTAAAATAGACCTTTGCACCCTTTTCTAGAAAATCATCAGCCTCATAATCACTATCAGTCGGTCTCACAAATTGGTCTGTCATCCCACACCTCAAATAAGATTCCTTGTATAAGGATGGGATTTCTTCCTGTGCTTTGAGCAAACATTTTGGATTGTTATAACCCAGCCCTGATGTGAATATTGTTTCAGAACTTCTTGGCCTATTTAAAAAGACTTGTTGATATGACGATTGATCTTATACAACTTTTCTTGATAAGACTTGATTTCAGCTTTCAGCTCATCATTTTCTTTATCAAGTTTTTGTTAAGAGAATCTTTTATACAACATTCATATTTTAGGTCAGAAATTTTGTTTTCAAATTCTGTCACATCAGGGATAGATTCTTTCAATTTACATTTAAAGACTCAATGTCTTCAGCCAAAGCATTTGCTCGAATCATCTCATTGGTCTTTTCAACTTGAAGTTGTCTGACAGTCTTGCTCAGTTCAAGAACTTTGGTCTCAAGTTCTTGTTTCTCAAGATGCAGTTTGGAGGTCGGAGTAAACATGACTGCTGCTTTTTCAGTTTTCAAATTGTCAAAATCCTTTTGAAGTGATTCAAATTTATCTTTAGAATTTTGAAATTCGATCTCTTTGTCTTCCAAAAGCTTTGTTAATTGAGAATTTGTTTACTCAACCCTTTCCCATACTTCATCGAT
This sequence comes from Erigeron breviscapus, assembly GCA_034093135.1. Taxonomy (NCBI): domain Eukaryota; kingdom Viridiplantae; phylum Streptophyta; class Magnoliopsida; order Asterales; family Asteraceae; genus Erigeron; species Erigeron breviscapus. Next base: position 81,882,568 of record CM067172.1, on the reverse strand, counting down.
TGAGCACTCTTATTCATTAAGTAATCTAAATCAGATTGAGTAATGTTAATTACCTCATCCTCGACCTCTGAAGAACTTTCATCAGCTTCCTCCAACTCCGTTGATCTCTTGATTTTTGTCATGAAACACACGTTTGCTGCAAGTTCATCTGTCTCCTCATCAGATAGATGCAACCACTTGTCATCTTCAGCGAGAAGAGCAATGCCACTTTCTTCTTGTCTTGCGAGCATCAGTTTGTATTTATAGTACTCGGAGTTCTTTTGTCGAGGTCTGGTGCAGTTTATAGCAAAATGTCCAGGAATTCCACAGTTGTAGCATTTCTTGTCTTCATTCCTTTTATCCATAACCTTTTCTCAAACCTCTTCTGATTGTTAAACTTCTTCTCACCACCAACAAATTCATTCTTCGGATCAAACTTAGGAGCATTTGTATTCTTTGCATACGAAGAGACTGATGAAGTCCTAAGCTGATTGTTGGTTGGTTTTTTCTTGAAGAATTTCTTCTTTAAAGCCTTCGTGAAATAAGCGAGTTCCTTATACATCTCTTTCTGTCTTTCATCAAGATCAGAATCACTCATATCACTCAAATCAGAATCAGTTTCAGACTCAACAAATCTTTGTTTTGATACTCTTGAAGTCTTCTTCTCAGCTACCAAGGCTAATGGATCGGAATGAGAACTCTCCCCTTTTTGCTTCTGAATTCTCTTGACATCCTCAACATTCAGTTGCAGCTTCTCAAATAAGGTATGAATGGTGAGTTTTCCAAAATCTGATTGTTGGTTGAGTTGGGTTCCATACACTTGCCATTCCTCTTCCAGATTCTTGATGAATTTGATGTTCAGTTCCATATTGGTTCTCTTTCACATCATTCTTTCTCAGCTCATTGATGACATTGCAGAATCTGATGTACACCTCATTCAAAGGTTCACCTTTTGTTGTTTGAATGTTTCATACATATTCAAAACAGTTGACAACCTAATGGTGTTTGATACATCTGATCCTTCCATCTGCTTCTCCACTTCATCCCAAATGTCTTTTCCTGTTTCATAGGAATCAACATTGCAGTAAATGTCATCAGGAAGTGCTTGGTATAGGTATGCAATTGCACTTTGATCAGCCTCAACTCTGGTTTTCTGATCTGTATTCCAACTTTCTTCAGGTAAAACTTCTCCACTCACTGGGTTCTTTGGAATTTCAGGACCTTCTTTGTATGATTTACTTAGCAGTTTTCCATTCTTTTGCCTGTCTATCCAGTTCAAAAATCTTTTCTTCCATTGAGGATAAGATCCTCTAAATAAGACAGGTGGTCTTCCTTCAGAACCAAGTGCTAAATCCTCTCTTGAAGCCATTGCAAGCAATAAAAGACTTAAACAAAATTTGAGATTTTCTTAAAAACAACTAAATGCCGAGCTTAATTCTCTGCAAATAGTGTAAGTGACCAAATTCTTAAAAACAACTAAATGCCGAGCTTAATTCTCTGCAAATAGTGTAAGTGACCAAATTCTTAAAAACAACTAAATGCCGAGCTTAGTTCTCTGCAAATAGTGTAAGTGACCAAATTCTTAAAAACAACTGAATGCCGAGCTTAAATCTCTGCAAACAGTACAACTTATAAAGTCACTTGGTCGAAGAATCAATTCAACTATTTGCCGAGCAAATAACTCTGCAAACAGTACAAATAGAACTTGTACTTAGTCACACCACCCAAAAACCACTTGTTTGCCGAGCTAAACTTCTGCAAACAATGCAAGTAGCACCAGTCTCAAATCAAGAATTCTCAATTCTCAAAAATAACTATTTGCCGAGCAAAATGCTCTGCAAATAGAACAAGTGAAGTTCCAGTACTTAGCCAAATTTCTGAAACACGTATTTGCCAAGCAAGGAGCTCTGCAAATAGTACAAATAAGAATACCACTTAGCCAACGACTTCTGCAAATAGTACAAGTAAGAATTCAACAACACGACAAAATAGTCGGTTATTTTGTTGTCTTCTTCGTTCAACTAACACCTCATTTGCAGAGAAGATTGTAAATCTTCGATATCTTCATTTTTGCGAATTAGAACTCGAACTTTATATCAAAATGTTCAGAAAATCAATGCGCACAAATCCTCAAACAAATTAGATTCTAATTTCAACTGGAACTCAAACCCTCACGAACATGCGATTTGTAGAACTCGATCGAAAACACTTCAAATGATGAAATTAGCCTCTGAAATTGATAGCGAAGGAAGATATATTGATATAAAATCGATCGGTCAACAAAATAAGGACAGAAACACACTTAATTTGCAGGAATCACTGAAACAGTGAGCTCTGCAAATGAACCTTTCAGAAAAAATGCTCAAATTCTGAAATTAAGCACAAAATTAAGCTTGTAATAAGCTTGTGGATCGTTCAGCAACTCTGATTGTGCTCTGATACCAATTGTTAAGACTAGAATTCGAGCTTTAGTGTGTGTTTTAGTGTGTGTTAATGGAGGTTTCTAGTGAGAGAAAGTAGAGAGAGAGTAGAGAGATGTCAGGGAAAGATTAGCTTGTATTATAAGGTCAAAGGTTACAAAATGCTTAATGGAAGGATTTATATACATATGACTAATTTACACTAAGCCCCTTCCATACTTAGACATTTACATTCTAAGTATAAAACAATATAAAGTATACAAATCAACTACTACATTTATATTTCTAAGAATCTCCCCCTTAGTAGTGATTTGTCAAAAATATCCAGTCCTTGTCATTCATCAAGCTCTTGTATTCGGTCTATCTTATTTGGATGCCAGAACCAATTATCTCCTTCTGGTCTGTCATCAGGAACAATCATGTTTGCTTCATAGTTTCTTGGTGGAATGTTTTGTGGGCCTGGAAGATGACTTGGCTCGTACTTGATCCAACAACCTCCTCTTCGACGTACGACGTACTTAGACTTTTGAACATTCTTTGCCTCTCTCATCATTCTGATACTGTCTCTGTACTCGAGTCTTTGGTTGATCTTGGATATTACCTTATCAAATACTTCCTTTTTCTTTTCATCTTGATCATCTTCTTTCAAGCACAACAAAACATTTTTACAAAATTCTAGTGTTCCATCTGAATAAGAAGCAAGTTCATCCATACGAATGAAGATCTTCTTTTTTCTGCTGTTCAAAAAGACAACACCAAAGGATGGTTCTTCTATGATCTGACCAATACTGAGCTGTTCAATGTCTCTGGTGTAAAGACTTTGATCTGGATATGGTACATTGATCTTTCTCTTAACCACTTCAAAACCAATTTGAAAGTCTTCCAATGAAGCGTATTGAATGCAGCTTGACATGTATCTTTTAACTGCTTCAAAGGCAATAACATCTTCCTTGTACCTTTGCATTGCATTCAAGAAATGGTTGTAGAGAAAGATAATGTCATCAACTGGTAGCAGCTTGAACTGAGCTTTGTGAATCTGTACATCTTATTGTTATCTCTTTTCACATGAAAGCAAGGTACAGATATAGAAATCCTTTTAACCAAAATCACTCTGACGAGCACCAAAATCTTGTGGTTTCTTTGTTCTTCCAGAAGCTTTGGATTGTATTGCTTAGTGAGTTTAAGAAGCTCTTTGTATTCTTCGATTTGTCTTGCTTCCTTAAACTTATACATCGAATCCAATTTTGGTCTCTTTGTTTTGGTTACTTTTGTAGCTCCACAGAAGATTGGATAAGCTCTTTCTTCCAGAAATCTTGACTTCTTAGCTGCCTCCTTTGGCTTAACACCCAGAGCAACCATTCTTTCTTTATCCCTCAAGAAGTATCCCCGATTAATAAACCTCCTTTGTTCCTCAGTTAATTCTGTTGGAAAATAATCAGGAAGGACTTCCTCGGATATGATTGCTTCTTTCAACACTTGTTTATACGTTGATTTCTTGAAATTTTGGGATGCAGCTTCAGGAGTCTTTCTTAATTCATCAAAACTATTGAAGTCTTCAAACGTATATTGTTGAGGAGTTGTGAAACCCTGAGTAGAAGATTCTCCAGCTTCTTTTCTGCTTGAAGAACCTGTTTCAAAATAATCAAGATCTGGGAAGTCTTCAAACACAGGTTCCTCAACAGCTTCATCATTTGTTGGATTCTCAACTATTTCTGGCTCATCAAATGTTAAATTATCTTTCAATGCTTCAATATCTGCATCATCTTCAGCATATTCCATAACTTCACTTTCAATCACAAATCCTTCTTCTTCATTAACCTCAATATTTCCAAACTCTTCTTCACTTTCTACATCCGACTCAGCACCAAACACATCAACTAACCTTCTTCTAATCACATCATCTATTGTTTCCTCAACATTTTCAACATTCTCAACATTTACGCCCTCGGCTCTTTCTTCCATCACCACATCTCCAACACTTCCTTCAACTCTTGCCGAAGTATTATCAATGTTCGTTTGACCTTCTCCTTGGTTCTCCCCCTCGGGGTGATCATCAGAATCAGGATCATCCCGACGAGAAGGAACCGAGGCCGGTCGGCAAGATTCTAAAGCTATCAATCTTAACTCAAATTCAGCTAGTTTAGCATCATACTCAGCCTTTTGTCTTTGAACTTGTTCTTGTAAAGCTTTGACTCGTTTGTCAGTTGCAAGTTCCCTTTCTCTAACTTCCAAGGCATTCAATACGCCTCTTTCCGTAACAGTCAACAAATCACCCTCCGATCTTAATATATTCAATAAAACCTCACATGCAGAATCTTTGGTTGGTTGTTAAAACTGCCTTCTTAAATGGAATTCTCAAAGAAGAAGTACGTTGAACAACCAGAAGGTTTTGTGAGTTCCAAACATCCAGACTATGTTTACAGGTTAGACAAGGCATTATATGTCTGAAACAAGCGCCTCGTGCATGGTATGATGCTCTATCCTCTTATCTTGTGAAATCTGGTTTTAGCAAAGGTTCGATTTGACACTACCTTGTTTATCAAACGACAAGGGAGTGACATCATTCTAATCCAGATTTATGTTGACGACATAATTTTCGGGTCAACTAATCCTAAATACTGCAAGAATTTCTCTGCTTTAATGATCAAGAAATTTGAAATGAGCATGATGGGTGAATTAAACTTTTTCCTTGGTCTTCAAGTAAAACAGTTGTCAAATGGTAATTTTATTTGTCAATCTAAGTACATTCTTGACATGTTGAAAAAGTTTGATATGATGGATTGTCAAACAATTGGAACACCCATGGAAGCTCGAACAAAGATTAATGCTGACTTAAATGGAAAATCTTTTGATCAAAAAAATATCGCAGTATGATAGGGTCACTCATGTACTTGACTGCAAGTCGCCCGGATATTATGTTCGCCACATGCATGTGTGCCAGGTACCAGGCCAATCCCAAGGAAAGTCATTTCCAGGCCGTTAAACGGATCTTCCGATACCTGAAAGGCACAGTGAACCTTGGGGAGGGGGGGGGGGGGGGGGGGCGGAGAGGGGGCGGGCGGGGGGGGCGGGGGGGGGGGTGGGGGGGTGCAGGGCGGGGGGGGTGGGGGGGGTGTGGGGGGGTGGTGGGGCTGGGGCGGGGGGGGGGGGGCCGTGGGGGGGGGGGGGGGGTTGGGGGGGGGGTTGGTGGGGGGGGGGGGGGGGGGGGGAGGAGAGGGAGGGGGGCGAGGGGGGGGGGGGGGGGGGGGGGGGGGTGCGGGGGGGGTGGGGGGGGGGGGGGGGAGGGTGGTGGGGGTGGGGGGTGGGGGGTGCGGGGGGGGGGTGGGGGGGGGGGGGAACGGGGGGGGGGGTGGGGGGGGGGGGGGGGGGGTGGGGGGGTGGGGGGTGGGGGGGGGGCGGGGGTGGGGGGGGGGGGGGGGGGTGTGTGGGGTTGGGGGGGGGGGGGGGGGGGCTGGGTGTGGGGGCGGGGGGGGGGCTGGTGGGGGGGGGGGGTGGGGGGGGGGGTGGGGGTGGGGGGTGGGGGGGGGGGGTGGGGGTGTGTGGGGGTGGGGGGGGTATGGGGGGGTGGCGGGGGGGTGGGGTGGGGTGGGGTGGTGGGGGGGGGGGGGGGGGGGGGGGGGGGGGGGGGTGGGGTGGGGGTGTGGGGGGGTGGGGGGGTGTGGGGGGTGGGGGGGGGTGGTGGGGGGGGGGTGGGGGGGGGATGGGGGGTGTGGGGGTGGTGGGGGGAGGTGGGTGGGGGGGGGGTGGGGGCGGATCTTCCGATACCTGAAAGGCACAGTGAACCTTGGTCTCTGGTATCCTAGGGATACCGGATTTCAGTTAATTGCATATTCGGATGCTGACCATGCAGGTTGTAAGCTTGATCGAAAGAGTACTTCTGGGAGTGTACAGTTTCTAGGGGATAGATTGGTCAGTTAGTCTTCAAAGAAACAGAATTGTGTATCCACATCTACTGCAGAAGCTGAATACGTTGCTGCAGCAAGTTGTTGTTCACATGTTCTTTGGATGAAGACACAGTTGACTGATTATGGATTTCAATTCAACAGGATTCCCATCTACTGTGACTCTAAGAGTGCTATTGCTATTTCCTGCAATCCTGTACAGCACACAAAGACCAAGCACATAGATGTTCGGTACCATTTTCTTAAAGATCATGTCGAGAAAGGTAACATCGAACTCTATTTTGTCCCAACAGACTACCAACTTGCAGATTTTTTCACTAAGCCTTTGGATGAAAACAGGTTCAATTTTCTGAAAACCAAGTTGGGAATGCTTGATTTACAAACTTAAATGCTTTCATGCCATGTATTCTATATTCATTCTCTGTTTCAAACATTGATGTGTTTTCCTTGTTATTACATGTAATGTTTGAGGGGGAGAAAAAGGGTAGAATGCATGAGTTTAGGGGGAGTTTGTAAATTTAGTATAGTCTAATATGCTTAATTTGAGGGGGAGTGTGCAAATGCATGTAAATTTTTATCTGATTATTTGTTAATTGTTTGTTTTATTTGTTTAAAATTTTTTTTTTCTTTCTTTATTTGCATGTGTGTTTGTCGTTAAAATCTGAAAAATCAAATACAAAATTAGAAAATCCAAAAATGATAAAAAGTTTTTTTATTATTTTGTTATTTTGTTTTATTTTTTATTGTTATTTTATTATTTTTTTTTTTCTATATTTTTTTGTTATTAGTTAGGTTTAAGCCCAAAACCATTATGAGCCCAAAATGAGGTTTTAGCCCAATAACAAATTGAGTCCATCTACCATGTGAAGCCCATGACCAGTTTGACTTCGGGTCCACACGCGGGTCATACCCAGACCCGCGACCCGAATATGTATCTTAAAAGGAAAATGGGCGGGTCAACCTCATTCATTATTGGAATTCAAACCAAATATCTTACTTTATCTCTCTCATCATTAGTCTTTAACTTGTCATTAATCAATCAAATCAATCATCATTTGAGTATCACTTAAAGTGAAGTTGCTACTTTGATCATCAGTGTGTTACCATTTTCTTTCTGTTCATCGATTATAATATCCATTTCAAGGTAATATACTTAACCTTAATCTTTGTTACCAACTGTTTGATGAAATGTCGAGATGAACTGCTCATGTTCTTTATGCTTGATATGATGTTTTGATGATTGTTTGGTATGTTAGATGCATGATTAGGACTTTTGCTTGTTGTTAATATGAATTTTAAGTCTTGAATCTGCATGTTGTTGAAATTTTCTGGGTTTGATTTGATGATAGGCTGGGTAAAATTTTTTTAATAAAATGTACCATTTGCAGAGCAGTTAGCTCGGCAAATGATGTGTTTTTGATGAAAAGTACCATTTGCAGAGCATTTTGCTCGGCAAATGGGTACTTTGTTCTTGATCTCTTTCAAATCATCAAGTGTGATTAACCTGTTCATAATTTTGCCAAAGTTTTTTTTGGATCACAAGTGCCATTTGCAGAGCGTTTTGCTCGGCAAATGCTTGTTTTCATCAAACCAGAAAATTTTCACCAAGTTTTTAAAACAACATAATGCAGAGCATTTTGCTCGGCATTCAAGGTTGTTGGCTTTCAAATGAATCAAAGTTTTTAAAATCAATTGTTTGCAGAGCTTTGAGCTCGGCAAACAAGCATTTTGAATTCCAAAATTTTTCCAAGTATTAAAATGAACTGTTTGCAGAGCAGTTTGCTCGGCAAACAGTGCATTTTGTTCAAATTGAATTCCAAGTCATTCAAGCTTTAAAAACAACTGTTTGCAGAGCTCATTGCTCGGCAAACAGATCATTTTGGTTAAAACTTTTCCAAGTCTTAAAACAACTGTTTGCAGAGCATTCTGCTCGGCAAACAGTACAAAGTGAAAATTTTTCACCAAGTTTTCTTAAAACAACTGTTTGCAGAGCATTCTGCTCGGCAAACAGTACAAAGTGAAAATTTTTCACCAAGTTTTTTAAAATCTACTGTTTGCAGAGCATTTTGCTCGGCAAACAGTACAAAGTGAAAATTTTTCACCAAGTTTTTTAAAATCAACTGTTTGCAGAGCATTTTGCTCGGCAAACAGTACAAAGTGAAAATTTTAACCTAAGTTTTCAAATTCAACTGTTTGCAGAGCTTTTTGCTCGGCAAACAGAACAAAATGAAAAATTTTCACAAAGTTCTTAAATTCAACTGTTTGCAGAGCTTTTTGCTCGGCAAACAGTACAAAATGAGAATTTTCTCAAAGTTTTTGTTCACAGGTTCTTTGGATGAAGACACAGTTGACTGATTATGGATTTCAATTCAACAGGATTCCCATCTACTGTGACTCTAAGAGTGCTATTGCTATTTCTTGCAATCCTGTACAACACACAAAGACCAAGCACATAGATGTTCGGTACCATTTTCTTAAAGATCATGTCGAGAAAGGTAACATCGAACTCTATTTTGTCCCAACAGACTACCAACTTGCAGATTTTTTCACTAAGCCTTTGGATGAAAACAGGTTCAATTTTCTCTGATACCAATTGTTATATATGGAAATGAGCTTAATTCAAGGTGTAATGGAGGATTTAGGTTAGTGTGTGAAAAGTGTGTTTGTGTGTGAATGGGAGGTTGAAGATGATAGGGAGGAGAGAGAAAGTAATTAAGTGTGTTTATTATGGCAAGGGTTAGTTACAAGATTAGTTACAAGGGGTATTTATATCCTACACATTACAAGTTTCATCTAAACCCCTTGTACTTTAACAACTTAACACAAGTAACTATATTTACAATTAAACACCATATTTTATATTTCTAACAGGGGGAGCAAGAGATTAAAGATTTGTTATTGAATAATTTGCTCCGAGATAGTTGTTTGATTGAGGGGGAGCAAATGTTTATTGATCAAAGAATCAAGTGCTCCAAGATGTTTATTGATTCAGAGACAAGTTAGATCAAGAATTGAAGTTTTAAAGTCAAATCAAATTTCCGCATTCCAAAACCAAGCTTCCAAAATGCCAAGAGATTTCAAAGTCAAAACCAAGCTTCCGCAAAGCCAAAAGAATTCAGAGTTAAATCAAGCTTCCGCAATACCAAAAGAATTCAAGGAATTCAAAGTCAAAACCAAGCTTCTGCATGCTACTCAAAGTTCAAGTTACTTCTCCAAGCAACATCAAGTTGAAATCAACATTCAAAAGTTCAAGTTGTGAAAGCTCAAAAGCTACAAAGATTTCAAAGATGCTTCCAAAGTATTCAAAGTTGCAAGAGAAGATCAAATTTAGAAAGTCATCGTCAAATATATTTGTTTGTTGAGAAGATTCAAAGTCAAGGTTGATACAAGACATTGAAGACAATGAGAAAGCTTCAAAGTCCTTTCAACATTGAAGATTTTCAACAAATGGGCTCATCATGTTATTTAAAGACCGAAGACGATGCAACATTTACAATTCAACACCAAGGGGGAGATTGTTAGAAATATAAATATGGTGTTAAATTGTAAATTCTAGTATTGGAAGGGGTATTAGTGTTAAGTTAGTGATTAGTATAAATACCCCTCTCATAAGTCATTTATGACTAACACTTGTAACAATTAAAACCTTTTACCCATTTATGCTATCCAAACTTTCCCTGCCAACACTACTTTCTCTCTCTACTTTCTCTCACATCAAACCGCCATTGTTACACACACTAACACACACATAAGCTTAAATTGTTGAGTAAACGAGAAGTCTATGTGACCTCGGATTTTATTTCCCAAAAGTCTTTGAGGATAGTAAGACATGGTTATCGAACGCCTTTGTGACACTGACCATGAATTACATTCTTTAAAGCAATCTATCGGTTGAAAAGCCATAGACCGAACCATTTAGAGATAAGCTTTGTGCATTTCTCGATGATAATGGAAAGTCCTAAAAATAGTAATCGTATTTTTAGGCCACACCATTAATCCTTTTGATTTTTGGTTGTGTTAACGGATCATTTTTATCCGGATTTCATTTCTTTTCACACAAACACAAAGAACACAAACACCATATAAAATTTTTTCAACAACGCAACCTTACATTCTAGTTCACCAATAGGTTCATTGGGAATTGGGAATTGGGTTGGGTTAATTTGCGTGCTTGTTGTTTGTTGGCATCTACCGTTTATGCTATCAATCATTATTGTATGATGAAACCGTTTCACATTTTCATCATAAGGGGGAGAAATGATTATATGATTGATAGATAGAGTTCAAGGATATAGGTAGAATTTGATTGGTAGAATTTGTTCGAGGATGATTGTTGTGTTTGGATGTTCAAAGGATCGTTAGTTTAGGTGAAGAGAGTGAATAATTATCGTGATAAGTTGAGAGATTGTTTTGAGAAAGTTAAAGGATTGATTCGAGATCGAGTTATATTCAAGATGATGTACATGGTCGATATTTGAAAGATTTATTGAATAATTGACCATTTGTTTGATGATTAGAAAAGTTTGAGATTAGATGGAATTTGTCCTTTTGTTGATAATTGGATAGTTAAGTTCGTTCATAAAGAGATTGTTCATTTGAAGGGGAGCAAGAGAAAACTCATGATTTTTAAATATGCTCCGAAATGATTGTTTGTTCAAGGGGGAGCAAGAGATTAAAGATTTGTTATTGAATAATTTGCTCCGAGATAGTTGTTTGATTGAGGGGGAGCGAAGGTTAATTGATCAAAGAATCAAATGCTCCAAGATAATTGTTGATTCAAAGACAAGTTCGATCAAGAATTGAAGTTTTAAGTCAAATCAAATTTCCACATTCCAAAACCAAGCTTCCGCGATGCCAAGAGATTTCAAAGATAAAAGCTTCCGCATCCAAAAGAATTCAAAGAATTCAAAGTCAAAACCAAGCTTCCGCATGCTACTCAAAAGTTCAAGTTACTTCTCAAAGCAACATCAAGTTGAAATCAACATCCAAAAGTTAAAGTTGTGAAAGCTCAAAAGCTACAAAGATTTCAAAGATGCTTCCAAAGTATTCTAAGTTGCAAGAGAATATCAAGTTGTAGAAAGTCATCGTCAAGAATATTTGTTTGTTGAGAAGATTCAAAGTCAAGGTTGATACAAGACGTTGAAGACAATGAGAAAGCTTCAAAGTCCAATCAACATTGAAGATTTTCAACAAATGGGCTCATCATGTTATTTAAAGAACGAAGACGATGCAACATTTACAATTCAACACCAAGGGGGAGATTGTTAGAAATATAAAATGGTGTTTAATTGTAAATTCTAGTATTGGAAGGGGTATTAGTGTTAAGTTAGTGATTAGTATAAATACCCCTCTCATAAGTCATTTATGACTAACTCTTGTATTATTGAAACCTTTTACCCATTTATGCTATCCAAACTTTCCCTGCCAACACTACTTTCTCTCTCTACTTTCTCTCACATCAAACCGCCATTGTTACACACACTAACACACACATAAGCTCAAATTCTATACTTTACATTTGGCGGTGGTAACTTTTGTACAAGTCTACCAATGACGCGTACAAAATGATGGAGGATATGGTGCAAGCTAGCTTAGCTCGAGATATGGATGATAAGGATCGAGATAGAAGGACGAGAAGAACCGTGGCTAGCATCGAGAGCAGCTCCGACAATGAGGTAATTCATGAACTTAAAGCTTTATCTAACCGTTTTTCTACTTTTGAAGATAGGTTGGACATTATGGACAAGGACCTCAAGGTGATTGCACACGGGTGCAACAATTGCGGAGGAATGCACTATACCGAGGATTGTGAAGAGGAGGCTACGAGCAAGTCAATTTTGTCCAGAACCAATACCGAGGAGGCTTTCAACGAGGACTATTCCAAAGAAACCCCAGTAATTCTAACTTTAATTCTAGTTATGATAGAAATAACTTTGGTTCTTTTCAAAATAGGTGGCAAAGGAGTAATGGTCAACCCGAGCAACCAAAAGTGGAGAATGAAGTCAAGGAGGATCCGATTGTACCTCACTGGATACCAAATGTGAGGTCCCAAATACGATGGTTAACCTAGAAAGTGTAAAATACAACAAGTCTAATAATCACTAGAATGGACTAGTATTACTTTAATATAAATGCAAGTATATAAATAAAGTAATACAAGACTTAAAGCAATAAACAGGTAAAGTGGAACATTATGTATTTTTCAATGGTGTATTTTATTTATGATGTTAAATAAAATACAAGGTTGTGCGGAATCAAGATAATACAAATAAGTATGTATCCTAACAACCTATGAATCACAAATGATCTATATTTGTCAAATAACTCTTTTGGATCGAGATACTTAAAGTTGTGAAGTATCCCAGTTTAAGATCGAGAGTATTTAAACAAATTCACTCTAATGCAAAATGTATGCTTAAAAATATTTTCTCAAAGAAATGACTTTGTATTTATAGGCAACAAAATTCACCAGTGCATTTTGTGCCGTACAAATATGGTTGCATGCATTTAATGATCCGACAAGAACATTAAATGCATTGGTTATGGTACAAGGATAAAGTCATATCGATATGATTTTATTCTTTTAACCAACCACCTTTACACGCATAAACTTTGGTAAAGAACAAGTGGATTGTTCTTTGGAAAGTGTGTAAAGGAAAAAGTCAATTCCTTGATATCAGTGTTCAGACTTGTAAGGTCTAGAACACTGACAATCCTCCAGTGTACAAATCTGGTAAGACTTCCAGTGGACTCCGCCATTTGTCAGTCTTCTTTATTCTGACTTCAGTGAGAAAGTCTTCAGTAGAGTAGATCTGGACTGGGGTGAAGTCCAGTGAGCTAATCTGGAGAATACTCCAGATTTCCTATACAAGTATTTGCTCACTGGTCTTCCATTATTTCTGGACAAATCTTCAGAGGGACTCCAGATTCCAAGTCTGGAATAGGTCCAGTAGAACACGTTTCTGGACAGATCTTCAGTAAGGCTCCAGTAGTCGAGTCTGGAGCGAGTCCAGAAATCTGGACCTAACAAATTCCCCCTATTTGTTTAGAAATAATGCAAGTGTTTTCAAGCTTATATCTATACATTTTGTATGCTTGAAAAACACAAGTTTCGATTTGTCTAAAAAATCTAAGTTACTGGAAAACACTTTATAGATCATGAGTGTTTTCAGTTTCATCTTTTAAGTTCTAACTTAGACTAAATCTGATCACTTACTTATATGAATCAAAAATTGCAACTATTATTACATACATCAACTGATAAATAGTTTACAATTTTCATAAAACAATAAATTTACAACAAGTAAATGATAAGAGTCAGGCCCTTCTTTTCGATATCTGTCCTGGAGCATCTTCAATAGCCTTTCTCTTTGGTGATGGAGAAGATGGTATTGATTCTGGCGATTTTATGCCCATTGCAACTTCCATCTGTTGCTTTCTTCTCCATACCTTCTCAACTCTTCAGAAATGCTTTAACATCAGTCGACACATTTGTCTTCCCCCTGAACGTTAAAGCAATCTCTTTCAGTTCACTCCATCCAAACGCTTGGACTGAAGTACTCTTTCTTTCATCAGTAAAGTTACCTTCCCTGGTCAACTTTACTTCAAACTGGACATGCCTTCATGATTTTCAGCTAATTTGATCTCAGCACCAGTGATCCTTCTAGCATCAGCCCTGAAATTTAACATTTCATTGTACTTGTCTTTCACTTTGGCTGTCTGGATTAATGCTTCAGTTTCCTTGGACACTCTCTTTTGCTCTACAGCAGATTGGAGTTGTTGACGATTGATTTTTCGAGAAGTGTCCAGGGGAATGAATTTGCTTACATCAGCATCTTTAATCGCTTTGATTTGTTTGGCAGTCAGTTTTGGTAAGCCAGTCAGTTTCTTTCTGTACTCTATCTCCAGAGCACCAGCGTTCTTTCTGATCTTTTTCTGGAGGCTTACTAGTTCCTCCTTCCTTTGTCTGATGAGTTCTGGTACACTCACGCCATAAATTATAGAATCATAGACCTGTTCTTCTTCGGCGTAAAATGAGCGTACATGAACATCATTCAATGCATTCAGACATTGATGAACTCTGGGGTCTTCCTTCATCTTTTTATACACTTCAATATTTATGCCTAACCTGCCAGCATTGTAAGAGTCCAGAGTCCCCATAGATGTCATCTCCCTTTGATGGGCCAGCAGTTCATCTTTTTGATTTCTTTTGAAGATTTCAATCATTATGCACTCTTGTTCAAGCTTCTTGGAGGTTTCATCATCAGCATCTTCAGCAGTTTGCTCTTCTTCTCCAGATACCATT
>CM067172.1:81742995-81866962 GCA_034093135.1 Erigeron breviscapus | reverse complement strand
ACCTGGGCTTCGCTGCCATTGCCATTCTCTATCTTCCATTTGTTGTCTTCGACTTCAACTGGAATGATTCTTCAACTGGTCAGTTCTCAATTGGAGGAAGTCTTCAGTTGCGTTGACTGTACGGTGCAACTGGACTTCAATATATTTCTGGACAAATCTTCTTGGTCACCAGTTTCACTGGTCTCCAGATGCAACTGGTGACTGGCAAGTGTAAACTGGTGACTGGACAGTTCCAGGTGAACTGGTCCTATGTAAATCTGCTTACAGTCCCTTATAATCCATCTCAAAATGTCAAACGAGCCAGTGGTGCCCCTTCAAATTCCGCATCAATAAAATTAAATCCAAACAATCCAATGGCTAGTTTGAGAGGGACTCAAGCCGCCGATACTCTAATCGGGAGAATCCAAGCTTTTCTTCGTGATTCTCCCCTCGGCGAGTCTTTTTCCCTCAACCCACGCAAAATGTACCATGAGTACTTGTGTGAGTTTTGGTACACAGCAGAACTTTCAGAAGATTGTTCATCTATCTCTTTCACCCTTAAAGATGGATCAGTCGAGTGTATCATTACTGCAGAAACGTTGAGGGATGCCTTGCACCTCAACTACTGGAGACAGGGTGAGTCTCCAGTTGTGATATCCCAAAATATCAATTTTTGCCAGGTACTCCTTGATATGGGAAACAAGGAGTGTTTGGAAAATGGGGTATTGAAAGTTAAAGGTGCTATGACTATGAAGGGCCTCTCACCATCCTGGAGGTACTTCTTCATTCACCTAGTTGAAAGCATGGGTGGGAGTTCTGGTGGATTGGACCAGATCAACTCCACACAAGCAGAGATGCTTACTGCTTGTGGAATGGACTCAGAGTGGACTTTGCTGATATTTTATTCAGAAGCCTGGTGATTAAACTGAAGGGCTCCAGGGGATTATGCATCCCCTTCTCCAGGTACTTGTCACTCTGTTTTCTACAACTTCTGGGCAGTGAGGAATATCATAATACTCAATCACTGTACACTGTCCCAGAGTTGCTGAGGAATCTTGACTCCCTAACATCTGTCGATGGGGAGGTTGAGATCCCTCAGAGAATGTTGCTGGCATTCTCTAAAACCGATGCACCAGTCCAAGGTGAGTCAGAAAGACAACTGGGCGGGCCTCAAAACAATGAGGGACCCACCAGTTCGTCTGCTGGAATTGTGACCATTGCCGAACCCGGGCAACAGTCTAACCCCTCCAGCTCCAGCGTGTCTATCCCCTTAACCATCTACCCTGGAGACCTCCCAACAGGTCCTTCAGGTGTTCCAAAGGCAAAAAGAACACGTCGCCCTAGGACTCAGTCAGCACTTGCCACTGACAGTAGAAACCAAACCAGCCCTCCAGTTTCCTCCCAACAGGAACCTGGAGAAAGTCAAATGGGACAACCGCAAGCAGCCACCCTCGCAATTTCTGTAGGAGAGGGTGGTGAAGATGATACTGGGCTACCCCAACCCAGAATAGAGTTAGAGTCTGCACAAAGTGTCCACGGCCTATCTTCTGACACTTCTCTTGCACGAACTGACGACGTCTCTGGCCAGTCACAGCTGGAGACTGAGGTTCCAAACTCTACGGCTGATGATGTTATGATTGTGGATAGAGCAATTATAACTGAGGCAACCCCAGTGACCTCTATCCCTGGTGAAGTTACCTTGGTAACTGAATCTACAACAGATGCAACCTTCCAGGAAACTGGAGAAGGTCATCTGGAGACTGACCAATCTGGTCAGCCCTCAGTTACATTCGTGGATCTGGACATGAGTGTTAATGACGAGGAAATCCTTATTGAATCTTCGGATTCTGAAGGTACTGCATCAGACATTGAGATTTTTGATTCTTCTGTACAAGATCAAAACCCTTCATCTCATGTCTCGCCTCCAGATGCTTCAATTTCAATTTTACCATCTCAAGAAAATGAGCTTACTGAAAATCCATTTCCCACATATAACTATATGTCTGGAAACAGATGTATGGCACCATCACCATCTGGGCAGTTCTCACTCCTTCGAGAAATGCCACCACCACCGCCGCCGTTGGACACACCTGAGCATTCTCAGCATGTCCAACAAATTGAATTTCCTGTCCTTCCTTCCTCCACCACTCCTGCTATTATTCTCTCAACTGCTGCGATGTCAACTGAGGAGGTTGCTCTCAATTTGCCTCCTCCAGTTACTCCAGTGGTAGCTGCTGCTGGTCCAGTGACACGTTCTCCTCCGTCACTGGACACTCAATTTGCCTCCTTCCAAGCCGACATCCAAAACCTTATTCAAAGGGTGGAGGATGTTCAAAAGGCAATTGATAAAAATACCAAGTCCCTCTCCAGATACAACAAGGACACAACTACAAATTCTAAGGTTGTTGATCTGGGGATTAATAAGTTCGCTGAAAATGAGGACCTGGTATTCAAGAAGCTCAATGAGCTGGTCGAAGGCTGTAATAATCTGGCCACTTCTCTAAAGGAAGCCTTCGACCTCACTCAGACCAAAGTCACTACTTCAATCTCCAACTTGCTGGGTAATACTGTCAGACAATCAGAAGTTGATTTGAAGGAGATTGAAAAGCAGGTTAAGGAGTTAGTTGAAAAACTGGCTTAAACGTGACTGAGCTTGGGCAGCAGTTGATGACTTCAGTTGGTCAGAAAATTGATGATACGCTGGGTGCAAGAGAAACACAACTAATTGAAAGGGTGATAGCTAAGATCACCAAGCTGGCCACTCTTCAGGTTGATCTGTCCCCACTCACTACTGAGATCAACCAGTTGAGGGGCAGCATAGATAATTTAAACACCCAGGTATCATTCACTCCCAGTCTATTGACAAGCTGACAACTGAAGTAGAGAATTTGAAGAAAAAGGATGAAGAGGTAAAGGAGAAGGTGGTTTCTGGTCTTGATGAAGACTCTAAGACCTTGGATGAACTGAAGACTGGTCAGCAACAAGTTGCAGCGAATGTTCTGACCCAGTCTAAAGAAACCAACCATCTGTGGAGATCTTTCAGGATGATGTGTACAATATTTAAAGAGTGCAAGGACATGCAATCATGGCAGCCTCTTGACCGGTTGCCATCTCACCATTCTGAATGGGAAGTCATAAGGACAGGTCTAGATGCTGCCAAGGGGGGAAAACGTGCAGTCCTTGCACCAATTGCAACTGAAAGTACTCCATCTGGAAGTCTAACTGGTAGAGAAATGGTAGTGGCTGCCAGTACTGAAACTGGTGAGCAAAGGGTTGAAGAGTATGAAGATGTGATCGATAGGGGGAATGTGGATAAGGGCAAAGGAATAGCATCTGATGATTCTGCCCAGCCGGCCACTGATGTACCAATGTTAGAAACTGGCAATGTTGATTTGCTTCCTCCAGTCTCAGAAAGTGATAGCAAATGATTGGCAAGACTTGGAGATCAAATCAAAGAAAGAAAGAAAATGAAACAAGCAAACCAAGCTGAAGCCAGAGAACATCTTGCTAAAATAAAACTGCTTGATATAAGTGATGCTCACCTGTTGGGAATCACAAAGGAGGAATATGCCAGAGTGAAAGATGATGCAAGGATAGTGGGCATGTTAAAAGAAATGCTTGATATTGAACTGGACAGACACTATCCTGATGATGAAGCTGAGCATGATGCTAGAAATCTGAACATATCAGTGGAGAAGGCTAAAGAGAATCGGGCCAGTGGGATACTTAAAAGAATTGAAAATGTGAAGAAGGTTGTGAAAAGGGTCTTGAATCCGCCAAGAAGGAACCCTCAACCAAGAAAACCACTGCACAGAGATGCTGATCTTAGAACCTTCCTTGAACCAACTGGCGAAGTCTCAAATGATGACATCAAGGTTGCTGTGCAGGCTGCTGGAGCTGGGACTATTAAAATCTCAAATGAATCTGAAGCCAGAAACTATTATTCCCAGATCATGGCAACCAAAAAGCACAGTGGGGCAATTAATGGTGTTTTGTAACAATCAAGCCAGGCACCAAGTTCTTTCATGTTGAAGTCAGTTATACTAGAGGGCCACTAGTTAAAACTGATAATCCTGGTGTGATGCAATATGGGTTCTCTGAATGGGTGGAGATGGTGAACTTTTTGGAAGCTAAGGCACAAAAGAATAGGTTTGAGAAAGCATGGGTCAACTTCTTGAAGGGCAAGATTCAACATAAAGAGAATCTGGAGCTGAAGTTGAACATTGATCCTGAAGACTCTCGTCCTATCTCTTCAGTGTCAAAGAGAAGGAGAACTGGCGAAGGGCCATCTGATTAAGTTCTCTTTCCAGTTTATCTACTTGTAATTTTATTTACATTCTGTAACTTATGTAAATTTCATTTCCTTGTATAAATGAAGTTACCAGTTTGTAACCACAAGGTAGATAATTAGATTAAATCTAACAAACTCAAAAGAAAAACCCAAGGCATTTATTGATCTATAAAAATGCCTTGGAAAACTTAGATAGATCTAATCGAACAAGTCTTTCCAGTTCATACTTGTACAGATACAAGAACTGAAAAAGACTTGGCAATATTTCAGGACAAATAGGGGGAATTTGTTAGGACCAGTTTGCTGAAACTGGCCAGTCTCCAGTTGCATCTGGAGACTAAGAAGATTTGTCCAGAAATATATTGAAGTCCAGTTGCAGCGTACAGTTAACGCAACTGAAGACTTCCTCCAGTTGAGATCTGACCAGATGAAGAATCATTCCAGTTGAAGTCGAAGACAACAAGTGGAAGATAGAGAATGACAATGGCAGCGAGGCCCAGTTGACATTCTACTCAGTTACAAACTGGAGACCATCAGTGTAAAGTACTTACACTGATTACGAGGAAAAGACCTTTATACTTTATGTGCTATTACACGGATAAAAGGATTTATCTATGTATAAAGTACAAAAGGTACATAAAGCAGGTTGAGAAAAGTTACTTTATTCTGTAACTTTTCACAACAATTTAAGGAATTAAATGTTATTCCTTAAATGTTCTCAACCATATTTGTACGGCCAAAGTTGACATCCCAATGTCAACTTTGCCTATAAATAGAGGTCTTTGCACAACAAGAAATTAACTTTGCAAACCTGCAATATTCTTGGTGAACTTGTGAAATATTCTCTCAATCGCAAAAAGGAACATTTCACAACTCTAAGTGTTTCGATTGTCAAGAGAATTTCCAAGTGTAGATCAATTGTATTTCATAGGTTGTAGGATATTTACATACTTGTATTATCTTGGTTCCGCAACAACCTTGTAATTTATTTAAAGTTAATAAATAAATTTCACTTGAAAAATACATATTGTCTCACCAATTTACTTTACAAGTACTTTCTATTATTGCATTGTCTTTTACTTATTGTCACGATAATAAGTAATCTATCCAGAACTTGGTATACACTCACTGCAACTGGTCGTCTCCAGTTCAGTGTTTATATTGCAAAGTAACCCCACCATCGACATAGAGGTGTCTTCAGGTAGTACCATCTATTGAGTTGGGACTTACATGTTTAACTTCAGCAAAAATGATTTGGAGACCTAATATAAAAGCCTAAAATTTTGCCTAATGCCACTTGTATTCATATTTTTTGGGGTTTCATTAATTATTTTATTTTATGACTATAATACCCTTAATCTTTATTACTCATTGAATTGCCAAACGAATCAAATACATAACTTAATTCTATATTAGAACACTTCTTCGTAATCTATCTGTAAGTCTCTTTCTGCAAAAAAAAAATTACCCTAATTTATTTTTATTAACCCTAATTTATATTTTAGTTGTTATGGGATTTGGGCTTGCTTTTCATAAACTATTGCATGTTGGTGTATATTATTGATATTTTTGCTTATGTTAAAAGATTTATTATATTTTGTCTCTTATTTCTTTTGAAGAGTATATGAACATCCATGTAATTCTCTTATTGCTTTTTTTGTGGTTGAATTTGAATTTCTTTATAGTGTAATCATACTATAATTATGTTGCAAAGTAAGCCGTAGGGCTCTACATAAGATAATATGGAATTATAAAAATTTTCAATTTAACTATTATTTAATGCGTGCTTATGATTGATATATATGCATGGCTAAATGTTGTTTTTTTTTTTTAAATGTAAATATAAATAAGAAAGTGGATAATATATGTATCCAGAAGAGATTAACATTTATGTTTTTATATGTTTTGTAAGCCGTGAGGTTGAAAAATCATAAAAACATGTTTAAATTAAATGGATATAGAGATACAAAGAAGAAAAAAAAAGTCAAGATCAGGTACATTAATATTAAGGGTAAAGTGGGAATAAATTTATTTAAGTTTTAAGTAATTAGTGATATATACACATGCAATATTTAATGGTTAGGCTAATTAGTAGGTCTATTTATTAGGCCTCCTAATCAAAACTCTTATTTATTAGGTAAAAGTATAGGTTTAAATTCAGTGTCCAGCTTGATGTAATTTTAGTGTTGGCATGTACTTTTCTTAAAGTTTTCGTTCGTTTTTCACAATCTCTAAATATATATAAAAGAGAAACCTTAATTCATAATTGGAGAAGTATGAACCTTAGATGAAGTTCAACTTTTAATTAGAGTCATTAGATTAAATGATGATGTCATATACCTTATTTAACTTTTTTAGATTTAATTTTATTTTAATAAATTTAAATTATTATTATTTCCTTATTTAAGTTTGTAGACATTAATAATTAATGTTTTTAATGATATAATTATGGAAACTAATATTTTATATTTTACATCATTTTTTATCTTTAAAATTAATTTTTAATTTTTTTACAATAATTTTTTTTTAATGTAATACGTTTTTATTAAATTATATTTTTGTATAGGATGTTTATCATATAACGTTTTTATTATTATCATTTTTTATCTTTAAAATTAAATTTTAATTTTTTACAATATTTTTTTTTTAATGTAATACGTTTTTATTAAATTATATTTTTTTATAGGATTTTTATCATATAACGAATAAAATTTGGTTATAAGGATTTTTGTATAGAATTTTTATCATATAACGTTTTTATTAAATCAATGTTTTGAAAACCGGACCGGATGTCAAACCGACCTTCTTAATAAAGAACTAAAAAACAAATATGGAGTCTATAGTAAGCTATCACAATTATATATCAGAAAAATAATTGTATGAAAATTGCAATGATATTATGCATAATTTTAACTTAGATTAACACAATATGCGATATATAGATTGATAATTAAATTGCTTAGAAATTTTAGTGTATAACTAAATTATTCGAGCAAAACGTTAAAACACAAGTACAATGACAATGCAGACATATTTGGAGGAATGTGTAACATCCTGAAATTTTAAGGCAAATAAAATAAACCTTTATTATAGTTTTAGCATTCAAATAATTTCCTAGTAATTAAATTTGAGATATGGAGTTAATTTAGTTGAAACTTTAGCGGATAGCGGGTATAATACCCATCTAAAAGAGAAAGAGGGTGTGACTTTAAGAGAAAGTGTCGGTCATTTCCTTGTTTGTGACTCACTTCTCTTCTTCATCATCATCTCCTTTCTCCATTTTACTTCCAATTCAAATCTCTTCAAAAATGTTTCTAATATCATTCAAATCCAAGAATTTTCCTTTAACTAATAATAATAACATTCAAGTCTTAATCATCTAATTGGGAGAAATTAAGAGTGTGGGTTGTGTGTGTGGACCGAATTTTAGAAGAAAAGAAGAAGAAGACAATAGTGATTTCCATCTTAATTCTAATTCTTAATCTTGAAGGTAATAATTTCCATTAACTTACTTTTGTTTGTTCTTGAGAATTTAGGGTTCATGCAACCAATTGAATTGAGATTTTTAGGGAAAATGATTATTTTGCCATTAGAGCTTTTCCATTGATGAATTTAGGGTTCTTATTATGAAATAAATTTGGGGGTTTTCTTTAAAATGAGTTATTTATCTAAATTCAAGCTAGTGTTCATGAAAAATTAATAAATTGGGAGTTATCAAGTGAGATGGTTATATTGTAATGCTTTTTCCTAAATTTTTACTTGTAATGGTGCATATTGATATGGAATGCATGAATGTTTTAAGAAAAAGGTCTTTGGTGATTTTTATGATCAAAATAAGAAAATGAAGATTTTGAGTAATAATATTATATGGTCATATGGTAGAGATTATGAAAGGATAGAAATAATGATTTTTGGGTAAAATGTTGTATAGCCATATGATGGTGATTTTTTTAGTGTTAAAATGAGTTATGGCCATGTTGTTATGAAAGTAAATTGAGATTTTTAGGGAAAATGATTATTTTGCCATTAGAGCTTTTCCATTGATGAATTTAGGGTTCTTATTATGAAATAAATTTGGGGGTTTTCTTTAAAATGAGTTATGGCCATGTTGTTATGAAAGTAAATTGAGATTTTGAAAGAAGCCAACTCTAGAGCATGATGAGAATGTAAATGGGTTAAGATTGCTAGTGAATTATTTGTATTTGGCTATGGTTAGATAGCCTTGAATGTGATGGATGACCTTATATGTGTTTTGAATTTGATTTGCTAGATTGAAAGCTTGTAATTTGTGTTCTTGCGGTCATCACGGATTTGGTTGTCGCGAAGGAGGTGAGTACTCTTGCATACGATTATATGTACGTTGGGTCGATTACCATATGATGGTGGATTCCGTGTATGGTAATCGATTTGGCGTTAGGGCCTAATTTGAGGCCGGGACCTAAGAATCCCATAGTTGAATTGAGATGAGGCCTAAGAACCTCTTGTTGAATTAAGATAAGGCCTAAGAACCTTTGAGGCCTAAGAACCTCTTGAGTATATTGTTAGCGTATATGGATCCATGTATGTTTTGTTAGCGCAAAGGTGAGTATGCAAGTGATGGTATGACGATGCCATTGGCTACATGTGATAGTCCTTTGTGTTTTTGCCCTCCTTCGTGTGTATAAGCGTATGCAATGGTATTCACTAAGCGTTGACTTACTTTTTAGTTGTTTACCCTTTTTATAGGTTGTCCCAGGAAGTGGAAACAAGATTTAGTGCTTTGAAGAATATGGATGATTTGAATTGTGGAAATGTTGACTTTTGCGGTAAAAAATTGGTTTGTGGTTAGAACCCATAGTGACTCCTTTGGACTAATGGCTCTTGGTACTTTTGAAGTGTTTTTGGTAAAGTTTGTTATGTATATTTCTGCAAATAACAGTTTGGAGTCATGGTCTTTTGCAACTTAAAGGATTTGATGATTTTGAATGGTTGGCAAAATGGTTGAAAGTCATCCCCCTTGCATGAGGTCTTGTGTTCAAGCTTTGGGGAGGACATAGGAATTAAGTCCCTTTATGAGGGCTTGGCTTGGGTATACCCAGGTTCAAGTCTGAGGGGGCAAGGTTTACCCCTATTAATCGTCGTGCCTTCGGGCGGATTAGTAGGGGGTTTTCCCCCCATCGAGTATTTGAAATAGGCATTTCTACTTCGAATGAGCTCTCTAGCGGACCCGGTTAAGACAACGTATGCTAGACCTCCCGTTGTCGAATCGCGACACGAAGTTTCCAACGAAATTCACCTTTCAAAAAAGGAACTCGTTACTTGTGTATAATAATAAAAATGGGTATGAAATTTAACCTTCTATACACCTACATATATAGAAAGCAATTTTGGTAACATTTTTTGTCGGTCGATAAAAAACAATTCAAATAAATTGAGCAACTTCTTCAGCAAAAACATACTTACACTTAAACCAATTTTATCTTTTTGCACTGATGAATATCCTAACTCGTTTAATAAAGTCCATCTAGAATGATGATATCATTGAGGATGTCAGAAAACTACGTGAATCGATGACATACTAAGGTTCTTATTAAGTTTGATTCATAAATACCAACTTGACTTTCTACCTACTCTTTCTTCGTCATTATTTATCTTCTATTTTTTGCCCAATTTTTCTACCACGTCAGTTTTTTTCTCTCCTAAAACATTCCAAAAACGGATAGAGATCATCTAAAGTTGCTCTCAACTTTATAAGTAAAGTTAGAGTAACTTGAACCCATAGATTAAAATTAAGTGTCAAGAACTCAAGATTAAAATACTAAGTTTGAATCTTAACCTTTGATTTTAATCCAAAAGTTAAAATGATCCAACTTTACCTATAAACTTGGTTTCAGCTTAAGAAGATTAATCTTATCCCCCAAGAACACCCCACACCTTATAACCCCTTATTATTCACTTATTCTTCCAATATTTTATCATTTCATTTTTCTTTTACACATAATTAAATAAACACATTTTATTAATAATAAAACACATTACAATACTTAAAAATAAAACATTACATTACGAATTAAAGCCAAATTACTCTAGAAATTATAAACTACATTACGATAACCTAAAGTGTTCTAAAATACAGTCCATACTTCTCCATCAAAGATTTGCGAGAAGCCTTAATCATTTCCAACTCCTCTTCCGGTATACCGGTGGGAATTGGTTGCTGGAGAACCCGAAGCGCCTCGTTCACCTTCTTTTGGAAGCAATGCACCTCCTTTCTCTTACGTTTTTCGGTTTTACCCGATCCTCATCAATCTTTCTCACAACGTCTTTTTGAATCAAGATCATTTGGTCAAGTTTTCTCAACGCCATTTCGGATCCACTCGAACCACCTCTCCTATAAGTTGCATCCGAACCTCTCGACACCTTTCGACTAACATTGCGACCCGGTGGTTTCCTAATCGGGTCGTCTCCAAACAAATGCCTTAACGCCACATCCGACTCCACAGGCGCATGCATTCCAAAGTTTGGGCCATCGTCACCCAAATCCACATACGAGGCTACGCTCCGTTTTGCCACACTCTGGTTTTGCCAAAACTTGGGAGCATGTTTCAACACCTCGTAACACGCATCGTACTGAAATCGAGTCGTACAATAAATTGCTTGGTACTGATCATGTGCGGCGTTGTAAACATGTCTACCGTCTGCGCCTATCTGTCGTCCATGTTCGCTTAACTTCTGGATAACTGCCTGAAACTGCGTACAACCTTTTCTTTTAATAATTATCATTACACGTATAAGAAAAACAAAGCATGCAAAAATATGATCTTTATAAAAAACACATAGATCATCGTCATATTCTAATTATAATACTTATGATATATTGTTGGAATTTCGTCTGCCCAAGACACATATTAAATTGACGTGGCTAGTACGTGATGATCCAAGTCGGGTCATACCCAATAACAAGCTAGACAAACACTAATGATATTTATTTATATGATATGATCTTTAAATAAATATCAATACTTGAAACATTTAGAAAGTGGGTTTCTAAATAATTGCACTTGAGAAATATATATATAAATTATATGGATGATTTATTTTGAGAGAAATGTGAATATGTTTATTTGGCAAAATAAACACTTATGTGTATAATGTATAATATGTAACATGTTACATAAGGTATGTAACAAATTATGTTATATTTATACAAATAACTACATAGAAAATACATGTTATAAAAATTAGTGGAACCCCATGTGGGACTCCTCATGAGGCCGCCCCCCCCCCCCATGTGATGGTAGAATTTTGATCCACTTACTTAACATGCATTTTCTTGTTATTGTCACTACACAACTTCTTCTTGATTGACTCATTCTTTACATGCAACTCTAAGTATTTTCTCTCAACTTCTCAAGAGCAAAAATACTCTCTCTTTTCTCTTTTGGGTTCGGCAATAAGGAAAGAAAAGGGAAGGGTTTTCAAGTTCAAATCCTAGCATAGTTTGGGTGTTTGTTGATAGTTTGGGGTATACAAGCTTGAGGTTCTTCTAGGTTGAAGACTTGCCACTTCAAGATCATCATCTCCTTCATATCAACCTTCTCATAAGCTTGGAAGAAGGTAGTCTTCTAAAACACCCTATGGTTGTTGTTTTGATTGCATATTATTCATATACATGGATCCTTATTGTTTGGGTTTTCTTTTATAAGTTAAAATTTGGTTTTTAACTACATATAACACATTGAAATGGTTCAATATTCCGCTGCGTTTTTCATATTATAAGGTTAATATGGCTTTGATAAAACCCAACAAGACCCAACAATGGCATCTAGAGCCGGTTATATGGATATATGCATCAAAAATTGATTTTGTTTGGACAAAAACATTTTTTTTGGCCAAATTTTCTGCATTTTTGGGCCAATATATATACACAAAAAAGGGTTCTTTTTTGTGTATTTTAGTGTCACAACTTAGCCAAAAGACCTTGTGATTGATTGGGATGTATGGATGTGTTTGTATTTATTTAATTATTCAATGGTTGTAATAGTTAAATAGGATTTTATTCATTCATTTGGTTATGTAATTTATTTATTCCATTTGGTATGTAATAAATAGATTAGTAGCATTTTTCTTGTAAATGTAATCTCCAAGAAAGCTTTAAAGAGTTTAGGGGCTGTTTTGGAGGCCAAAAGGAAGAGTGAAGAAAGACATTCAAATCACATCACAAAAGGTTACTTGAAGCATTTGGATGCAAGATCAAGTGGGAGCTCAACTAACACAAAATTTTGTGTTACTTTGTCCCTTAGGTTGAGACCTTTTGACCCACTTGTTTCGGCTAACAAGTGTGGTCAAAATAGTTGGCTAATGTTGTGCACTTATTATTATGTTTGTCATGTTTGTATGGTTGTTTATTATTTTGTCATGTGGATGCTTAAAAACCAACAAACTAAAAGACACACATAAAGATTAAAATTGGTTTTAATATTGACATTAACTTGGTAAATTAAAATGGGTTTTATTAAAAGTTAATGGTCACAATTATAAAAATGGATTTTATAAAAGAACCTTGAAATATGGATTTCAAAATTCATTATGGTACATAGTTTTTAACTAGAATATAAAAACTCAAAACGACCCTTTAAAAACAAGTTAAAACGCCATCTTTTATACAACACTTAATTATTTGGGAACTCTTTGTAGGATAAAGGTCACCTAACTACCTTGAGGGAACTTATAAGTTAAGGTAAATTTAATATACTTATGGGATAAAGGTCACCTAACCACTAGTATAAGATAAATTTACATGTGTGTATAAGTAGGACAACTTGATTTGGAAACCATGTGATTAGGGTCACCGAAGCATGATAACCAAAGGCGTTGATGGGATTAAACATGCCAACTTAATATAAGATATTAAACCGGTCCCATACCACTAGAAATTGTAAAAGTTGCAATTGTCAAACGTTGACTACCTTGTTAATTTAGATCATGGGATAAAGGTCACCTAACCATCATTTAAATGTAATGTTGGATTCTAGATTTTAATTATTAATTGTCCATAAGACATAAAAGGGTATTAACAATTAAAATTTATATTTGATATCGAAAATACTAATAAAGAACTTTGTTAATCTTGTAGATGGCCGCTAACAACGCAATAAACCCCAACCAAAACGTCCATAATTTTTCACTAAGATCCATCCTTGAAAAGGATCGTCTAAACCAAAACAACTTTGTGGATTGGTTTCGTAACTTGAGAATTGTTCTTAGGCACGAAAAGAAATCCTATGTGTTAGACGATCCTATTCCTGATGAGCCCGAAGAAACTGAAGTTGAAGCCTATAATGATTGGGTTAAGTATGTCGAGGACTCCGTGCAAGTTAGTTGCATAATGTTAGCGAGTATGACTCCCGAACTCCAAAAGGAGTTCGAAAACCATGGAGCCTACGACATGATTACCCAACTCAAGGAAATGTTCCAACAAAAGGCAAGGGTTGAACGCTTCGAAACGGTTCGAGCACTTCATGCATGTCGCATGGATGATTCTCAACCCGTCTCAACTTATGTTCTTAAAATGAAAAGCTACATTGATCGCCTCGAAAGGCTAAATTGTCCCGTTTCAAATGAGCTAGCTACGGATATGATCCTTAACTCATTATCTAAGAGATTTGAAACTTTTGTGTTAAATTATAACATGAACGGATGGGACAAGACCGTTTCCGAGCTCCATGGGATGCTCAAAACGGCCGAGGCTAGTATGGGAGGAAAAGTTCAACCGTTCTCACGATCAATGAAGGCGGAAACAAAAGGGCTAACTCCGGACCCAAGGCAAATGTTGCTAAAGGAAAGGGTAACAACAAAAGGAATTTCAAAGGCAAAGGAAAGGGAAAAATGGATACTCCAAAAGCGAAGAAGCAAAAGGTTGCTGTCAATGACCCATGCTTTGAGTGTGGGGAGGTAGGACATTGGAAACGTAATTGTCCAACCTATCTCAAAGAGTTGAAAGCTAAGAGGGATGCAGGGCAAACCTCAGGTACAATATTTATGATATATATTGAGCTTAATACAGTTTTTTCTTACATATGGGTATTGGATACCGGATGTGGAACTCATATTTGTAATATGTTACAGGGGTTCAGAAGAAAGAAGCACATCAAGAAGGGAGACATTAGTCTCTTCATGGGCAATGGTGCATTGGTGCATGTTGAAGCCCAAGGAGACTATCTTTTGAAACTTCCAAATGGTTTGGAAATTGTATTAAACAATGTTTTGTATGCACCTAGTTTGACTAGGAGTATTATTTCTGTTTCCCGTTTAAGACATGTTGGATATGATTTTAATTTTGTTAACAACGATATCCATGTTTCTATGAATGATGTATTTTATTTTAAAGCTATGCCTTTAAATGGTATTTATGAATTGGTTCATGAAAATACAACATATGATAACTCAATGTACCAAGCTACCACCAAGAAACTTAAATTAGATTTAAGTGAACCTATATTTGGCATTGTCGTCTTGGCCATATAAATAAAAATCGCATACTAACACTTCAAAAGAATGGTCTTTTGAAAACAAAATCAAATGATTCATTAAATGTATGTGAATCTTGTTTACAAGGCAAGATGACTAAAGCACCTTTCAAAGGCACTAATGAAAGGGCAAAAGATTTATTAGGTATCATACATTCGGATGTATGTGGTC
This sequence comes from Erigeron breviscapus, assembly GCA_034093135.1. Classification (NCBI taxonomy): domain Eukaryota; kingdom Viridiplantae; phylum Streptophyta; class Magnoliopsida; order Asterales; family Asteraceae; genus Erigeron; species Erigeron breviscapus. The sequence goes on along the minus strand of CM067172.1, from coordinate 81,852,012 downwards.
CTTTTAAGCCAATGACTAGGAATGGTAAAAGATACTTCATTACATTCACCGATGACTATAGTCGTTACGGTTATGTGTACTTATTAAAACATAAGAGTGAAGCTTTTGAAATGTTCAAAATTTTCAAGAATGAAGTAGAAAACCAACTCAGTAAGTCAATAAAAATTCTTCGTTCTGATAGAGGAGGTGAATACCTAAGTGATGCTTTTCAAGATCATCTTAGAAGTTGTGGGATTGTCTCAAAACTAACTCCACCTGGAACACCACAACATAATGGTGTGTCTGAAAGGAGGAATCGAACCCTATTAGATATGGTTCGTTCCATGATGAGCAAAAGCTCACTACCTCTATCATTTTGGGGTTATGCCATAATCTCTGCTGCCCGAATTTTAAATATGGCTCCCACCAAGAAAGTGGAGAAAACACCTTTTGAAATATGGCATGGAAGAGTTCCATCTTTGTCATATTTAAAGGTATGGGGTTGTGAGGCTTATGTAAGACATGATGCCTCAAACAAATTAGAGCCCCGATCCACTAAATGTATCTTTGTAGGATATCCTAAAGATGATTTGGGATATTATTTCTACAATCCTAATGAGCAAAATGTATTTGTTGCTCGAAAGGCTGAGTTCTTGGAGACTAATTCCTTATGGAAGGAACTAGTTCCAGAACAGTGGAACTTGAAGAAGATCAAGAACCACTGACAGATACACACTTGGGTGACACTAGCATTCAACAAAAGGATGTTGAAGATGATCAAAGGGTTGATCAAGACACACAAAACGTTCGTAGATCTGGTAGAGCTACTTATCCACCTGAGAGATATGGATTTCTCGTGGATGAATGCTACATGGTAGTTTCTGATGAACCTACCACCTACCATGATGCAATGTCCAAATCAGATTCGGACAAATGGCTAGAGGCCATGAACGCTAAGATGCAATCCATGTATGACAACCAAGTTTGGGAATTGGTTGTTGAACCTCCTAATTCCAAAGTAGTTGGAAGTAAATGGGTGTTCAAATTGAAACACGATATGCATGGAAACTTGCTTACTTATAAAGCTAGACTTGTAGCAAAAGGTTTCACTCAAACTCGAGGGGTCGACTATGATGAAACTTTTTCGCCTGTGGCAATGCTAAAGTCTATTAGGATATTATTTGCCATAGCCGCACATTATGACTATGAGATATGGCAAATGGATGTCAAAACCGCTTTTCTAAATGGATATCTTGAGGAAGATGTCTATATGGATCAGCCTGAAGGTTTTGTCGATCCAAAACATCCTAATAAAGTATGCAAGTTAAAGAAATCAATCTATGGATTGAAACAAGCATCAAGAAGCTGGAATCGTCGTTTTGATGAAGAAGTCAAGAAATTTGGCTTCATCAAAAACGCTGATGAAGCTTGTGTGTATAAGAAGGCTAGTGGGAGCATCATTACTTTTCTAGTATTATATGTCGATGACATTCTACTATTTGGAAATGACATTCCAACCTTGGAAGGTGTAAAAGCCTGGCTTGGAAGTTGCTTTTCCATTAAGGATCTTGGTGAAGCCGCCTATATTTTGGGAATAAGGATCTATAGGGATAGATCAAGGCGCTTAATAGGTTTGAATCAAAGTGCATACATAGACAAAATCTTGAAAAGGTTCAAGATGGAAAACTCTAAGAAAGGTTTGGTACCTATTCAAAGAGGAACTATATTGAGTACTTCTCAATCTCCTAGCTCAAAAGTTGAGCAAGAGAAAATGAGTGGAATCCCATATGCATCTGCTATAGGATCCATCATGTATGCTATGATATGCACGAGACCGGACGTGTCATGCGCTTTGAGCATGACAAGTAGATACCAGCAAAATCCAGGAGATAGTCATTGGATGGCTGTCAAAAATATATTGAAATATCTTAGAAATACTAAAGATATGTTCTTAATATATGGATCTGGTGAGGAGGAGCTCGTTGTAAAGGGTTACACGGATGCGAGTTTCCAAACTGATCGAGATGATTCTCGATCACAATCGGGGTACATCTTCATTCTAAACGGAGGAGCTGTTTCATGGAAAAGCTCAAAGCAGGATGTGGTTGCGTTGTCCACTACAGAGTCTGAATACATCGCCGCTTCTTTGGCAGCACAAGAAGCTGCATGGTTGAAGAAATTCATTGCCGATCTAGGGGTTGTTCCTTCCATTCAAAAACCCCTAGAAATTCTTTGTGATAACGAGGGCGCGATTGCTCAAATCAAGGAACCTCGTGCACATCAAAAGACTAGGCACATTGAGCGGAGATTCAACTACATAAGGGATGAAGTTGAAAAGGGAAAGATATGTATTTGCAAAGTTCACACCGATCAAAATGTTGCGGACCCACTCACGAAGCTCCTTGAAAGGCCTAAGCATGAAAGTCATACTTGTGCCATGGGACTTCGATATTCTAGTGATTGGATTTGATCTATTTTATGTATTTGGATATCGAAACACTTGTAGTTATTAACACATTTATATGATATGATCTTTAAATAAATATCAATACTTGAAACATTTAGAAAGTGGGTTTCTAAATAATTGCACTTGAGAAATATATATATAAATTATATGGATGATTTATTTTGAGAGAAATGTGAATATGTTTATTTGGCAAAATAAACACTTATGTGTATAATGTATAATATGTAACATGTTACATAAGGTATGTAACAAATTATGTTATATTTATACAAATAACTACATAGAAAATACATGTTATAAAAATTAGTGGAACCCCATGTGGGACTCCTCATGAGGCCGCCCCCCCCCCCATGTGATGGTAGAATTTTGATCCACTTACTTAACATGCATTTTCTTGTTATTGTCACTACACAACTTCTTTTATGATTGACTCATTCTTTACATGCAACTCTAAGTATTTTCTCTCAACTTCTCAAGAGCAAAAATACTCTCTCTTTTCTCTTTTGGGTTCGGCAATAAGGAAAGAAAAGGGAAGGGTTTTCAAGTTCAAATCCTAGCATAGTTTGGGTGTTTGTTGATAGTTTGGGGTATACAAGCTTGAGGTTCTTCTAGGTTGAAGACTTGCCACTTCAAGATCATCATCTCCTTCATATCAACCTTCTCATAAGCTTGGAAGAAGGTAGTCTTCTAAAACACCCTATGGTTGTTGTTTTGATTGCATATTATTCATATACATGGATCCTTATTGTTTGGGTTTTCTTTTATAAGTTAAAATTTGGTTTTTAACTACATATAACACATTGAAATGGTTCAATATTCCGCTGCGTTTTTCATATTATAAGGTTAATATGGCTTTGATAAAACCCAACAAGACCCAACATGTATTTCATATAAAAATAAGATACGAGTATTATTTCTAATAGTGTAAAATAAAAATATAATACACCATGTGTAACAATAAAACAAATAAAATGATAGTTACCTATTATGATTTTTAATATTCAAATATCGCTAAATATGTCACAATCTACAAATTTGATAGACATATTATGATTTTTAATATTCAAATATCGCTAAATATGTCACAATCTACAACTTTGATAGACATATTATGATTTTTAATATTCAAATATCGCTAAATATGTCAATCTACAACTTTGATAGACATATTATGATTTTTAATATTCAAATATCGCTAAATATGTCAAATCTACAACTTTGATAGACATATTATGATTTTTAATATTCAAATATCGCTAAATATGTCAAATCTACAACTTTGATAGACATATTATGATTTTTAATATTCAAATATCGCTAAATATGTCAAATCTACAACTTTGATGACATATTATGATTTTTAATATTCAAATATCGCTAAATATGTCAAATCTACAACTTTGATGACATATTATGATTTTTAATATTCAAATATCGCTAAATATGTCACAATCTACAACTTTGATTACCTATTATGATTTTTAATATTCAAATATCGCTAAATATGTCAAAATCTACAAATTTGATAGACATATTATGATTTTGTAATTTCAAATATCGTTAAGCATGTCACAGTAAACAACTGCGTATTTTTAAAAATTATTTCAATATATAACTCAAAATTTTAATATATAAATCAATTTTAATTATTAAAAATAGCAAACTAAATTCTAAACCATAATAAATTAACATTTAATATTGATAACGTCGTTAGACCCATTTATTAGACACATACCTAAATTCTAGTACTTTTTATTTGGAGTATACATTAGTTATTTTAACAAATTTTTATGACAACAATTATTCAGCATGCAACATATGTGTTAGGGTGATTAAATTATTTTACAAATATTTAAAAGAATGATTGATTTACTAAGAATGGTAGAAGATTGGTCATGTGAAAATGTAAAATGGGATGCGTGTGAGACAATTGTTTTTAATTTATACTAGCATGTTGTCCGCACAATGCGGTGGTGACGGGTGACGGCGGCGACATGTGGCAGTGACGACAAGTAGTGTAGACTATTGAAGTAAATGTGACTGATATAATCAGTGTAGTTATTTTAAGAGTTAAGAGAGTGGTGATGTAATTAAAATAGTGAAGATAATTAAATTAGTGAATAAAAAGATAGTGAATTAAAAAAAAGGGTATTTTTATAATATTGCATGGTGTAACATTCAACATTTCCAAAATAAAAAAAGCTATTTTCATTATAAGTAGGTATAGATATAGATATAGATATAAAAAACGACTTTTAGATGGGTTGACTTTCATTATCATTCCTTTAACTCAAGTCATTTAACTAAACGCCTATATAACCACACATCAAGTACCATCACACTTGAATTAATAAAAATCGCGTCCAATTGAAAGTTTGAAACCATCCAAAACAGAAATAATGGCTACTAACAAACTCTTCATGCCAACAAGGATAATGTGCTATAATGTATCTCACTCAACCACTTCATCAGGTTTACTCCATAAACGTCCCTAGTAAATTCAAGAAAGATGATATAAAGATAGAGGTGGAAGTGTTGTTGAAAGTGAACGGCAATAAGGGCCATTCCATATTGAAGGACAAGTTAAGCGCGAAACAGAATTTGCAGGTGAATGCCGATTTGGAGAAGATAACAGCAGACCTTGAAGATGGTGTGTTAACGATAACGGTACCGACGGCCGTCGGTCGAAAAGGAAAGGAAACAACAAAGGTTATTAGGATATTATTGGTCGAAAAGGAAAGGAAACAACAAAGGTTATTGATATTAATGCGAAATAAAAAAATAAAAATAAAATTGACTTCATAGGTTTAAGTTTGAAGTAACAAATAATCTATATATGTTATCATTGTGTAAACGGTTTATGTTTGTTTACTTTTCATGTTACGTACCATTCGATCTACTTACTCTTTTTTTCCCAAAGTCATGTTTTGCTAATTAATATATTCATTTTTATGTTAAGTAAGTTACAGATTAGGCCTCGTATTATTGTGGTTGATATGTTTGTACCAAATATGTTTTAAACTTTTGTAGAGTACAATCATGTTATGTATGTTTAGTGGTGTATGATTAAAAAATAGTGGTGTACATATCATCATCTTTTTAAAAAGTGTATTAATATCCGTAAGAATTGAATTGGTTAATAATATATACCGTTGTTTGTTTTTTTCTATAACCAAGTTAAAAACTTCTAATTATATATATATATTGTTGGTAGAGCTAAAAGAAAAAAATAAAGTTAACATTTTGATCTTAACCATTGAAATTCACAAGCAAATTAATCTTGTCCCTTTAAATTCAAAGTCAAACTATATTTAATACAAAAGTCAAAATATTACTCATAAATGATATATATTTGGACATTCACATTATATTATATTATATTATATTATATTATATTATATTATATTATATTATATTATATTATATTATATACTATATTAAGTGAAATGGATGTGAATAGTAACTCGCCTGCGTGGCGAGTTACTACTCGTCCATTTCACACCCCGTACTACTATTCGGATTTTGCCAAATCGCATCTTGTTCGGGTTTTCTACTACGAGTTACTTCTTGGTTTCTTTTCAGGCAAGTTACTATTCGTCCATTTCACACCCTGTATAAGTATTCGGATTTTACCAAATCGCATAATGTTCGGGTTTTCTACTAGGGTTACTTTTTGTTTTCTTACATATTTTTTTCCTTTTGGGTTTCCAAATAATTAGATTGAAAACTTTTATTCTTTTTTTGTACTACTATTCGAATTTTACCACATCGGATCCCGTTCGGGTTTAAAATTACGTGCTACTTTTTGGTTTCTTACATTTAATCAAACCTATCTTAGACAGAACAATTGTTAATTAGGCAACACGACAATTAAGACCCGCAACGCGGGGCATTAAAACTTACTAGTTACCATAAATTGAAAATCCCATTTGACAGTGGTGTTACAACTCTATATTTGACAAAAAGGTATCAGTATATCGAAAATGATTATATATAGTTTTTTTCCATTTTTATTTTCGGATAATTTCATATATGCCATTGTTAAGTTTGAAAATATCACATATACCCAATTAAAGTTTGAAATATCAAAAATGCCATTATTAAACTTAAAATATATCAAAAATCCAAATGTTAAATTTAATCAAAATAAAACATTAAAATTCTTGAAAACTATATATAATATGTACAATTTACAATTATGTCATTCTTTGTTAATCCCTAATTAACTTTATCGTCAGTGTAAAATAGCAAATCGTAGATTGATTGTCTGGGAATTTCAATGTCATGGACGTTGCCATCTTATTAAATTTATGGAAAACTTTTGACTGCTTCCAATATTCTTGAGGAACTTCAATATAGGTACACTTTTTGATTAGGCTTTTTTCTTGACTGACTTGTTAAAAGCAACAAAACAACGTATCAATATTTACATATATGTATATTGTGTGAATATATGTACAATAGTATCAACGTTTTGTTTTTGGGATGATTGTTTTACTCTCTTAGCTCACAATATAGGAGCTTTCTATGAAATGGGAATTGAAAGAACACGAAAGTTTTTTTCTTTGTTTTATTTGACTGCCATTTCTGCTATCATTTTTGATATGCTATTAATTGTCAATTTTAAGATACAAAGAGAAGTTAACAATGGTCATAGATCAACACTCAAGAGAATTCTAAAAAGAGATTGAGGTATAATTGTTAGGGATTGAAGAAAAGGGTTTAATTGTAAATTGAAAATCTTATTTATAATTTTAAAGAATTTTAATGTTTTATTTGATTAAATTTAATCATTTGGGCATTTTTGATATATTTCAAGTTTAATGATGGCGTTTTTGATATTTAGAAATTTAATTGGTTATATATATGATATTTTAAAGTTTTACAATGACATATATGAAATTTTTCCTTTTCTTTTTAAGTGAACATGAGTATATATAGTTCTTATGATTACGGCTTTGGAAATTTGATAAGATTGAGTTCAGAAGACTTGGACAGCACATTCCACAATTATTTTGAAGAGATGAGAAAAAATAATATAAACATGAGTATATATAGTTCTATTAATTTTTTTTTCTTCTTTAATTTGTTTTACTTTGTTTTGTTTATTTTTATTTTTCATCTCTCGTTTAAGCCTAAAAAAATTAAAGAGCTTCTTTATATATATATATGGGGGGAATATTAGCTACTTGGTAGGGAAATATTAGCTACTTATATATATACCAGACAAATACCCGCACGATACGGCGGTATGGCAACGACGACAACGGGTGGTGGTGGCGGCGACGGGTAATGGTGGTGGCTCTTGTAACACCTGTTTCGTAAAAATATGGATTTCCAAAAATTTTCGCCTAACGGCGTCAATAAAGCGGAAACAGTTTATTAAAAACCTCAACCAATGGAAACAGTTGAGAAACATAAGTGGTGTTACTTATAGCATCAAATCAGTAATAAAAGAAATCCATAAGATTGCCCAACATAAAGCAACCATAACATAGTCATTACAATAGTTCCATAAAGGAAATCATTAACATTAGGTCTATGCGAAGTTATTGGGTAAACTAAAGCCATCTTGATCATCTACCCATCTCTCGCCAAAGCTTCACACGACATCTCACTGCTTAACCTGAGGGGTGTCAACACATATAAAGAAACAAGTGTTAGCTATAAAGCTAAGTAAGATAACACCAGGTTTAAGCAAAACATTTCATCCATTAAACACGTCACTTTAAAACATTACGTCATTTGATTTAGGCATTTATATCACCACATAACGTATCCATATCACATATAAGCATAGAGTCTATGACCCTAAGTGTGCCTAATCAATTTCGTCATTTCATCTCATCTCATTAGGTTGTGACTAGGTCACCGTTAAGTTGTAACCGAAGTTACCGTTAAGGAAAGACAATGTCGATCCATGAGTAGCACGTTATGTTCATAACATTAGGTGGGTCATCAGGCCACCCGAACTACTCGCCACATATGACTTGTTGCAAGGAGCCACCCGAGCAACCATTTTAACGTACCCTCCCACATACGGGCACTACGTACTCTCCCACATGCGAGCACGACGTACTCTCCCACATACGAGCACGGTTTATACGTACCTATTACCACAGCCAGGCACAGGTTATGCATAACACTCATCATCTAATTAGCTCGAGCATTTACCACGTTTAGTTTAGGTTTCCACATTAATCCTAAACTAATCCACATCTATCATCTTTTCACGTTAGGGCCCTTAAAACGTGCACGTGTCATGGCAACCTAAAAAGGTCTAGTGTTCTAGATGAACAAGCCACATATACATGCACATATCAACATTACAACACGTCATTAACCACCGTTCATTATATCATATCACATCATATCATATCGTTAAGCATATCATCATCATTGCATATCATATCATAACCATGTGTACGGGGAAGCATTTTAGGCATAAACATCGTCATCATTAATCCCCGAGTACCTCCCATATCACCCAACCACATATGAGTTATACATTACCGTTTTGGAGGTTATAGTTTACAAACCATTTTCGTTGCACCCTCAGCATGACAAAAGTAGTGTATCTTACCTGATAGTAGTATGTGCGCGCAAACAAAAGCTAACAGTGCTTAATAGTAATCCCCGACACCTATCGTTCATTAACATATGAAATATAAGTCATTTGGGACCTTAAATGGACTTTAAAAACAAACTTAGTTTTGTTCTTACGAACTTAATTCCAGAAAACGAACTTAACTCTTCAAAACGAATTTAGAAAACCACGAACGAACTTAGAACAGTTCAAACGAAGTTAATCTTCGTTTTAACAAACGAATTTAGGTTTCCCATAAACGAATTTAAGCTACTAAACGGTTTTAAGCAACATCAACCGAATTTAGTTTCTATGTCAAACGAGTTAATCTTCGTTTTAACAAACGAATTTAGGTTTCCCATAAACGAATTTAAGCTACTAAACGGTTTTAAGCAACATCAACCGAATTTAGTTTCATTTTATGTCAAACGAGTTAATCTTCGTTTTAACAAACGAATTTAGGTTTCCCATAAACGAATTTAAGCTACTAAACGGTTTTAAGCAACATCAACCGAATTTAGTTTCTAAAAACATCCTTCAAACGAATTTAGGCTGGGCAAAACGAACTTTAAGTTCGTTCGAACCATAGCTGAAAACAGGAACGAATTTGAGATCATATTTTGACCAGAATTTACAAAACGACTTTGTTCTTCGATTTTCCAGAAATCAATCGTCCTTAGGCTTCACCCACAACATGTTTTTTTGACATATATAAACCACTTTTGATCATAATAATCGATTACAAACTCGTTTGATGTCGTTTTGATCGTTAATTTGCTTAAACATAATATAAACCCTAATTTATTAAAAGTCTCTTTCAAAATCAGATTTAATCCTTTATAAAACATCATTAGATCTGAAAATATAGCCAATAAAACATTGATTACCTGTAGAAACGATAGCCAATTCGATTCAATACAAAAACACTTGATTTGATTAACCAAAACTTGGAGATCTTGCTTTAGAAATCAAAAGAGAATTAGAGAGGCTGATGAATGTGTTCTAATTAAGTTTTGAGGCTGCCAAATTAACCTAGATTAGGCTAATCCCATTCTTAACCCGTTTTTAACTTTTCACCATTGGCAAAACTAGTCCCTGGACTTCATATTGACTTTATTTCACTTTAGAACACCTATTGGGGATACATATAACACACCAAAGCACTTTCGCACACTACAAAGGCCTTTTACACATCATTTAATCCACTTTATTGTCACTCATTAAAGATAAATAAATCTCACATATAGGGCACATAAACATATAAACACACATTTTATCACATATCAAATCACGGACTTAGAATTTGACCTAACGACGTTAGTCAACATAAACGATTAAGTTTTGGGATGTTACAATTACCTCCCCCTTAAGAGGATTCCGTCCCCGGAATCACTTCAGCATCAAAAGGTGGGGATAGGTCTCCCGCATTACGGACTCGGTCTCCCAAGTCATACTTTCGCCGTGATTGTGTTTCCACTTAATGAGAACTAGATCGATAGTCCTTCGTCGTAACTTCTTTTGTTTCCTTCCCATTATAGCAACAGGTTCATCAACAATCTGCTTGTTTGGATCAATACTTACGTCCTCGAGTGGAATGACATCCGCTTCATTTGCATAGCATTTACGTAGATAACACACATGAAATGTGTTGTGAATTCCACGAAGTTCTGGAGGTAATTCCAGTTGAAATGCCTGTTCATTAACCTTTTTAATGATCTTAAAAGGTCCAATGAATCTAGGGCTTAGCTTTCCTCGTTTGCCAAATCGTAATACACCTTTCCAAGGCGACACCTTGAGTAAAACCATTTCACCTTCTTTAAAATCAAACGGCCTCCTTTTCTTATCGGCATATGACTTTTGCCTTTCGCGAGCAATACGCAGGGCTTTCTTTGCAACATTAACTTTATCGGCCGTAATTTGTACTACTTCGGGTCCAGCAAATTGCTTTTCCCCGGGCTCCAACCAACAACTTAGGAGTCCGACACTTTCTACCATATAACATCTCATACGGTGGCATTCCAATGCTCGCATGATAACTATTGTTATACGCAAACTCGACAAGAGGTAGGTGTTTATCCCACGAACCACCATCATCCATTACACATGCTCTGAGCATATCTTCAAGCGTTTGAATAGTCCTTTCACTTTGCCCATCAGTCTGTGGGTGATAGGCTGTGCTCAGACGAACTTGAGTACCAAATTCCCGTTGAAAACTCTTCCAAAAGTTGGAAACGAATCGAGCATCACGATCTGACACAATCGATATCGGAACACCATGTTTAGAAACCACTTCATCAATATACAACGTAACGAAATTTTCCATAGGAGCATTCTCACGAACTGGGAGGAAATGGGCACTCTTCGTTAATTGATCGACAATAACCCATATCATATCGTGACCACGAGGCGTCCTTGGAAGCTTGGTTATAAAATCCATCGTAATACGATCCCATTTCCACTCAGGGATCTCGAGTTGCTGAAACTTCCCGTAAGGCTTTTGATGTTCAGCTTTCACCTTCGCACACGTCAAACATTTCTGTACGTACATCATTACATCGTTCTTAATACTGGGCCACCAATAAATAGGCTTCAAATCTGCATGCATCTTTGTGGCACCAGGGTGTACAGAATACTTAGTCTTGTGAGCTTCGTCCATCACTAACTCACGATTGCCTCCATATAGAGGAACCCATATTCTACCTTTGTAAGTTCGAAGACCGCGACTATTTTCTTCCATTTCAAGTCTATTTTTCTTCTTTTTTTCCAATAGACTCCTCTTTCACATTCTCCTCCTTCAACGCTTCAATTTGAGCTAATCGAATAGGTTCCATTAAGTTCGACTCAACCTTCGTAATCATTGCACATAACCTACTCTTCGCATATCCTTTGCGGCTTAAGGCATCAGCAACCACATTAGCTTTGCCTGGGTGATATTTAATTTCACAATCGTAATCCTTTAATAACTCCATCCACCGCCGTTGTCTAACATTCATGTCCTTCTGAGTAAACACGTACTGTAAGCTCTTATGATCCGTATAAAGGGTACACTTTGTACCATACAGATAATGTCGCCACAACTTCAGAGCAAAAACAACCACAGCCAGCTCAAGGTCATGAGTAGGATAGTTCCGCTCATGAGGCTTCAGCTGTCGGGAGGCGTAAGCGATAACTTTGTCTCGTTGCATTAATACACACCCTAACCCCGTGATGGATGCGTCACTATAGACAACTAAATCATCGGTTCCTTCGGGTAAAGCTAGAACCGGAGCTTCACACAACTTCTTTTTCAACGTCGTGAAGGCTCTCTCTTGAGCATCGGTCCACACAAACTTCACACCTTTCTTCGTTAATTCAGTCATTGGCTTGGCAATGCGCGAGAAATCTTGAATAAAACGTCGATAATAGCCAGCCAAACCGAGAAAACTCTTAATTTCAGTAGGAGACTTAGGCTGCTCCCACTTCGACACCGCTTCTATCTTCGAAGGATCTACCTTTATACCATCAGAGGAGACGACATGGCCGAGGAAATGAACTTCCTTTAGCCTGAACTCGCACTTGGAGAACTTAGCATATAGCTTTTTCTCTCTGAGGACTTGAAGGACAGCTCTCAAATGCTCTCTATGTTCCTCTTCCGACTTTGAATACACAAGGATGTCGTCGATAAAAACAATAACGAAATGATCCAAAAAAGGTCGACAGACACGGTTCATTAAATCCATGAACTTCGCTGGAGCATTTGTCAAACCGAATGGCATGACAAGGAACTCATAGTGACCATAACGAGTTCGGAACGCTGTTTTGGCTACACTTTCTTCTTCAACCTTTAATTGATGATAGCCAGACCGTAAGTCAATCTTTGAAAAACAGGAAGCACCTTGAAGTTGATCGAACAAATCATCAATGCGAGGGAGTGGATATTTATTCTTCACCGTTCTTTTATTCAGCTCGCGATAATCGATACACATGCGCATGGATCCGTCTTTCTTCTTTACGAAAAGGATAGGAGCACCCCATGGAGAGGAACTCGGACGAATGAAACCTTTATCTAAAAGTTCCTGAATTTGCGTCATTAACTCCTTCATCTCCGTCGGAGCTAATCGATAGGGAGCTTTGGCTACAGGAGTAGCACCAGGAATGAGGTCAATAGAAAATTCAACTTCACGATCAGGAGGAAGACCTGGAAGATCTTCAGGGAAAACATCAGGAAACTCGGAAACAACTTCGACATCAGAGACTGTAGGCTTCGCGATACGAGAATCGATGACATAAGCTAGAAAATGTGACTTAGTTTGCCGTATACAACGAAGTGCTTTCATCATCGAGATCACCTTAACATTTCCCAGCTTCTTGTCACCATAGACACAAACACCTTTTCCGTCAGGGGTAGCGATACGAACTATTTTCTTTGCACATAAGACGACAACATCGTTTTTAGACATCCAGTCCATACCGAGTATAACATCAAAACTATGGATAGTAGCAGGTAGCAGGTTAGCAGTAAACAAACGACCCTCTATTTCTAAAGGACAATCAGAGTAACCTTCCCGAATAATAGACGTTGCACCATTAGCCACTTCTACTTCTATAGGGCACCTTAAGGGACTCGTAATCATGTCTAATTTAGGAGCAAACAGAGTAGACACAAAAGATTTGTTTGCACCAGAATCAAATAACACATTAGCGGGTTTTGAGTTAACAATAAGGGTAGCAGTAACTACCTGATCGTCGTCTTTTGCCTCCTCGGCCGTCATCTGGAAAGCATGGGCTTTGGCTTTGGAAGCTTCCGCTTTCTTTCCCTCATCTTTCTTCATTTGGGGACAATCGGCGATACGGTGCTTTGTATCTCCACATTTATAACATCTTACTTTATCAGTGCATTCATCAAAAGTATGACCCTGTGCTCCACACCTATTGCACCTGCGGGTCTTAGCAGAACACTGACCAGAATGAAAAGCCTTGCAGCTAGAACACCATTTTCCATCCTTGTCTGTCTTTCCCTTGTCGGAGGACGAAGATCCCTTGAACTTCTTACCAAAACGATTTGACCCACCAAACCTCCTCTTATTGCCAGACTTCTTCTCATCCTCTTTCTTTTCCACTTTCTTATCCGCAGCAAAATCATCATCAAGCTTCTTAGACTCTTTGATAGCTTCAGTTAGAGTCTTATGCTGCCTGCATATACCTCGATAACTCGGAGGCAAACCATCGACATAACAGGCAACTTGATCTGCATCAGTTCGGAATAAATGACCCACGAACTTCATCTTCTCCATAAAGGAACGAGCATAATCATTGATTTTACCCACTTCAGCCGTCAAGGCACGAAACTCTTTTTCCATCTTGCGCTGCTCATGAACTCCAATATACTCTTCAATAAATTTCTGTCTGAAGTTAGCCCACGTAATAGCAGATACCATAGCTGGAGTCATCGAAATGGTAATGCTCTTCCACCAGTCTCGAGCACCTTCTTTCAACATCCTACTAGCACACAACACTCTCTTATCCTCGGGACAATCACAAGCTTCAAAAACCATCTCAGTATCATCAAGCCATTCCATGCAACCTACTGCATTAAGTGTTCCATAGAATTTCTGAGCTCCACACTTCTGGAAACTTTCAAACTTGAATCGAGGGGCGTGAACATCATTAGGAGGAGCCACATTAACATTAGCATGGGGAATAACCACATCGTCGACCGGTGGCTCAGTGTGGTGAGAAGGCACAGAGTGACTGTTACCAGTTCCTTCTGCGTTAGCTGCCAACGCCTGATTCAACTGTTCTTGCGTTTGGGCCAACTGGGCCTGAAGAGTTAGCACAAGATTATACATCTCCGCCTGATTGGGAATCTGATCCACCACTACATCATTAACTCTCGGAGGATTGCCAGGTGGTGGAGGCATCGGACCCAATGAGCCTGGTTGATTAACACGGCGGGGGTTCACACGATTCACATTAGCATTCAGCAGCAGCATTAGCAGCATTAGAAGCACCTGCACCCGGACGGACAGGTGGAGTAACGCTAGCAGTAGCTCCGTCGCGTTGGATGTTGCGGTTGCGAGTGTTAACCATTTTCCTTCAATAAAATGGTGGAGTCGATAAGCGCAAAATAAAACAAAAAGCTCGTTGAGATAAGGCTAAAACATATCATCGTAACGTAAACATCTCGTAAGCCCTCTCACACTCGCACTCATCCCAACCCATCCTACATCACATGTCATCACTAGCTAAGGCATCCTACGAGTACCTAGCATGCACATCTTAAGTTTAAGTCCAAACCCTATGGTCAATAGGCCTTGGTTCACTTAAACTACTTCTCTGATACCAACTTGTAACACCCGTTTCGTAAAAATATGGATTTCCAAAAATTTTCGCCTAACGACGTCAATAAAGCGGAAACAGTTTATTAAAAACCTCAACCAATGGAAACAGTTGAGAAACATAAGTGGTGTTACTTATAGCATCAAATCAGTAATAAAAGAAATCCATAAGATTGCCCAACATAAAGCAACCATAACATAGTCATTACAATAGTTCCATAAAGGAAATCATTAACATTAGGTCTATGCGAAGTTATTGGGTAAACTAAAGCCATCTTGATCATCTACCCATCTCTCGCCAAAGCTTCACACGACATCTCACTGCTTAACCTGAGGGGTGTCAACACATATAAAGAAACAAGTGTTAGCTATAAAGCTAAGTAAGATAACACCAGGTTTAAGCAAAACATTTCATCCATTAAACACGTCACTTTAAAACATTACGTCATTTGATTTAGGCATTTATATCACCACATAACGTATCCATATCACATATAAGCATAGAGTCTATGACCCTAAGTGTGCCTAATCAATTTCGTCATTTCATTTCATCTCATTAGGTTGTGACTAGGTCACCGTTAAGTTGTAACCGAAGTTACCGTTAAGGAAAGACAATGTCGATCCATGAGTAGCACGTTATGTTCATAACATTAGGTGGGTCATCAGGCCACCCGAACTACTCGCCACATATGACTTGTTGCAAGGAGCCACCCGAGCAACCATTTTAACGTACCCTCCCACATACGGGCACTACGTACTCTCCCACATGCGAGCACGACGTACTCTCCCACATATGAGCACGGTTTATACGTACCTATTACCACAGCCAGGCACGGGTTATGCATAACACTCATCATCTAATTAGCTCGAGCATTTACCACATTTAGTTTAGGTTTCCACATTAATCCTAAACTAATCCACATCTATCATCTTTTCACGTTAGGGCCCTTAAACGTGCACGTGTCATGGCAACCTAAAAAGGTCTAGTGTTCTAGATGAACAAGCCACATATACATGCACATATCAACATTACAACACGTCATTAACCACCGTTCATTATATCATATCACATCATATCATATCGTTAAGCATATCATCATCATTGCATATCATATCATAACCATGTGTACGGGGAAGCATTTTAGGCATAAACATCGTCATCATTAATCCCCGAGTACCTCCCATATCAACCCAACCACATATGAGTTATACATTACCGTTTTGGAGGTTATAGTTTACAAACCATTTTCGTTGCACCCTCAGCGTGACAAAAGTAGTGTATCTTACCTGATAGTAGTATGTGCGCGCAAACAAAAGCTAACAGTGCTTAATAGTAATCCCCGACACCTATCGTTCATTAACATATGAAATATAAGTCATTTGGGACCTTAAATGGACTTTAAAAACAAACTTAGTTTTGTTCTTACGAACTTAATTCCAGAAAACGAACTTAACTCTTCAAAACGAATTTAGAAAACCACGAACGAACTTAGAACAGTTCAAACGAAGTTAATCTTCGTTTTAACAAACGAATTTAGGTTTCCCATAAACGAATTTAAGCTACTAAACGGTTTTAAGCAACATCAAACGAAATTATCACAAACGAATTTGGGCTTCTAAAAGACATCAAACTTCGTATACCAAACGAATTTAGCTAAGGCAAAACGATTTTAAACCCCATTCTGTATAAAACGAACTTAAGACTTGCTTAGACCAAACGAACTTAGCTTTAATTTAAATCCTTCAAACGAATTTAGGCTGGGCAAAACGAACTTTAAGTTCGTTCGAACCATAGCTGAAAACAGGAACGAATTTGAGATCATATTTTGACCAGAATTTACAAAACGACTTTGTTCTTCGATTTTCCAGAAATCAATCGTCTTAGGCTTCACCCACAACATGTTTTTTTGACATATATAAACCACTTTTGATCATAATAATCGATTACAAACTCGTTTGATGTCGTTTTGATCGTTAATTTGCTTAAACATAATATAAACCCTAATTTATTAAAAGTCTCTTTCAAAATCAGATTTAATCCTTTATAAAACATCATTAGATCTGAAAATATAGCCAATAAAACATTGATTACCTGTAGAAACGATAGCCAATTCGATTCAATACAAAAACACTTGATTTGATTAACCAAAACTTGGAGATCTTGCTTTAGAAATCAAAAGAGAATTAGAGAGGCTGATGAATGTGTTCTAATTAAGTTTTGAGGCTGCCAAATTAACCTAGATTAGGCTAATCCCTTTCTTAACCCGTTTTTAACTTTTCACCATTGGCAAAACTAGTCCCTGGACTTCATATTGACTTTATTTCGCTTAAAACACCTATTGGGGATACATATAACACACCAAAGCACTTTCGCACACTACAAAGGCCTTTTACACATCATTTAATTCACTTTATTGTCACTCATTAAAGATAAATAAATCTCACATATAGGGCACATAAACATATAAACACACATTTTATCTCATATCAAATCACGGACTTAGAATTTGACCTAACGACGTTAGTCAACATAAACGATTAAGTTTTGGGATGTTACATTGGTGTATTGTGAGTATTAATGTAAAAGTGATTGATGTAAAAGAGATTGGTATAGTTATTTTAAAGGTTGAGGATGTATGTTGTAAATAATTTCATTAAGAATATTATAGGTAAGATGTTTAAATTCATGAACAAAAGAAAAAGGTATTTTGGGAACTTAGTTGAAACCAAAATAAATGTTTTATAAATTAATAGAGATATATGGTATTTACACGTTCGAGTTCACAAATTCAGGTTGACGGGTTAAATATCTCCAACCAGAACCCGACTTTATATCAAGATCACGTTGAAAATCTCAATCCAAACCTGTCAACCCGTTAACTTGGACCCAACCCACTAACAAGGAAAAATCCGGGTTGATGGGTTGGCGGGTTAAATTGGTTGGTAAATTGGCGGGTTGACTTCAAGTCAAATGGGTTGTGGGTTGAAAGGTTGGCGGGTCAAGTAGGTTGGTGGGTCAACCTAATAGAAAAACTATATAAATATTCTTGGGTTGGCGGATTGACCTGTTAACCTGAAAGGCCAACCCGAACCTGGTTTTACATACATAAGTTTATTTTGTACCATTGGCGGGTCGATATTTAACAACCTTAACCTGGTTTTTTCGGGTCAATCTTAGGTTAAGTTTCGGGTTGGCTCGAGTACTGATAACCTTAACATATATATATCAAACCTACTCTATATATGTTACATCCTAAATTGTACAAGTGTTACGAGTAAATCTAAAAATTATTCTTGATTTCATGCTAAATTTCATTTTTCTTGTACTATAAATCGTATATTACTTGCAATGTGTGATATATGTAAAAGTTTATTGTGTAACCCGGTTACCGACCGGGTATTAATCTAGTTTCTTTTTGGTCAGAGGCTTTTCTATCAGATGTATGCATATTTGATTTTTTTTGTTTAGCATTAAGAAAGTTCAGATTTCATATTTATGTGAACTGCCTTACCTTCTATGGAATCTAGCAACAATATTATGCAATTCAATTTATAAGTGTTACAATGATTTATAGAGGTGGCTTAAACATGATATAATCACGGAGACATGTACAATGGATTGATGCCAATTATTTATTGGCCTTAAAGTTTTAACTATGTGAAAAATGTTACAACTACTTTGTCATACTATAATAAAAACCTAAACTAGTGTAACTAAAAAAAGTTGTAACAAAACATACTGTGATAAAAAAAAAAAACTACTCTCTACTTCGTAAGTTCGTATAACTACTGTCAAAAAAGCTATTCAAAAAAACAAATTTGTAATAAAAACGATTACTTTATAAATTATGAATTATACCAATGTTAAATACGAGTACTACACTACTACAGTTACGGAATCTGCTGAGCTTGCCACTATTCTTGGTTCATATTCGTTGGGGTCAGGTGACGAGATAAGTGGATGTGTTTACTTACGTGAAGGGCATAGACGGATTTTTTGTATAGGGTGTTCGGTCAAGTGTTGATGATTTCTTGTTCCCGTGTTGTACTTCTCAATTTCTCATCCTAGATGAAATAGTTGGGTGATATTTATGCGTGACGGATTATTTTGGATCGTCGGGGTAAATCTTGTCAAAAAGGGATTGACGACATTCCATCTATTCTTTGTCGTTTTATGTGTACCAATGAGGTAGAGTCCTCGTCCCATGTGTTTAATAACTGCACGATTATGTGTACGGTAATTTGGTCCTTTATTTCAAAGTGACTTTTTTTTGACAAATATATTATACTCATACACTAATTACACCAAATCTATACTATATTATAAAAAAAATAGCTTTTATATTAAAAGTTACATAGAGAAAAATATCTAAAATATCCTCAATGATTATATTACACTATCACTCTAGTCTTTATCTTTTAAAATTTCTCTATTAACCATTTACATCAATTACTTTTACATCAATTATTACTACTACACACTCGACGCCGCCTCTACCACCAACAGTCGTCCCACCACCACACCGTGCACGCCATCACCACCGCCGCATTGCGCGGGTACCGTGCTAGTAATACTAAACTATCTTAATGTCAAGGATTGAACTTTGGTCGTTATCACAAGAGGCAAAAGCCTCTACGAAGTGGTTAGATATGGGCTCGCTTAAATTTCTCTCGCGAGTTGATTTGGTGTTCAAGGTGAACGAGCTGCGCATTGAGGGTACATATATTTGTGGTGTGTGGTGGGTTATCTGAAAAATTTATACACGTTAGAAAAAAATGAAAGGGTTTGATATTTATACAAACTTTCTTTAGAAAATTTGTAAAACAACGAAGACCGGTGTTGTAGACATCAGCCTTGTCCAAATCATACCGGTTTCAAAATGTTGAAGTTATCCTTATGTTGGAATAAACATGATTCATATTTTGATATAATGAAAACATGATAATAATAATAAACGTCTGACAAACCTGTGGAACCTGTAAGATCATTCAGCATACTTGCCAGTGAATTCGGGTTCCCAAAACGAGGTGATGGATTAATAATGGGAGTGAGGAATTCGGCTATGATTAGAGCCGAAATTAGGGAGAGAAGCCACACAAATGTAATTAGTGATTAGAAGATTAAAATGAGCCATATGAGTCTCTATTTATAATAGGGGAATGATTAATCATCCTAACTCATTAGCCTAAAAGTCCTTCTAATTTATTGGATGATGACATGTGGAAATTTAAATGGGGAGATTAGGAAAGAGATTAAGTGGAATCCACTTGTCACATTCATAAGGTTTTAGGAAGATTTTTAGGCTAATTTTTAGGAGGATCAATCATTTTCCATATAATAAGAGAACTTACAGTTTTAATCCTGGTGTTTTTGATGTGTGTGTTATTAATCCCTGAAGTTCCAATCACATAATGGGAAACTCTATAGTATGTCTTTAAGAGTAAATACGTCCATCGTATATTTACTAGACAAAGGGATTTCAGTTATCGTCAATTATCATATCATAAATGATAAACGATCAGTGACGGTCACCTTTAACGTAATTTCAACACTTTCCTCAAAAGTACCGACACGTTTTTACTATTCGATTTTATTGTTAATTACGTTTAACTAATTTTGTATAAAAGTTAAGAAGTGTAGTATTTCTTGTAATGAGTGGTGACTTTTTTTTGGACTCCCTTTTCAACAGGATAGTTTTTATTTATAAAATACGCGGTTAAAAAATATATTAAGAGAGATCACAAATGCCACAATAATTTTATGTGGAAAAAAAATAAACAAAGTTGCAATAGTGTGAAATTGTACTCGTAGTAATTATATTTAAACACATAAAAGTTTTATAAATATGTGTTTTAAAATGCGTGAATGACAGTGGCCCAGTGTCTCGCTACTCTAGCATCACGGATGATATTAAAATGGTACAGTAGATGATTAATAGTCATGAATATACGAATTAAATAACGCCCGGAGGATCCCGACCATTTAATTGTGGTGTCTCGACCTAAACTATTTGCAGCGATAACTATTTGCAGCGATTATCGCTGCAAATAGTTGTGCCACGTCAGCAATCCACTAACCACCGCCATAATTGCGCTGACCGTTTGACTCAAGTATTTGCAGCGATAATCGCCGCAAATACTTGAGTGGGGCCAAAAATTGAATAAAAGCTCTCCCGTCCGTCTCTTTCATTCCCACTTTTGAACAAACACTCCCCCTCTCCTTACGATTTTCATCTCTTTTTTTTTTCTTTCAAAGTATTAGCAGCGATTTTCATCCCTTTTTATTGTTTTTCAAAGTATTAGCAGCGATTTTCCGGCCATCACCGCCGTATTAGTGGATTTACCGGCCAGTTTTCCGGCAAGTGCGGCGGCTCTCCTCCCCCGTTAGTTTTTTCCGGCCATCTATTTTGGTATGTATTTTCCGGCCATATGATACTTTTTGATTGTTATTATTTGTGTTGTTTATTGTTAATTGATTATATTGATATGTTAATATTGTTTTTGATTTTATTAGTTTTGTTAGGATTGATAGTTAATTTTTGGATTTTAATAAGTTTGTTTGTATTGTTAGTTTTAGTTTTTGTTGATAAGTTAGTGATTTGTATTATAGGTTTGTTAGTATTGTTAAGTTAGTGATTTGTATTATAGGTTTGTTAGTATTGTTAAGTTAGTGATTTGTATTATTATATTTGTATGTAATTTGTTAAGTTAGATGAAATATTACGTATCATGTCTCTAGTACAAAATTTAGTGTAAGAAAATATATATATAAATAAGTGTAAAAAGTAAGTTAAAAAGAATATTAAAGATTACGTAGAAAAAACTAATAAGTAAACTATATTAGTATAAAAAACAAGTTTCTATAAAACTTTCAAAATAAGTATTAAATAAAGTATAAAAGTAAAAATAAAAAACACTTTCAAAAAGTATTATAGAAATAAGTAAAAAATTTAGAAAAAAAAAATATAAAACTAAATAAACAAGTTTGTATAAAAAGTACATACAAAAACGCCATTTAAAAGGTTTAAAAACTTCATATAAGCATAATACAAGTTTTAAAAAGTATATAAAATTATAACCATAAAAATATATGTATAGAAGTAATAATCAAAGATTATGTAAAAAAATTGATTAAAATAAACTACTTAAAATGTATAAATAATAAGTGTAACAAAAATATAGATAAAACTAAATATAAAACAAAAGTTGTAATAAAGATTACGTATTAAAAATTTAGTAAAAAAGAATTAATATTAAAAATTGAAGAATTAAAGACTTCGTACAAAAATAAGTTAGAAAAAATACATATGTGAGAATTTTGGATCTTTCTTAACCTTGATCATTTTGTTGTATGTAATTTAAAAATGTGTATAATTTGTTTTGTATTTTGCAGTATAAATGGCTACATATCACGGCGGTGATGGTGGTAATGAAGACCCTCGTAGACCATGGTGGAGGAAAGGCTGGGGCTGCAAAGGGAGTGGCGGTAAGAAAAATGGTTGTTTATAGTTCCTTTTTTAATTAGGTTTATTTACTAATTTTGTGTTTTTTTTGTTTTAGCCCCACGAAAGGGAAAGGGGCGGGGGCCCGGTCAGAACCTGAACTTAGAGGAGGAATTCGCGAAAGAGGTCGTCTAAGCATAGACTTTGACACGACCCATTTTAAGACGTGGCAGGCGATCGGTGATAACGCCCCCATGTACAAGAGCCTGATTGGCACCCTGATCCGAACCGTCCCGCAGACTTACGACTCATGGGACCATGTGCCTCAGGAGAGAAAGGCATTTGTTATCCCGACTCTAAACGTACGCCTCATCATAATTTTGAATTTGTTGTATGATGTTTGTATAATTTTTTAAATTCGCTAACTAATACTTTAAAATTGCAGACTAGGTTCAAGTTAGACCACTTCATCGACACCCCTGACCCCCTAGACCCTGTCAGACAGGGGTTCAGACTGGGTGTCGAGGCCGACTGCAAAGCTGAGTATCGTGGCAGAAAGAGCCAGTTCAAGAGAAAACACTTTGAATCCAAGGGGGGCCTGAAAGCTGTTCCACAGTTGGAGCAAGCTCCTCCTCCAGAGGATTTGTCGGCGGAGGACTGGAGGGCGCTGTTGAGGTACTACCAGCGGAAGACCGGGTGAAGTTGTCGGCGACAAACAAGACGAACAGGGGCAAGCAAGTTCTTGCGGGGACCCATGGACGACAATCCTACTCTCAGTACGTCCACCAAGAAAAGGTTTGTTATTGTTATCAAATATATACTTGTGTGATATATAAATACTTGTTTTTACAAATATTGGTTAAATAAAGTATATTCTTATGATAAATTGATGTGTTTACAGGTTCATAAAAACAGAGACGTAGACTTGGTGGATTTGTACGAAGAAAGGCACAAGAAAAAAGCTGATGGGCGACCTTGGGAACACCCGTGGCTGAACAAATACATGTAAGTGTCTCTTAATTTTAAGCGAATATATTTGTTATTATTAAATGTCCATATAATCAACCTTATATATTTTGTAACGTGATTCAGGCCAACCTGAAGAAGAAGAAGGAGGAGGCTGAACGGGAACCTAACCCAACTCCGCAGGATCAAATTTTGATGGACGAACTTGGATCCCGGCCGGGGCATCGCCGCGGCATAGGGCGGGTCATCAGGCAGATAGGTACCCAGGCGTATGACTATACGCATCTAACACAGGGACAGGGTGCCCAGCCTCATCAGGCCCATGGGACAGGCCAGCCACGTCCAGATCTCGACCTGAACATCGATGCAGCAGGTAGCCAATCCTCCTGGGTCGAAGATTTATTTAACTATGATAGTTATGCACAGGCTACTCTTCCTCCTCAGCCGGGCGCGCAGTCGGCCACAGGCTCTCATTTCTCTGGTGGATCGTATCATGTCAACTTGGATGATGATGATGATGAGGATGATGTTGATATGTATTAGTATTTTGTGGTTATGAACAATATATCATGTTTTGTTTACTTATGTTAGTGGTGTGTATGTGTTTATCTTTGTGGATGTGTTGATGATGATATTCATATTAACAAAAAAACGTAAAAAATACATCAACTATATTTAGTAATCAAAAATGTAAGTAAAAAAAAATGTAATAAATCAACTATATTTAGTAATCTAATAAAAAAAATGTAAGTACAAATGTAAATTATAGATAAAAATGTAAAATGCAT
Source organism: Erigeron breviscapus (assembly GCA_034093135.1). Lineage (NCBI taxonomy): Eukaryota > Viridiplantae > Streptophyta > Magnoliopsida > Asterales > Asteraceae > Erigeron > Erigeron breviscapus. The sequence goes on along the minus strand of CM067172.1, from coordinate 81,827,467 downwards.
TAAGTATTAAAATACAAATGTAAAGAGTACGTCAACTATTATTAGTAATCATAATAACAAATATAAGTAAAAAAATACATCAACTAACAAACGTTCAAAAAATACAAACCAAGTATAATAAAGTCAACTAATCAATCTGCTGAAATCCCGGAGGTAGTTTAGTCGCTTGAATGTGTCTGTCGTACTCAGCCAAACGGTCTTTGTACTTCGCATCTTCTGCCCAGGCCCGCGATGCAGGTTTATCAAATCCCCAAGCTGAGGGGTAAGGCAATGGGCAGTTATTGTCTAAATAAACCGTTACAAAATGTGAATCTCCGGATACCAGGGCAATGCATATCGGCTCGTCACGGTATAGCTGGCCTGGCCCCTTCCAAAAAGGGAAACATGTGATGTTTTCTTTGACACTTAAACATATAATTATAAGACCCAGAGCATTGGACAGTAGCATAGCGCAATATGGATTCATCATCCAGTATTTAAATGGGCGACCACCGGGATAAGACAATTGAAGCAAAGTATGTATATGTGTTGCTTCACCACCGAATGCAACCTTATAGTATCCTACTTTGGACTCATACTCCTCTAGCATTAGTTTGCGAATCCACTCGAACTTTTCCTCAGATTCACCCAAAGCAACGGCTAGTGCCCGAAATCCACAGTTACCATCAGAATTAACATTTTTGATATCCACAACGTAACGCTGAAAATAAAAAGGTATTTGCTTTAGTTATGTTCTCATGTCAGTCCATGTTGACTCCGTGTCGAAGAAGTTGTGTGTAAACGGTTCAGAGAAGTTATGTGTATGTGATCCCCCAAATAGTTGATCAACAAAGCTGGACGTTTCTCCTTGCGTTTGGTTATTCGGTTCTCCGAAAAAACTTTGTGTGTCTGGGAATCATGATTCGCTTACCACATACTCACTATGTCTCCCATACTGACCCCACTGTGGTTGGTTATAAGGTTCGTCAAAGAAATTTGTAGTGTCTGGGATACGTGCTTCGGTGTCCACATATTCACTCTGTCTCCCACTGTCAGACCATTGTGGTTGGCTTTGAGGTTCTTCGAATAAACTAGCAGTGTCTGCGAAAATTGAACTTGTGCCTACATATTCACTCTGTCTCCCACTGTCAGGACCATTGTGGTTGGCTTTGAGGTTCTTCGAATAAACTAGCAGTGTCTGCGAAAATTGAACTGGTGCCTACATATTCACTGTGTCTCCCGTACTGGCCCTCTCTAAATAATGACGCATGCGAAAAACGATCAGAAAACCCACCCATGGACTGGGTATCCTGAAAAGTCGGTCGGGCAAATTGAACGGACTTGGATTTTTGAAGACCAGAAGGTGCAGTATTTGCCGCTGGTTTGTTAATGTCGGGCACCTGCAACAAATAATAAATCAGTTAATTAGATTTCGAAGTAAACTAACAAATAGAGTGCACTTACATAACAAAATCAATTAACTATACTTCGAATTATGATTGGACGTACTTGAGGTATTTTTTTCTTTGACCCGATTGGTCTTCCACGTTTATTTGTAATAACGGAAGGGTCCTTAATTTGGGTCCTCCCCGGATAGACGATGTCTTTAATTTTTGATATCCAGTTTTTCCTCTGGGCCTTCGATTGTTGCTTAAACTGGACCTTAACATCCTCTACTAAATCGTCGATAGCTTCGTCATCGTCGGAGTCTTTTCGATGATCATTTTCCGGTAGGCACGTCGACGGTGTCAAGTCTAGCTTTCTCCAAAAGTCATTTATGTTATGCACCTCAACACGTTTGCCTACATTTTTGAAAAATATGTATAATTTTTTTTCATTTACCCAAAAAAACATCAATTGATTATATTCAGATAAACTTACTGTAATGCATGTACGCAGCTAGACGGCATGCACATGGCAGCCCACAACTAATCCAAACCTTACACCCGCACTTTCTCAAGTCTTTACCGATCTCACTTTTGAATCGTTTAATTTCGTCGACCATTATATCCAGAGCTGTCACAGATACAACACATAAGCAGGTCTTTCAAACATGGGTAGTTGTGTTTACCAGCTCTAAAAATCCTGCTCTCCTCCAGGTGGCCCTTGATTTCTGTATCTTGTCCGAGGAGGATATCATTAACACATTCAATTATTCTGTGAAATGTACATCTCCCCTTCAACTCGGACTTCAGGAGTGAATGCTCAGCCTCAACTCTGTTGGTAGTGTAGTTACGGTAGTTGAGATGCTGATCGACCCAAAAGGACACAAACTTTTCCTTGTACGGGGAAAGCCACTCCTTCTGCAGGTACTTGTAAACCTCTGTAAATTTAACATTGGGTTAGGATGTGTGGATATATGTGATTTACCAAAAATAAAAAAAAATTAATGTGCACTTCACATACTGTCTAAATCTTTTCCCATCTTCTCTTTTAAATCTTTTTCATTTTTGGTGTACTCTTCTAGTGTGCGCGACTCATAAAGTCTTTTCCACCATCCGTAAAAAGGCCCCTCATTTCCCTGCCCCTTTTAACGATGGCATGCTAAATTTTTCTATGTTCCTCCATATGTGGACTCTACACAGTAAATGGTATGCTTCCGGCATAACGGTTTTGCATGCTTTCATTAGTGCCAGATCCCTGTCCGTGAGTACCACGCGCACAGCAAACCCTTCACCTAGGGTCGACTTCAAACACTCCAACACCCATCTATAATTATGCTCCTGTTCGCTTACGATAAACGCATATGATATGCTGAAGGTCCTGTTTGTTGGAGTGACACCGACGATCTCGACCAACGGCATGTTGTACAAGTTGGTTTTGTACGTGGCGTCTATTTGGATAACATAAGGAAATGCACGCCACAACTTAAATGATGTCGGATGTATAAAAAACAGATTCTCCAACCGACCAGATACACTGTTTGTTGTATGATAATACAAGTAATTATGCTCCCTTAGCAAACTGAACATAACCTACACCGGTTGAGCAATATGACGTACGTATGTCGTCTCAGATACTCTATCATAGTAAATAAATAAAACAATATGTAAATAAATAAAACAATACGTAACCTGCATTGGAGTGTTCCCATGTTTTTCGGCTGCCTTCTTCCGCAATGTTTTTTGAAAATTGTAAATGTCTTCGCTGCGGGTCAAGTTTCCAGGAAATTCTTCTTTCAACAGCTTTAACATCCTCTTGGGCGGAGTACCGCGATGATATTCAGCTTCTACAAATGATTTCTCCTCTTCAGTCAACCTTCTTGCGTACGCGTAACCCCCCAGATTCTTAGCTGGATAGTGATTATGTGTGTCGTCTATAACGGTTACCCTCCAACCACCATCACTTGTCAAACGACCTTCCAGTCTAAAGGGGCACTCACATTTAAGTGTCTTTTTAACGAGCCCGATTATCCTATTATCCATTTTCCCAGAAAGATTACAGACTATGGTCACTTTATTTGTTACACCAGCTAAGTTGGAATTTGTTCGTCGTTTGATTAACACATAACCAAGCTCTTTTGCTGTACTTTTGGCCCAGTTGAACAATTCTTCGTGTGAATCGAACACCTAAAATAGTTATTTTTTAATTATCATTAAATTATATACTTATAAATATCTAACATTTTACATATGCAATCAATTTAACAACCAAACACATATTAAATAGTACTAACACATATTAAACTGTTTAACAACGAAACACATATAAAATCCCTTTAATTATACCTCATCGGTGTGGAAAGCCCTAGCGTCGTAGTCAAAATGAGGGGCCGCCTCCGGCGTCTCAAATTCTTCATCAGGTTCTTCTAAGTGAAACTCAAAATCTTCCGCACCCATTTCTCCCCATAAACACTCAAAATCCATCTGAAATATATATACATATACATAAACAGTATGAAAATTTTAATAAACATATATATACATATATATATACCTATATATATACCTACTATATTTAAACATATATACATATACCGAAAATGAAACAATGAAAGCAAAACTATATTTAAACATATATACATATACTGAAAATGAAAGAATGAAACCAAAAAGGACGTACACTTAATGCGAAGATGAAAAAGATACACTGAAAATGAAAGCAAAATGCAGCGATAACGAATTCCTGAAAATGAAAGGAAAATGCAGAACTCCTGAAAATGAAAGAAAAATGCGAGAGTGTTCTCAAGAATACTGAAAAATGCGAGTGTTCTCAAGAATTCATATCATACATATATAGCATAAAAGCAACAGTGTGTTTTGTCATATTCAACTATTTGCGGCGATAATCGCTGCAAATAGTTGGATATGGACAAAACACACTGTTGACTATGACAGTCAACAGTGTGTTTTGTCAAATTCAACTATTTGCAGCGATAATCGCTGCAAATAGTTGAATATGACAAAACACACTGTTGACTGTCATAGTCAACAGTGTACGGAGACTATTTGCAGCGATAATCGCTGCAAATAGTCGGGTCGAGATACTAGTTTACTGGTCGGGTCACCACGCGCCTTAAATAAGCATGTGAACAGCTCATAACAACTCAGAAGTCAACAAAAAGTCTATACGAAGCCAATGAATAAAAAAATCTCTTTACGGGGATTTAAATTTGGGTAGATTCATGTTCAAATTTTAGATTGAAAGGCTTTTATTAATATGTTGTTGTGTCTTTAGACGAACTACTAGAATGTTTTTCCTCCTATTAGGTATTGGGTGAGAAAACTCTCTAGCGTGGACAGATTAAGACAACATAGTCTAGACATTTCGTTGTATTTTATACATTCTAGCCACTTTCTTAAGGTTGTGTTTGTTTTATAGATCAATAATGTCATGTGACCCGGATATTTTATGTACATTATAAGATTGTTTGTTCTTTTATCCATATAATATCATATAAAATAAATAGAATAATAATTTTCATTTATTTGTAAGTCAACATTTTCAGTCGTCTTTTAAAGTTTATTTAAACTTTAGAGTGGTCTATTGATGATCTAAATTAAAGTACGTTAATATTTCAAATAGTAATTCGATCACCCTTTAGAAATCATACATCTATCGAAGAAGAAGAAGAAGAAACCAGCCTTGAACAAGCAATTCAATCAGGTAAACCCATTCAAATTGTTCTGTACTGTAGCACATTCTCAATTATTAGTCTTCTCTTTCACTAAAAGCTTTTTTTTTGTGTGTTTCATAGATTCTTTCAACGGAAAATAAGTTAACATTACTAATGGCAAATGATGATAATTATGTTCCTATTGAAGTCGAAAGCCTTCTTCGTTGGGCAGAGAGCGGAGAGGGTGTTGTCAACCAACGTCCATCTATTTGCAAAGTTCCTAGTATACTTCGAGATATTAGCCCTGATTCATTCAAACCTCAGTTGGTCTCTATAGGACCTCTACACAAGGAAGAAACAAATGTGCAAGATATAGAGATGCTGAAAAGGTCTTATCTGCATGACCTATTGACACGTCCAACTTCCCCACCAAAGCAGCCGAAAACAAAATTAGAAGACTGTTTGCAAAAAGTCAACGCTTCAATAGCAAAAATCAAGTCGTCTTATTCTGCAACGGAATATAGTGAGGACCAACTTGCCAATATGATGGTCATGGATGGTTGCTTCATACTTGAATTCTGCTGGAAAGAAATTTTTCAGGAACAAACCTTGTTAAAGATACAAACGTTTCGTATTTCCATTGACTTGATGTTACTTGAAAACCAAATCCCTTTCTTTGTTCTTCAAGATATCTTTGACTTCACCAAACCCGATTCCATAAGTCTTTCCCTTACTTCGCTTCTCCATGAGGTTCTATTATGGGATGTCCATCCGTTTTACATTTCCTCTAATTACACGAATTTCCCTGATGATTTTTCAGTCCCGGATGTCTTAAATAATTCAAATCATGTTCATGTTCTTGACTGTCTACACAAAATTTACCAATTTAAGTCATCGGTGATTGTAGATGCCTCTTGCGGTGTGTGTAGTTGCCTTTCAAAAAAATTAGAGATTGTAGATGCGCCGACAGCCTTGAATTACAATCATACTGCTGTAGAACTGGAGAGGTCTGGGGTGAACTTTGAACCACATGAAGACAAAAATAAGGCAATGGCCATGAAATATGTCAAAGCATCTTCTTGCTTTTGGTGGCCTTGGAGGAAGCCTATTACATTTGTTATGCCAACACTTATTATTCAAGATTATACTGAAGTAGTTTTGAGGAACTTTATTGCATATGAGCAATTTTTTCCTCAAGCAAACTACTTTACATCTTATTCATGTATCATGGATAAGTTAATCGATAATGAAGCAGATGTTGGCACCTTGGTAGAATCACGAGTCTTGATTAACCATCTTGGTTCACACAAAGACGCTGCAACAATGATCAACAGCATAGGCAAAAATATACAAGTTGAGCAATTCTATTACTCCAAAGAGATCCAAGCATTGGATAAATACTACAATTCTTACTGGCCTAACAGTTTTGCACATTTGAGACGTACATATTTTAGTACTCCATGGAGTTTTATCGCTCTACTTGCTGGTATCACCGTGCTTGTTTTTACTGTGGTTCCGGGCATATATACTGTCATGTCCTATCATAACTAAATCACTTTGTGCTGATTGAAGCAATGTTACCAATGGCAGAATTTCCATGCTTTCTTTTTCTTCTTGTGTTTGTCATTCATGTTGTAAAAGTATAGGTTTAAATTCAGTGTCCAGCTTGATGTATTTTTAGTGTTGGTATGTACTTTTCTTAAAGTTTTCGTTCGATTTTCACATTGTGTAATAAATAAATTATCTAATTGCTACCCCGGATTTCTAATCTCTAATAAAAAAGAAACCTTAATCTTTAGAGTATATGATAGATTTCATTTTCATCACATTTGGTTGAGGTCCATTGGACTTTTTTTATTTATTTTACAAAGGTACTAATCCAGCTTCAATTTTAAATTGGTTGAGTGTAAACGCCATCAGTTTGCTCTAAAACATCACAAAAGTGGTCATTGTAATTGATTTATAAATTGTTCGGTTATTAATATTTAATTGCACCCGTACACCTTCTTACTTCCAAAGACCAATAAGTGACAACACAAATGGGGAATTGTAATGCATGATTTAGACGCAAGTGTGTGTGGTTTTGATGTAGTGTGTTTTCAGTTTTCACACTAACCTTTTACATTCAACATTTTACTTCCAACCATTGACATCGATACCCAATTTTACATCTCTGAGAGACTGAGACCAACAACTAAAAATTTCCAAATACAAGTAGTTTGGGCCATTGGCCAATCCGTCCGGCCCAACACAAACTAGGAACCCGCCCATTACCCTACCTGTCCATTTTTTCCCGAGGCTAACTGATACCATATAAAGATATCCATACAAAAGCCATCTAAGATAGTTGTAAGTTGGTAACAAGAAACAAATAGCAACATTCTACATCAGAAATCGGATTATGTGATATAAAAAGTATTAGATGATAATTCATTTTTATCACGAAGCTAACACTTATGCAAAAAACTTTGATGTAAATATCACCTACTACACCTTTCAAAAAAAAAAAATATTCAACATATGAATATATTTGTGAAAACATTGAACGCTTTTACAGCGAAAAGCTTGTTGTGTTTGTTAATGTTTCCATGTTCTAAGGGCTATTTTGCATTCTTGCAACCAGAGTTATCTCTAATATATGTTCTCAGCTTAATTAGTTGATGTGTGGATCACAACATAAATCCTTGGAGATCTTTATATACGAATTTTGTTATTGACTTTATATGAACACATCTCCAACAGAAATTCAATGCATGGAGTTCAAAATTCTTACTCGATATAATCATATATAGTTTTGTGACTTTTGTCTATATAACAAAAAATCTTCCTAACTCATTTTGATTCGTAATTTATGTCATATCAAATAACTTACTTCCAACACAATTATACATGTTTCAGATTTGGATTAATTGTGTGGATCAACCTTGTACCTTTTGCTTTTTATTTAAAATATTAATAGGTACTTGAAATTGAATCTCGTTTTCAGCTTTGGATCAATTGTGTGGAGTATATGAAATAGAATGACTTGACTAAATATACAAGCAATTCAAAGAACATAAGGTTGTCAATGACTAGTTTGAAATAGGTATTTTTTTTTTCGAACACAAAAAGTAGGTAATTTAATTTTGTTATTAGGTATTTAATAATCTAAGACACAATATTAGAACTTGATATATATTTGAGGACTTATTAAAATGCGTGGATGTTATTGTATTTTTACATGTGTAAAACTATGCTTTCACACGTGAAAACTATGTCTTCACATGTTAAAAAATTATTATTTAAATATTTTATTTTTTTTTTGAACGGCAAATTTGGGCTCAGCGGCATGCCTCTTCATATACCCAACTCCAATTTCAGAGGAAACTCATTATGGGAAAACCCTGTCTCCATTCCTGGGAGCATTTTGCTCACACCAAGATTTGAACCCAAGACCTCATAGTCTCAGGCTCCACCATATACCAATCCATCTATTAATGATTGGTTATATTATTCTACAAATACCTTCAACAAATTTAAAAACCTTTCAAAAAAAACTCTCTGTCTTATTTGACATTTTAAGTCTTTTATTAAACTTTGACCGTAAATATTTTTGTTTGTATTATATAACACATTAACATCTATATAAGTTATATGAACTTATTGGGTTTTAAATGTACTTCATTGATATAACTTTCATCAACTATTAAATAACACAAACATGAATATTTACATTCGAAATTTTAGAAAAAAAACTTTAAAAGTTAACTTAAAACGTTTAAAATAGGATGAAAGAAGTAATAAATTAAAATATTAAACCGTAAAACCCTTTATTAAGGGGAATCCAAGCTGAAGAAAATTTATTGACCCCATAGCATCACTACGTTGAGAGCACTCATTTATATTTTCCTTTCTTCTAACAATAGATGAGTATTGATATAAATCTTTTTAATAAATTAGAACTTTCAAAATCAAATGACTAAAATTGGTTTTTACATCTAATTTTTCTTTTTTAAAACAGTAACATATATGTATATGTTATTGTCATGTTATCGGTATGTATTGTGTATCACTACTAGAAACAGGGCTATCCTTGACCCGCATTTTATGACCCACGCTGATAGATGACGCGCAAAGTGAGAAATCATAAAACAAGGGTCATAACGAGCAAATTTTTTGTTGGGGATGACGCGTTTTCAGAAGCGTCATAACATATGGGTCATAATCTGTTAAAATTTAGGTTTCTAGATGACGTTCGTTTTGCTTCGTCCTAAATAGGGGTCATCGTTTTTTTGTCACGTTCCCTAGGCATCATTAATTACTTATGTTTTTATCTGCCAAAATTTTTTTCATCCCCCCGCCTTCTCAAAACTCTAACTTTTCATCTCAAAACCCTTCACTCGACATCAAACCCTTCTCAAAACTCTAACTTTTCATCTCAAAACCCTTCCCTCCTTCTCAAAACTCTCAAACTTTTCATCTCAAAATCGATCCCGCCCTAAACTTTTCATCTCAAAAATCGATCCCCTCTCAAAAATCGATCCCGCCCTAATTTCCCATCAAACCCCGCCCTCTATTTTTCATCTCAAACCTTCACTCGACATCAAACCCCTCTCAAAACTCTCAAAACACTGCCGCCCTAATTTCCCATCAGTTTGCCCTAATTTCACTCGACATCAGTTTGCCCTAATTTTGAAAGGTATAGTTTGCCCTAATTTGTTTGTTTTCTGTTTTAATGTAGTTGTATAGTTTGCCCTAATTTGTTTTAATGTTTTCTGTTTTAATGTAGTTGTAGAGTTTTAATGTAGTTGTATAGTTTGCCCTAATTTGTTTTCTGTTTTAATTTGTTTGATTTTTAATGTAGTTGTATAGTTTGCCCTAACATTATTAATGTAAACCATTTTTTGGTGTTTTAGAGTTTTATCAGTTTAATATTTGTTGGTGTTTGTGAATAATATTTTATAGGCCTCATGTAAGTTAACTGTAAATGATTTGTATAGTTTTAGAGTTTTATCAGTTTAATTTAGTTAAATAACTATGTGTTCTTGTTTTAGTTCTGTGCTAAGCTGCTGGAAAATCCAGATCAGCATCTATGTGTTTATGTGATAATTTGTTTAAGGGCTTTCGCAATCAAGCAACTTGATGTATGTGACACTCTTCTTTGAAGGGGAGCCAAAATCTTAAACATGTAATGATTTTGTAATGATTTAAGCTGGTGTTCTTGTTTTACTAGGTAGTTATCTTTTTCTGTTTTAGGTTATGGATAAATCTTGGATTTTGTCCGATAGATTATCAATCGAATACGAGGAAGGTGTGAATGCCTTTTTAGAGTTTGCACAATTCAATAACCCAAATTCCGACGCCATTCCGTGTCCTTGTGTAAATTGTATCAATTTGTGTCACACTTCCATCTCCAACGTGCGTTATCACCTGTTTAAACACGGTTTCGATGAGAATTATAGTGTTTGGTCCTTCCACGGAGAAAATTCATCTAACGATGAAGCTCAATGCCCTAATGAGTCTATACCTCCCGAGTTCGATTACACAAAGCAGATGCTACATGAGGCCTTCACATATGCAGAGAATGAACCTAGCTTATTGAAGTCACTTCTCGAAGAATGCGACAAGCCACTGTATGAAGGGTCTAGGTATAATGCACTAAATGGATTGCTGAAATTCCAAGCTTTGAAGGGTCAATTTGGCTGGTCTGATACAAGCTTTGATGCTTTATTGGGCGAGCTAAATGATGTTTTGCCTTCAAATAATACAATCCCTAAGTCGATATACGAGGCCAAGAAGTTGCTGAAAGGAATAAGCATAGAATACATTAAGTATCATGCTTGTGAGAATGATTGTGTCTTATTCTGGGATGAGCACAAGGATGCTTCTCAATGTCCAACTTGTAGCACTTCTCGGTGGAAGGAGAATAGCAAGACAGTGCCGAGAAAAGTTGTTTGATATTTCCCGCCCATTCCTAGATTTAGAAGAATGTTCTCATCACCAGAAACCGCACGTGACCTAACTTGGCACGCGCAAGATCGGGTCAGTGATGGCAAGCTAAGACATCCTTGTGATTCCCCATCTTGGAAGCTTGTTGACGACAAGTGGAAAGAATTTGGAAAGGAAGATAGGAATCTGAGATTAACCTTGTCCGCGGATGGTATAAACCCTCATAAGTCATTAAGTGCAAAGTATAGTTGTTGGCCGGTTACCCTAGCAACGTACAATCTGCCTTCTTATATGTGTATGTCAAGAAAGTTCATGATGTTGACTCTACTGATATCAGGTCCAAGGCAACCTGGTAACAGTATTGATGTCTACTTGGCACCACTAATAGCAGATCTGAAACAGTTGTGGGAACCTGGCGTTAAGACGTATGATGCTTATAAGAAACAGTTCTTCAATCTAAAAGCAGTCTTACTTTGGACTATAAATGACTTTCCCGCGTATGGTGACCTGTCGGGGTGTGTTACCAAAGGTTATAAAGCGTGTCCAGTATGCTCAGAGGATACCTACTCACAGTGGTTGCCAAAATCCAAAAAAGTATGCTTCCTTGGGCATAGAAGATTCCTCCCACTTACACATCCTTTTCGCAAAAGAAAAAAAGATTTCAATAATGAACAAGAGAGCGGTGTGATGAAAAAACCGAGATCGGGTGAAGATGTTTACGACTATCTGGAAGGGTTTACAACTAAATGGGGGAAGATGAAAAAGGCAAAGAAGGAAGTGATCTGGAGGGTGTTGAAGAATAAAAAATCAAAGAAGAAAATGCCACGTCAGCAGAGAAGGCCAAAACAGAAAAAAGAAACTATCGATGAGAGATCGAAATTTTGGCGTAAAAAATCAATCTTTTTTGAACTAGAGTACTGGAAGCATTTGCTTGTTCGTCATCAGTTAGATGTTATGCATATAGAAAAGAATGTATGTGAGAGTGTTTATGGGACGCTACTGAATTTGCAAGGCAAGACGAAGGACGGTTTAAAGGCACGACAAGATCTGGAGGAGTTAGGGATTAAGCCTGAGTTAATAAGTCAACCAAAAGGGAAGGGTCATTATCTGCCGCCTGCCATATACACATTAAATAGCGCGGAGAAACGCATGTTTTATGACACGCTGTCTAACATAAAAGTGCCTGATGGGTATTCCTCCAATTTCAAGAATCTCGTGTCCGATGATAATTCGAAGATGAATGGATTGAAGTCCAACGACTGTCACGTACTAATGCAACAGATTCTTCCTTTTGCAATAAAGGGGGTGTTAGACGTGAAAGTTAGGAAGACATTTAAGCTTGTGTCACTTCTTCAACGAGCTGTGTAGTAAAGTAGTTGATGTTAGTAAGCTAGGCAAGCTGCAATCTGACATCGTAGTAACATTGTGTTTACTAGAGAAGTATTTTCCGCCTTCTTTTTTCGATGTCATGATTCACTTGATGGTGCATTTAGTCAGAGAGGTGAGGTTATGTGGCCCAGTCCACTTTAGGTGGATGTATCCGTTTGAGAGGTACATGAAAACACTAAAAGGTTATGTACGAAATCATTATCGACCCGAGGGCTGCATGGCAGAATGTTATGTGGCAGAGGAAGCATTAGAATTCTGTTCCGATTACTTGGAAAACATGAAATCAATTGGCAATCCTCATGATCGTGCTGATGAAAGAAACCGCATTGGTAAACCTTTATCGCAGGCTACCATCTGTGTTGTGGATTCTAAGTTACTTGATCAAGCTCATCTTTATGTATTAGGAAACACTGTCGACGTTGAACCATACATAGAGCAGCATCTGTTAGAACTGAAGGATCTTAACCCGCGTCGAAATAATACATGGTTGCAGAGCCAACATAGTCGGACGTTTATTGACTGGTTTAAGAACGAGGTTGAAAAGCGTTTGGCTAACGGGGAAAATACCGGTGATACTGTTCGTTGGTTGGCAAAGGGCCCTGATTTTGCTGTTAGTAAATATACCGGGTTTGCTGTAAATGAGTATCAATTCCATACAAAAGAGCGTGATGAATCTAAAACCACTCAAGGTAGTGGAGTATCTGTAGTTGCAAATACTATGCAGATTGCTAGTGCAAAAGACTCCAATCCGGTGTACGGCGCTGTTACATACTTTGGTCGTATATTGGAAATATGGGATCTTGATTATCGTACATTTACGGTTCCTGTTTTCATGTGTGAGTGGGTAGATAGTCGTGGAGTAAAAAAAGATGATTTAGGATTCACAGTGGTTAACTTTGATAGGCTTGGTCAACGGTCTGAACCCTTCATATTACCTAGTCAAGCAAGACAAGTTTTTTATGTTCAGGACCAACAAGATAGGAACCTGTCTGTTGTTGGCTTCACACCACATAGGATGCATAAGTATGGAGATAATAATAGTGAAACAGATGATGTGTTTGAATTTGATGTTACACAAGATATGAACCTGTCTTTAGTAGATCTAGACGATGATTTTAAGTGTACGCGCTCGGATGGCGAGGGCATATTCGTTTTAGATCATTAGTTTTTGGTATGAAATAACTGTTTATTTTAGTAACTGTTTATTTGTTAAAGTCTGTCAAGCATTATTTATTATTTAAAGTTTTTGGTATGAAAATAACTGTTTATTTTGTTTATTTTAAACATGCAGGTTGCTTTTTGGTAATAAAAGATGGCCTCGTGTTCAGATAATGATTCGGACCGCGAAGAAAATGTGGTTTCCGGTTCTGATTCTGATTCGGACCGCGAAGAAAATGCAGCTTCTGGTTCTGAGTCGAATTTGGATGGCGAATTAGATTCCAAATCGCAAAGAGGCCCGACAATAAAAGCGAAGGAAAAAAAAAAGACAGTGGTTACTTATAATAAAAGAGGTGTGCCAACTGGAAAGGCAGCAACAAAACTGTCTACTTTTGAGGGATTGGTGGCAAGATCTATGGTGAACATAACCTATGATTCTTGGTTGATCGTAGATAACGAAACGAAGGAAGCTTGTTGGCAATATGTTAATGTAAGTATTTTATTATTTTATTCTAACTATGTTTTACTTTTAGTATTTTATTCTAACTATGTTTTGATTCATTTTTTACGTTTCAGACACATTTTAAACTTCACAAAAACAGTCGGAAGCAAGTTCTCCAATCAATCGGGAAAAAGTGGAAAAACTTCAAACATTATCTTTATAAGAAGTACATTAAGCCACTAAAAGATGCTAAGTCTAAGGAGGCCAAGAAGCAATTATATACTCCTCCTGAAAAGTATCCGTCCGTGAAAAAAAAGACTGGAAAGTTTTCGTATCACAAAAAACTAAGCCTTCGTTCGAGGTATTTGTTTAAGTTTCCAAAAACAGTTATTTATCACAAAAACAGTTACTAACATGTTAATTGTATATACTTATGCAGGAAATAAGTCAGAAACAGTCATCTCTTCGTTTACGTAATAAGTACAACCATCGTTTGAGCCGAAAGGGATATGCTGGACTCATTGCTGAGATAGTATGGAATTTATTGCTTATGTTAACTTTTTTATTGCTTATGTTGATGCTTTTTAACTTCTGCTTTTAACTTTTTTAGATGGAAAAAACCGGCAAAGAGGAAGAGGAGATTGATAGGGTAGAATGTTGGAAAAAAGCAAGAGAAAAGAAAAAAGGAGGTTTCGACCCAGCTGTCCAAAAAGTTCTCGATAAAATTGTATGTTTGACTTTTGACCATAAGTCAACAGATGTTAAGTTATTTGATGTTCAGTTAGTGCTAAGTTTGACTTTTGACCATAAGTCAACAGATGTTAAGTTATTTGATGTTCAGTTAGTGCTAAGTTTGACTTTTGACCATAAGTCAACAGATGTTAAATTATATGTTTGTTTAATCAGGAGATGCTAAAGAAGGACAAGGATTATTCAGAGGATCCAATGGGATCAATAGATGTGCTTACAGAGGCCCTGGGTACTGATGAACAGCGTGGGCGTGTACGTGGGATGGGTCGATATATAACACCGCAACAGTTCTTTTTAATACCTAGGAATGTCAAGCAATACCTGCAACAACATGATAAGATAATGCTTAAACGGCTAAAAGCTGTTGAAGATGAGTTAGAAAGAAGAAGATGTGCAAGTGCCAATGCTTCGGAGGGTGCAAGTAATTGTCAAATGAGTAGCGATGAAGACGAAGAACCAAATGCACCAAGTGAACCAAATGTAAGTCTTCAAATATTGTCTGTTTTAATAATATTGTGCAATTCTTGTCTGTTTTAATAATATTGTGCACATTTGTAGGATAAATCATGCTTACTTGCGGTCGACGATCCTTCAAATATAGTCGCCAAAGGAACCATAGTGAATCATGTCTCGGGTATTTGAAGTTAAATTACTTATTTAATATTTATATATATTCATACTTATTTAATATTTATTTGTTCATATATAATCTTAGATGGGAACATTGAAGTTACGGTGGACACATCTGTTCAAGCAGAAGCTTTGATACCGAATCCAATTCCCGAGGAGTTCGTTGAGACCGTTAAAGATGCCATTGGGTACTTACTAAGCTGGCCGAGTCACCTAGTCATTCCATGCTCTGGTTTGGTAAGACTTTTTTATAAAACAGTTTAATCATTAGAACAAAATGGTACCTGTATGACTTTTTTATATTTTTGCAGAACAAGATAGTGGCCAAAAAGAAGGAGAAAAAGGTTGCTGATCAAGACAAGGAGAAAAGAAGAAAAACAACAAAGAAAAAAACAAAAGAAGAAGAAAGAAAAGAAGAAGAAACAAAAGAAGAAGAAACAAAAGAAGAAGAAACAAAAGAAGAAGAAACAAAAGAAGAAGAAAGAAAAGAAGAAGAAAGAAAAGAAGAAGAAAGAAAAGAAGAAGAAAAAAGAGAGTTGGGCAGTGGGTCGACCCACAAGAAAAAAGAAAAGAAGCGACAAAGAGAATCCGACAACGAAGAAGAAGCGCCGATGCCAAAAACAGGTACGATGCCCAAAACATCATTTGTTTATAGTTTTTTTTAGTGACCAGAAACTGTTATGTTTACAGTTGCAGTTGAAAAAGGAAAAAGCGTAGAAACTGTCGCCTCCATTGCAAAAGTGACTAAGAAAGGAAATCCGTTGAAAAAAATGATGACGAGAGGTCAGAGGAGAGTAAGGAAAAGAATGGAAGAAAGGATGGGATTGAAAATGACTGCAATGATGGTTGATGGACAAGTTGCAAAGGTCGATTGCATAAAAGTGCAATGCGAGGACGATTTGTTTGGGCACCCCAGTTACACGTACTTAAATTGGAATGATTTTGACAGTCTATTTGCAATGGATGAGTTAAGCGGGGCTGTCGTTGCTTCTTATATCATGTAAGTGATAAATATAGTTTATAAAAAATTGGTACTTGTATGTTAACAGGACTAATTGAATGTAAAGTTCGTATGTTAATTGTTAACAGGTACCTGTATGAGCAAATCAAGAATGGGTCACACAGAGATCATGGAGTTTGTTTCATGACCCGACTGCGATCATGCATCATGAACGTAAAGCGAGGGCCAAGAATATCGAGGATGCAAGTCGAGTTATTGCAAGAAGGTTATCTACAAGGAAGCAAAATGACCTCGTCTTATTGCCATACAATCCCGGGTTAGATTTTCTACAACATTTAAATTAATTAATAAAAATTAACAGTAATTAACAGAATTTGATCTTTGTTTTTTGTAGAAGACATTGGGTGTTAGGCGTGATTAACATGAAGACAAGTACCTGCTATTATCTTGATTCCCTACCGGCTAGCGACGTCAATCTTCAGTTCAAGCAAATAGTGGATGCGTAAGTAATACAAATTATAGAATCTTTATGATGTATGATGTAATACTTAACTGGGTTAATTCTTTGTAGGGCAATTGCATTGTATGATGTAGAAGTTGGAAACAATAGGAGGACTAAACTTAACTGGGTTAATTCTAAGGTTAGTTATTTGTTGAATATTATCTTGTGCTGCTGTTGTTTGTTAAGTATGTAGTTAGTTGTATGCTAAGTTAGTTAGTTAGTTAGTTAGTTACTTAGTTGGTTAGTACACCTGAAACTGATCGAGATCCAACTAGTTGATGTTGTTGTATGAAAGCTGATTGACAGTAGGCAAGCAGATTTTGTAAGGAGTGTTTTGAACCCAATTTTGCCTGCATGAAAGCTGATTGACAGTAGGGAAATAGGCTAATTACATAGCATGAAAGCTGATTGACAGTAGGGAAATAGGCTTTGTAAGGAGTGTTTTGAACCCAATTTTGCCTGCAAATATATATCACCATAGACATTGAAGGGACTGCATTAAGTTATGTGTTATGTAAAGGCAATGATTCAATATGAGAATATATGAGAATTTATGCTGCTGATTGGATGTTGTTGTATATTTCTTGTGTAGTGTCCACGTCATCCCGGAAGCACTGAATGTGGGTACTTCATGTTGAAGTTTATGAAGGAAGTAGTTAAACATGGAGTTCGGGTTCTCGAAAATCACAATGTAAGGAAGTATTATGTATTTTCCCATTTATGTTGCCCTAAATATATGTGATTGTTATGAAATTACCAATTTTGACCCAGTTATAAGTTACTGGTCGATATGGGTTACATTATTTCAAACAACCTAAATGTGCAGGCCTTTGATTAACTGACTAAACTGGGTCAAATGTGTTAAATGGGACTTTAACTCATCTGAAATGTATTTAAATTGCATGAACTCTTTGTATGTGCATTTGTATATTTAAGTAATATCCAGTTTCTAAAATGTTGTTTTATTTTTGACTAGATTGGTGGTGATAGCAATGAGTACATGGATGCGGATTTAGACGATATTCGAGAAGAATGGGCAATTTATGTGTCGAATTTCATTTTTAGGTAGAATTGTAAACCGAATTTAGTTAAATTATCGTATCTATTTGGACATGAATCCTTATGTAATGAATTGGTGACGCATGGTTTATATATGAAATGCGTTAATTTTGTACTATTATCAGGTTTAATTTATTGCCAGGTTTATATTATGTATATAATCAGGTATTAAAAAACAGAAACTGGATAAAAAAAATGATTTTACAGGGTTATGACGCGCAAAAACTTATGTCAAAAAAGTGGGTCATACAGTTTATGACGCTCTGCTACGAAGGTCAAAAAGGAGAGTCATAAATGCGTGTCATAAGTGCGCGTCATAGACGGATGACGCACAAATGCGGGTCATAAAAATTTATGACTGGTCCTTCCTTGACGCGCATTTGCGCGTCATCCGAGATCTTCTTGACGCGCAATGCGCGTCATCTATAGGCCTGTTTGTAGTAGTGTATAATTAAATAATAGTTGTATATAGGCAAAGACGGAGCCAGAAAGTGTATTGCGAGGAGGCAAATTTTATGTAGTATATCATACTCATTTGTAGTGTTGATCTTACGTTTTTTTATGCTAAAAGCGAATTCGTTAAAAGATGCTCTAACTAAACAACCATATAAATAATCTTTCAATGGCAAAATAAAAGGTTAGATTAAGATAGGTATGATTTGGATTTTATCAAAACAAATATAAACGAAGGACGAAAAGTGAAAAACGGAAAGGACGAAAAGTGAAAAGAAAACTAACGAATGTGGGCAAGTTAATAGAGAGAAAAATAATGAAGTTAACGCGGTGACGAAAAGTGAAAAAATGGCAAGTGTAGTATATATTTTGTAAATTTTTTAGTTTAGTAACTAAAAGTGCAAAACGTGTCAAGTTTAAGGACCAAAAGTGTAATTTTACTAAACCACTAGAGTTAGCTCAAGTGGCCACCCATCAATAATAAAATCCAGGCCCACCATGTGATATCTTTCAAGTGACACATATTGAGAAATATTTAGGTATTTGTTGATGTGTGGGTATCGAGCGGAGGTGTTTAGTTGAAATATGTGTGGATTCATGTCTGAGATAAAAAGTTTGTTTGGTGAGGAAGCTTCAAGCTTTTATTTTGGGAGAAAAAGTTCATTGGTAGAACGCTAGTAATACTAGCGTTTTAGGAAGGCTGTAAGCTTTTACTTAGCAAAATGACTTAGATATCCTTTTTTTACTTAAAGATCATTTGTCACGCACCTTCTGAATCTTTCTTTCGTCTTTTCTCTCGCCAACACAACACGTGTATATAAACTCATAATTTTGGATAGTGTATTAGAAATCATGTAGCTACATATAGGTAACATTATTTGAGCTTTTTTCTTATCATGAATTTTATAATCTTATATGAATTAAGTTAGAACCTTTATATTTATTTATCAGATTTCATATATATTTGGTAAAAATGAATTACGTTGTTTGTTATATATTTAACCAAGAAGTATTTATTTATTTTATATATACACACAAATTTTCATATAAGAATTTTTTTTATTTTAGTCCATTTTTATCATTTTGCATATTTTATTAAAGCCTCCAGCTATTATTTCAAACCCCTAAATTTATTTAAAAAGTTTCAGCTACCAGCTACCAGCCACCAACTACCAGTCACCAACTACCAGCTAGTTTCACCAAACATACCCATAGTCATATAGAAAGCAATTTTGGTAAAAACTTTGTCAGTCGATAAAAAACAATTCAAATAAATTGAGCAACTTCTTCAGCAAAACATACTTACACTTAAACCAGCCGATGGGGTTGGTGGCCCATTGGTAAGGTCTTTGACTTGGGAGGATCCACCTGGGTTCGAGTCCCACTTCTCACATTTGTGAGGGTGGATTAATAGGGGTTTTTCGAGAGTCCTGGTTTCCAGCCATACGTGTAATTTAGGAATAGAAGTATAATAGAATAAACTGCCGTTCAAAAAAAACTTACACTTACACCAATTATAAGTTTTTGCACTGATTAATATCCTAACTCTTTTAAATTAAAAGAGTTCTGCAAATGGCCCGACCCGGCCCGGCCATTTAATAAAGTCCATCTAGAATGATGATATCATTGAGGATGTCAGAAAACTACGTGAATCGATGACATACTAAGGTTCTTATTAAGTTTGATTCATAAATACCAACTTGACTTTCTACCTACTCTTCTTCATCATAATAGTTTTTATTTTTAATTGTATCTTCCATTGTAATCTCAAACTTCTCTTGTACTTACTAACATCTTGCTAATCTCTTCTCTTTTAATTAATAAAGATAAAGATAAATGTTAAAAAAAAACATAATTGGATTTTGTACCAATTTTTCTCTTCAAGTGATACGTCATTAACCAATATATTTACTTATGTTATAAAACTATAAAACAAGAACGATATAATAAAGAACAAGAGACAAAAGATATAGAGAGAATGGAGAGAGTTCTATTATTCATCTCATACAGAGGCTCAATATATAATACAATGATTCTTATTCTCCAAGAAATAGATCTTCTAATATAATACAAATATCTCTCTCTATTAAAGGACATGGACATCCATTCCATATTTATCTATAATACTCCCCTTTGGATGTCCATCTTAAAGACATTATGCCTCGTTAAAACCTTACTAGAAAAAACCCAATGGGAAAAATTCTAGTGAAGGAAAAAGAGTACATAATTCTTTTGATACGCTTGGAAAGTTCTAGTGAAGGAAAAAGAGTACATAATTCTTTTGATACGCTTGGGGATGTTGCCTATTAAAAATATCTACACGTACCCGTCATAGACCCAAATGTTTGTACCCAAACAATTAAAATGACATATGTATAATCAATAACTACCATTAGAGACACACATATACCACCAATCAATTCAAGATAAATTATAAGGAAGAAATACGTTAAGATCTCGATATAACGTTAAATGAAATCAACATTGAATTAATAAAATCGTGCAATCCTTACATATTGTCTCACTTCATCAAGATGGATGATGAAATGATTAGCTACTCATGTTCAAACAAGAATAACAAATCAAAATAGATGAATTCATGATGTACCGAATACAATAAATCGAAAGATAAATGATGTAGCAAATCCAAACGCGTTCTTGATCTTCAAAGATGATGATTCGGGTGAAAAACCTCCTTCCAAAAGCTTCAAAAACGGCTGAGATATGTCTTAGGGTTTCTAAGTTATCCAAAGTTCCCTCAAATTCGTCCATATGAAAGTATATATATAATTCAGCGACTAACGGTCATTAATGATGTTTAACGGCCGTTACACGGGCTAACTAACAGATTTGTGCAACTTTAGTCCTTCCATTTAACGCCCGTTAATTGCATGCTTGTAACTCCCGTTATAGAAGTTGTAACTGCAGTTACAGAACCCATGTAATTTCCTTGATCATCTTAACGGCCATTAAGCATTGGTAACGGGAGTTAGGCTTTAACACTCAAATTTTCTTCATCTTAACATCCTCGGAATTCATCCGGAAACATCCATAAGCTCATCTTATGCCATATTTAGCCATTTTCTCCCATAAAACCTGTTATTGACCTGAAACCACTCGTACATACCATAAAGCATCGAAATATAGGTACGAATGACTATAAAACATAACATAAATGGCATAAAACAATGTGGGAAATATATATAAAATTGGACACAGCATATCTTCTCCCCCTCATGATCACATCACTTGAAATTCGTTGGTTGGCACAAATCAATATCACAAACCAACAACTTTTATCTTGTAATAGTAAGTGTCTTAATTTATATGTTTGATTCTCGCACGAACGAATTCCTTAAATTCACTTTCTCAATACATATAATGTTTTACAATACATCTCACATCTTTTTCAAGTACATCTTCTAAATTCAAAGTAAATGATGTATTATCTAATGTTTGAATCGCGAGAACTATCAATGCTTAGATGACACTTCCAACCCAACATTGTGATCATATATTTGGAAGTTAAGGGGCTTTATCATGTGACCTCATAATCATGAGCGTCATTTATCCAAATAAAGTATATTTAAGATCTTTCTCTCTTAGCTTTCATGATGCACATTGATTCATCCATAAGATTTTATATTCATAAACCAAAAGAAAAATTGTCTCTTATTTGATTTTCATAAATTCAAATCATCAAAATACATGAAACTTATATCATACTCATATCCGGATTTCTTTATAAGTTTCAAACATAATATTTTCAATGACAAACTTTATTCTCGAGAACTTTTCACATTTTTCAATCATTTTAAATTACGAGACATGTTTCATACATTTTATATCCCTCATGGAATCTCAAATATCAAATGAGCTCTATTCATATCCTTTAGACGCGAATCAAGATTTTCTCATATTGGCAGACTTTTAATTTATCAATAGTTGCTTCCACCATATAATTAGTGCATTTTCGAGTGCTTGGACTTCATGTCCCAAACTACTAGCGTCTTTTCATCATTGGCCAATCATCCATATCATATCAATTTATGTGCATGCATGCTTTCAAGATCCTCACATTATTCATACTCTTAGCGCTATCATATTCAATCAATCTCGACGTCGCTTTTATTTATTTTTTTCGATTCCACAATTCTCTAGACATGTCACAATTCATTGAGATCTCATTATTTCCAGGTACCCGGGTTTCTCAAAATCTCCATGTCTAATCTCTCATCATTAAACTTTTGGGGTCTTTCTACCTCAAAATTTAACCATCTTAAATTTATGCTCCTTTTCATTCGAGGCTTTTTATTTGGAATCGACTTTTTTCTACCACTTTCAAATGTGCGTAGACTCATTATCAAATGGAGCATAAGCAGCTTTTGGTCAGTTAACATTGCTGGCAATTACTAAATATTCTAAATGAATTATCCCACAAACTTTAAGCTTATATTCATTGGTGTGAGGATCTTTGATAATTCATTTTTACTTTCTTTAGCTGCTTTCCATTTTCCCTAATGTTGGGAACATCTCCCCCTAATGTTGGGAAAACTAAATCATGTCAATGAGAAACTTAAGCCATAAAAAAATCTTCCAATGATGATTTTATTGAATACGTACATCTCTTTCATGTTTTAACTCATACCCAAAACAACCATACTAATGTCTAGTTTAATCAGATAGTTTCAAACTGAATCAAAGCATAAGCCTACACACTTCCAAGGTACGTCTATTTTCCCAACATTATTTCCAACATTCTTTGAAGTCTCATCTTTGTGCGTTGTGGTGGAGCAACTTTAACATATAACGCACAACCAAAAATCCTTATATGAGACATACTTAATTTCAATGGGGAGGAAACACAATAAATTCTTGGCATGATGCGAGTTCAAAATTATTGCATGTTAAATAATAACATGGCCCCAATCTATAGTCATTCATTTGCTCTCAATAATCATTATTGCCAATACAATATGGAACATGCTCTCAATCTTACAAGATGAGCAATTAATTACGCAAACATCATGTTGCGACTTTGGTGACCCATTTAGACGATGCATCGATTTAAAACACTAAATGGTCAATATGGACGATGTATAGGCCTACTTACATCTCCTTTGCATATGTTCCATTAAATTAAAAAAGATTCAATCCTTATCTTTCTTGGCATATACTTTCTTATGGAGCAAATAACCTCAATTTAAATAATCACTTTGAAGAATCTCTTCACTTTTCAATATATTTCGCATCATAATTGACCCAGGATGGTCGATCCGGTCATGCCAATCAATCAAATAATCGAGGTCTATAAACTATCGTTTTAGACTTGCATGTACTTTGTATAAACCACATGTATTATCATATCTCAAAATATTTGTTTCTCATGATAAATTTATATTAGCGGGCTAGAGCCTTCAAATAATTTGACATCTCAAATATAATATTGCATTGCCTATAGCATATAAAGTGAGCATATGGTCCAAGTTCTACATATTTATCATTGATCAATTATCAAAATATATAAACAAATATATTATGTTTAGTCTATGCTTATTACATCAATCACTATACTATTACAGTATCACATTCTTTCAAATTTTCAAAAATGATAGATTATCAACACAACCATATTCTCTGTCTATAATTCTTTTCTTTTTTTTAAATATTAATACACTCAGAATTTTCATCGATAGCATTTGTCGATTAATTATTCCCTTATTATGATAAAAAGAAAAAAAAAATAAGTATACATTTATGATTGTAACATCCGTGAATTTTGACCATTTGACTTTACGTGCAATTTGACTAACAATTTAAGTTAATGAAATAGTTGGGTCGTTTTGTGATTAAATGACAACGTGGTATATTCGCCGGGTCGATAATACGTTTTAATCGATGTTTAAATGCCTAACGTTTGTAATTTGGCTTGGGTAGAGAAGCGGGTCGGCCCGTGGGTAGTCCACGACCCACCAGCCACCCAAGACCCAATCTCCCCCCTTATCCCTTCTTCCCCTCTCATTTCCTATCTATCTTTCTATTTTCTCTCTTTCTCTCAAGTAAAAAGCAAGACAATTTCATCTCTTGTTCTTCACCATTTCTTGCATCGAATTAGTGTTGGAACGGTCTTAACATAGAAATCATAGCCATCTTCTTCTCGTTTGCTTCCTATCGAAGAATCAAAGTCAAGTTCTTGCATTTTGTCCACTTTGACCTAATTTCGGATTCTAGCTCAAAAGGAAGTTTTGGTAAGTCAAATTCATCCCATTTACTTCTATTTATGTTTGTTTATGCATTTCTAGTCATCTTGAACAATTTCAAGTCTTGAATCGAGTCGAAAGACGATTTGGGTCAAATTAGGGTTTCGATTAGGGTTAGAGCGATTTGTTATGATTTTGATGTTTTGGGTCGAATTTGAGGATTGGGTTATGTTTATTTATGGTTAATGGTGTTTATGTATGCTTCAATTTAAGTTACAAGTTCCTACAAATCGATTTGGGTTGGTTTGAGTCGAGTTTATGGGTTTTGGTCTTGTTTTGCTGCACTTGCAGCTGCTGGTTCTGAATCTGCAGGTTGTCCCACTGCGGCGCAGTGGGAGGGCATAGTCCCCACTGCGGCGCAGTGGATTCTCTCGGCCATTCTTGCTCCTTAGCCCACTGCGGCGCAGTGGGCATGGTTTTGGCTCACTGCGGCGCAGTGGATACTTTCGGGAAATTTTGCGCGTCAGTTTTAAAACGTTAATAACTTTTGATCAGTAAGTCCAAATAAGTTGTATGACCTATCGTTGGAATCGTAAGAGAGTCTAGTTTCTAGTAGTAACACTCTTTTTGTATGAATCTTTTGTCATTTCTAAAAAGGTCGAATCGAATGCGTCTTGTTCCTACTCGTTTAAGTTGTAAAGGCGTTTAGGGTTTGTGACTTGACCTAATTGTGCTAAACCGACTTGTTTATGATTGTAGAGTTGACATTATGGTATTATGATGTATAATTATAGGTTGTGGACGTGTGGACCCTGTTACTCGTTTGTAATCTTATTCTAGCTTCTTTGCCGGGCAAGGTGAGTTTCGTATCTAGACATATATATCTCGATGATTTTGAGATACAGCCTTGTCCATTGCGATGGCAGAAGGGTATCGTTGCATACGTGATTGAAGGTCACGCTTAGGATAGGCATGTTTGCTTATTCATGCATTCCGGCACTTGCATTGATACACATATCATTTATGCATTCTCATTACACATTTACTTGTCTTGTGTAATCTTGTTGTTGGGCGATGTTGTGTTATGTAGAGGCTCCCTGTAAGTCATGTCTAGCCTCTATTCTTATATTGTGATTATTGATGTTGGTTCTTTACGAACCATTACTACGAACTCACCAACCTTGTGTTGACTATGCTTAGTACACTTTTCAGGTAACCAGGTTATTCAGGACGTGGAGTTTGAATGTTTGCTTACTGTTGAACCCGGACTGGACTGATATGGATCAAGGATCCATTTGCCTTATGTTGCATTGTAATTAGGATTGATAGCCTTCTTTTGTTGTCGGTTGTAATCTTGATTTACTTGCTCCTGTTGTATTTTGTTACTTGTTTATCGTTTTGTATGGATTCACTGAATCCTTTAATTGCATTTAGTTGTTCTATTGTAATTCCACCTGGTGCTATGTGATTTCCGTGATATTCCGAGCCTCGGCTTGGGGTGTTACATTATTATAAAGTATACCATAATCTCGTATAATATTCAATGCTACCATCCCATGGATGGTAACAAATACTCCGTAAAAGAAATATAATCAATCTATAAACAAATCATCAATTAATTTGATAAAACAAAATTGATCAAAATAGTTTTTGAAACTTGCAACTTAATCATGCAATAATTTAACCTCTCGTAATCTTGTCAAATCAATCAAATAACGTATGAAACTACGAGCTCAATCAAGCAAATTACCAATACTGCACCTGTAACACCCCGAGCTAGGCTCGAAATGTACCGAAAAGCATGACACAAGATGGAATTATCGTAGAACGAGACTATATGAAAATAAGAGGATTCCGGGAACCCAACAATTAAATTACAATGTCACAAAAGCATAAGGAGCATTCAACCATCAAAAGTTTACAAAATAACAATTCAAAAGATGGCTCATGATCCTAAGCAAGTCCCATCAACGGGTAATGAATCACGGATCCATGGTCAAGTCCAACAATCTAGCAATGCATCAAGCTCTTGGGTTATCTTGGTTACCTGAAAAGTGTACTAAACAATGTCAACACTAGGTTGGTGAGTTCGTAGAAAAGGATGAACAAGAACACGTTCCAATGTCAACCAATACATAATTAACATTAACATGATCTAATAATTGCACACTTGTACTCAATGTACTCAATTGCACGTAATGTACCGCATTGCACTCAATTGCACGTATTGTACTCATTGTTCTCAATTGCACGTATTGTACTCATTGTTCTCAATTGCACGTATTGTACTCATTGTTCTCAATTGCACGTATTGTACTCATTGTTCTCAATTGCACGTAATGTACTCATAGTACTCAATTGCACGTATTGTACTCATTGTACCAAATTGCACGTATTGTACTCATCCATGACCATCAATGTCCGCACATAACCAAACACCATGTGTATATACTTCTTACGATACTACTTTTGAAAGGCCTTTGATGCTTATATATAGGGTCACCCGCAGCCTTCCCACCACATCTCCAACCTTTCAAAGGCATTACCGTCCTCCATATATACACAACTAACCTAAAACAACTCAATATACAATTTACAATAACCATACAACTAATCACATAATTGCACATCAACAAAAACGTCACACAACATGTACGTCACAAATATCATCATGCACGAAGTACACTTTTCAGCCCGACTCTTAAAAGAGTAGGGGAGGCTACGAAAACTCACCTTTGCCTTGATTTACCGAATTTAAAGTGAGCTAGAACGTCAATTAATTGCCAAACGATCACAACCTATCATAATGTACATGTACGTATCAATATATATATAATCATGTCCTCATTTAGCTTTTATGAACTTTAGAATTGAACCCGGGACTTGAACGCGTATTAGAACTGAGTACGATAACTTAAGAGACAAGTAAAGACTCGTTTGGATGTTCGAGTTGTCCCAAGGAAAGTGAAATTCAATTTAGAAATCAAAATAGGAAAATGAACTTTAGAGACAGGCGTAAGCTACGGCCCATTTGGGCGTAGGTTACGCTAGGCAGGAACTCAAGGGGCGTAAGCTACGGCCCATTTGGGCGTAAGCTACGCTGGGCAAGATTCAAAGGGGCGTAAGCTACGCTAGAAAGAGGCGTAGGTTACGGCTAACCCGAAATGGGTCTTTTGGCGTAAAGTTGGGCGTAAGTGGGCGTAGACAAAAGGCATTTTGGAAATTGAAGATGGGGAGGGGCGTAAGCTACGCCATAAGGGGCGTAAGTTACGCCTGGTGCTGCACCAGCACACCAGCAGCAGTTCAAGCACAAACACGACCCAAAACCCCAAATTCTTAACATCAAGACCTTGAAAACGATTGCACGCTCCAAGACCCATTTTTGAGCATAACTTGGCTTAAAAATCATTTTGAGGAGTTTCTTGACTCATTTTTAAACATAACTAACTCATTTGAACATAACCCACTTGATAATTCCACTTCAAAACATGACTTTTGACCCAAATCGATTTTTGACCTAATTTGAAGAACTAGAAACCCTAATTTCGGATTTTGAAGCTAGAAGGACCAAAAGTGCTTAGATTTAGTTGAAATACAAGTTTAATAACTAGAAATGATGAATTTGAGCTAGAAAACACTTACCAAAACCTCCACAATCAATCAAACCCGATTTTGACCCAATTGAAGCTTTTTCTTGCACTTTGAAACTTGAAATTTTGGTATGATGCTAGAATGATGATAAGGATGATGATTCTATTATAATTCTACTTGCAACAACATTTAATGAACCAAGATTCTAGAGAGGGATTGAGAGTTTAATGCATTTAGTGAGATGGGAGAGAAATGTAAGAGATATGAATGAGTGGATGAGAGAAATGAATGAATGAGGGAGGATAGGGTTGGTTACTTGGGTGGGTCATGGGTTGGGTTGAACCCATGGATAGGATCCATATCATTTTTACTAGTTTAAATTAGATGTTATTTAAGTGAAAGTCGATTTGCACTAACTAATGGTCTCAACTTGCACATAAGTCTCTAATTGCACAATAAATTGACCCATATGAACACATTGCACTTAAATGAACCTTAAATTGCACTTGAACATATATTGATTTAACCAAAACGTAGAAAACGTACACATAGTCAAAAGGTCAAAATGCACGATTGTTACATCATTCCCCCGTTAAGGGAATTTCGTCCCGAAATTCGATGGAACCCTAATCACTAAACAAATGCGGATATTTTGACTTCATGAAGTCTTCCCGCTCCCAAGTGAATTCGGCTCCACGTCTAGCATGCCATCGAACCTTGACTATCGTATAACGCTTTTTCTTTAATTTCTTGACTTCACGATCCACAATCTCTACCGGTTCTTCAACAAAATTGAGCTTCTTGTCTACTTGTATTTCGTCCATGGGCACGTGATGAGTAGGATCCGCCAAGCACTTCCTTAAATTACAAATATGGAACACGTTGTGACACCGCTAAGTTCTTGAGGTAACTTTAATCGATATGCCACTTTGCCCACTCGTTCGATGATCTCAAAAGGTCCTATGTATCTTGGCGCAAGCTTGCCTCTCTTTATGAAACGAACAACACCCTTCCACGGGGAGACCTTCAAAAGCACATGATCACCAACATTGAACTCCAAGGGTCTACGCCTCACATCGGCGTATTTCTTTTGTCTTTCACGGGCCACTTGTAATCTCTCTTTAATTTTAGAAATCACTTTTGTTGTTTCAATCACTATTTCCGGCCCAATAAGTTGGCTTTCACCTATTTCCTCCGAAGCGAGTGGCGAACGACACTTTCTACCATAAAGTGCTTCAAATGATGCCATTTGAATAGTCGCATGGTAACTATTGTTATACGAGAACTCCACTAGCGGTAAATGGTCCTCCCAACTTCCACCAAACTCAATAGCACAAGCCCTCAACATGTCTTCAAGCGTTTGGATGGTTCTCTCGGTTTGCCCATCCGTTTGAGGATGAAACGCCGTACTCATGTCAATTTGAGTACCCATTGCCCGTTGAAAAGCTTCCCAAAAGTTTGACTTGAACCGGCTATCTCTATCGGAGATAATAGAAATCGGGACGCCATGTTTTGCCACCACTTCCTTAATGTACAAACGCGCTAGGGTGTCGGACTTATCGGTCTCACGAATGGCTAAGAAGTGAGCCGACTTTGTCAATCGATCCACAATCACCCATATAGTATCACGACCATTTCTTGTCTTCGGTAACTTCGTGATGAAGTCCATTGCAATCCGTTCCCACTTCCATGCCGGTATCACCGGTTGTACCAACAAACCGGGTGGCTTCTTATGATCGGCTTTCACTTGTAAGCAAGTAAGGCACTCACTCACATATTTAGCCACATCACGTTTCATGCCCGGCCACCAATAGAAATCCTTTAAATCAAAGTACATCTTATCCGATCCCGGGTGGACCGAATAAGGCGATCTATGAGCTTCATTCATAAGAAATGTTCTCAAATTGCCAAAAATGGGAATCCAAAGTCTTTCAACTAGATATAGCCCATTGTCTTCCTTTCTATCGAAAAGTTGCTCCATACCATCTAACCCTTCATTACCAAAATTTTCCGGTAAGGTAGCTTGTACTTGAGCTTCTATGATGCGGTCCCGAATACTTTGTCCCACCGTGAGACTCATGGCTCTTGATCTTCTTGGCTTGACCTTTCCTTACTACTCAATGCATCGGCTACAACATTGGCTTTGCCCGGATGGTAGCGAATGTCACAATCATAATCGCTAAAGAGTTCAATCCATCTTCTTTGCCTCATATTCAACTCACTTTGATTAAAAATATGTTGGAGGCTTTTATGGTCGGTGTAGATTATGCATTTGGTGCCATAAAGGTAATGTCTCCAACACTTCAAAGCGAAAACAACCGCTCCCAATTCCAAATCGTGAGTAGGGTAGTTTTTCTCATGCACCTTAAGTTGCCGGGAGGCATAAGCAATGACCTTGCCCCGTTGCATAAGTACACACCCCAATCCTTGACCCGAAGCATCACAATAGACCACAAAGTCTTCAATCCCATCCGGAAGGCTCAAGATAGGGGCATCACATAACATGTCTTTGAGAGTTTGAAAGGCAAACTCTTGTTTCTCGCCCCACTCGAACCTCCTCTCCTTTTGAGTCAAGAGAGTGAGTGGTTATGCTATCTTGGAGAAACCTTCAATGAATCTTCGATAATAACCCGCTAATCCAAGAAATTGACGAATCTCGGATGGTGTTTCGGGTCGTCTCCAATTCTTGACCGCTTCAATCTTGCTAGGATCCACATGAATCCCTTCTTTGCTAATCACGTGACCAAGGAAATGAACTTCTTCCAACCAAAACTCGCATTTTGAAAATTTTGCATACAACTTCTCCTTTCTAAGCAACCCTAGCATCTCACGCAAATGCTCGGCATGATCTTCCTTTGTTTTCGAATAGATAAGTATGTCATCAATGAAGACAATGACCGACTTGTCCAAATAGGGTCGACACACCCGGTTCATCAAGTCCATGAACACCGCCGGTGCGTTAGTCAACCCAAACGGCATAACGGTGAACTCGTAGTGACCATACCTTGTACGAAACGCCGTCTTTGGTATGTCATCTTCATGAACTCTAAGTTGATGATAGCCCGAACGGAGATCGATTTTTGAGAAGTATTTGGCACCTTGCAAACGATCAAAAGCTCATCAATTCTAGGAAGTGGATACCGGTTCTTCACCGTGAGCTTGTTCAATTCCCGGTAATCGATACACATCCTAAAAGATCCGTCCTTCTTCTTTACAAACAAGATTGGAGCTCCCCAAGGTGATTGACTAGGGCGAATGAACCCCTTTTCTTGAAGTTCTTTAAGTTGAGATTCTAACTCTTGCATTTCCGTCAAGGCAAGTCTATATGGAGCTTTAGCCACGGGTGCGGCTCCGGGGATCAAATTGATGCGAAAATCAAGTTCACGAGACGGGGGTAGACCCGGTAGATCATCCGGAAAAACATCGGGAAAATCACGAACAATAGGAACGGCTTTCAATTCTACCTTTGTGACGTAGCACTAAAAGCCTTGGAACTAGAGGAATCGGAAGTTTCACCTTGGACTATAAGAATATCACCGTTTGACAACGGTATTTTGACCACTCTTTCACCACAATCAATGACCGCATTTACCGCCGTCATCCAATCCATACCCACAATGATGTCAAAGCTTCCAATATCGAAAGGCATGAGGTTAATATAAAATTCAACGTCGTTTAAAGTCAAGATACAATCACGAAGCACTTGACTAAGCCTAGTTAAAGCACCATTGACCATCTCAATATCAAGCACATAGTTTAAGGCACAAGGATGAACATCTATCAAAGGAACAAAACTATGGGACACGAAGCTATAATCGGCTCCGGAATCAAATAACACCGTGGCATAATGACCGTTAAGAAGAAATGTACCTGCCACCACATTAGGATCATTACGGGCTTCATTTGCATTCACCGCAAAGGCTCTTCCCCTAGGTTGCACTTGATGGCCTTGTTGGCCACGGTTTTGGTTAGGACCGGCGATTTGAAGTTGATTTGGGTGAACCGCCACTTGCACATTTTGTCCTCACCCATTGAGGACAAGCATTACGGTAATGTTCGGTGCTTCCACATTCATAACAACCACCTTGTTGACACCTTTGATTGTTAACTTGAGGAGGATATGCTCGGAGAGGAACCGCATGAGTAGGAGCCACTCTCGGGGCCCTACAATCTCTAGCAAGATGACCAATTTGATTACAATTGAAACAAGTCCCACAAGGAGTGGTGGGAGTATGATGTCGGGAGCACCTATTACAAAGTGGGTAAGGACCCACATAAGCCTTCTTTGCCGGTTCAACCGCCGCAAACACCTTTCCTTTGTTAGGACGTTTAGGGTCAAACCTACCCATTTTCTTCACCCCGCTTGACTCGGGTGCATCCTTTCTCTTTGATGATGATGCTTGGCTCAACTCACCACTTCTAAGTAGGTCCTCGGTAACACTACCGGCTCGGTTTATGGCTTCCGTCATGGAGGTAGGCATAATGTTATTCACCAAGTGTCGGACCTTTGGAGTCAAGCCCATAACAAACTTTTGAATAGCTTGAGCCTCGGGAGACACCAAGTGTGGGATGAGTGTTGACAACTCTTGGAATCGCCGAATGTACCCCTTATAGTCCGCCCCATTCATTTGGAGTTGAACGAACTCCAAGGTTAGAGTTTGAAGTTCATAGGGTGGACAAAATCTTTCTTTCACCAAAATCTTGAATTGATCCCACGGTATGGCATTGCCCGCCCCTATTTCCTTGTTCCACCATTTCAATGCATCACCTCTAAACATGCCGGTTGAATAGGTAACTTGATCATCATAAGTACAATGGCTTCTAGCAATCACCGCTTCAATTTCTTCAAGCCACCTAATACAAGCCGTAGGACCCCCATTCCCATCATACTCCGGGGCTCCACAACTCTTGAAATCCTTGAAAGAACACCCTTGGCGATACACTCCATGTTGGTTGAACCTCGGGACATAGTTATCATGCATTACCGGTGCCTCTTCTTCTTCCACCTCTACCGGTTGAACATTTTCATTGTTCCCATTCACTTGAGCTTGAACATTCGGCACCGTATTATTGGGTGCTTGGAGAGATGCCGTGACTTGGGCAACTATGTTAGGCATGATGTTTGTGACCGCTTGAGCGATCACGGTTGCCAAGTCGGGTGTTGGTGCTTCACCACCACCTTGACCCCTCCCTTGACCTCTCCCTTGACCTCTACCACCACCACGACCTCTTCCACCACCACGACCTCTCCTTGAACTTCCGGTTGTTGTTCCGGAGTATGCTCTCTATAAGTAGTCCCGGCTCTTCTTGGCCTCACCATTACTATAAAACAAGAAACACGTCGACTCGAAAAGTTAGCCTCAAAATGATCGCATGTTAGTCACACAAGTAGTTAATGCTCTCATTGTAACATCCGCGAATTTTGACCCGTTGACTTTGGTGTAATTTGACTAACAACTTATTGAATGAAGTATTTGGACCCATTTATGATTTTATGACTATGTGGCATGCTGGTCGGGTCGTCGTATGTGTAGTCGGTATGTAATTGTGCAACTAATGGTATTGTGGTTGAGAAGGGAAACGGGTCGGCCCGTGGGTAGTCCATGACCCACCAGCCCCCCCCAAGAACCATTTCCCCCTTATCCTTCTCATTCACCACACACTCTTTTTCTCCCATTTTTCTCTCAAGAAAAGGCAAAACACCCAAACCATCTCATATCTCTAATTCTTTATCTTATTTGCATCTAAATTGTGTTTTGGAATTGCTATAATACAAGAATCGTAATCATCATCTTCTCATTGTCGCCATCTTTGAAGAATCAAAGGCCAAGTTCTAACATTTCACCCATTTTGACCTAAATTCGGATTTGAGCACTAGGAAGAGTTTTGGTAAGTCTAAATCGACCCATTTACTTCTATTTATGTTTGTTCATGTGTTTCTAGTTGATTTGATGTGAATTCGAGTCATTAAAATGGTAAAATGGAGTTTTGGGTTAATTTAGGGTTAGGGTTAGGGTTTGAAGGATTTGTGGATGATTTTGATGTTTTGGTCGAAATTGTGGGTTGGGTTATGTGTATTTATGTTCAATGATGCTAAGTTATGCTTCAAATTATGTTACAAGTCTTTATAAATCGATTCGGGTTGTTTTGGGTTGAAATTGAGGGTTTTTGGTTCGTAGCACCTGCATAACCTGCAGGTGCTGGCTGCAGTGTGTAGTCACTGCGGCGCAGTGAGCCCTCCCCTGGCTCACTGCGGCGCAGTGCTATATTACTGGCCCTGGTCCAGTTTGGCCACTGCGGCGCAGTGGGCAGGGTTCTTGCTCACTGCGGCGCAGTGCTTTGTTACTGGACCTGTCCAGTTTGACCACTGCGGCGCAGTGGGCAGAGTTCTTGCTCACTGCGGCGCAGTGTTTTGTTACTGGTCCTGTCCAGTTTGACCACTGCGGCGCAGTGGGCTTAGTTCTTGCCCACTGCGGCGCAGTGCATTGTCACTGTGATTTATGTGTGTCGATTTTCGAAATTGTTGTGATTGTGTAGTTGACCTTCCAGTATATTAATGTGTAATTATAGGTTGTGGAGGTGTGGACCATATTACTCGTTTGTAATCTTTTACTAACTTCTCTGCCGATCAAGGTGAGTTTCGTATCTCCCTACCCGCTTGGGATTCGGGCTGAAAAGTGTAAACTTGCGTGTTACTTGCATTCGTTGATTGATAGGTTGATTGTTCTAGTTGTTGGATTGATGTGGTGTTCATTTCGTTGTTTGACTTGGTTTATGTTTTAGTTGAGTATTACTTATACTTTAGGATAGACGTACATACATGGAAGTCGGTTATGCCTTCCTTGGGTTTTAGATGTGGTGGGAAGGCTGCGGGTGACCCTATACATAAGCATCTGGGACTTGAAGAAAGTAGAATCCTCTGAAGTATATGTACGTATAGTTGGTTTATATGGTGATTAGTGGCTTATGTTTTGTTGATTATTGATCGTTGGCTTATGGTTGTCGTATTTTGATTGTTGGGTTATGTTTGAGGAATATTGATTGGTGGCACAGGTTCATTGTACATTGATTGTTGGTTCATGAGTATGCATTTACATTTGTTGTAAGCATTGCATACATTACTGTTGGACCCTCGGCAGGGGATTTGCCGGCATCCTGGTGCATAGATGTATGCACCCATTTTGGATGTAGTTCCTGACCCCGAGTATATAGACATATATATCTCGATGTTTTTGAGATACAGCCTTGTCCATGGCGATGGCAGAAGGGTATCGTTGCATACGTGATTGAAGGTCACGCTTGGGATAGGCATATTTGCTTATTCATTCATTTGGCACTTGCATCAATGCATACATCATTTATGCATTCCTCATTGCACATTTACTTGTCTTGTGAAATCTTGTTGTTGGACGATGTCGTGTTGTGTAGGGGCTCACTGTAAGTCATGTCTAGCCTCTACTGGTATCTTGTGCTTATTGACGATGGTTCCTTATGGACCATTACTACGAACTCACCAACCTTGTGTTGACTATGCTTAGTACACTTTTCAGGTAATCAGGTTCTCCCAGGACGTGAAGTTTAGTTGCTTGCTTGCTGTCTAACCCGGACTTGGACCTTATGGATCAAGGATTCATGGACCCTCCTTTTGCATTATACTTAGGATCGTTTGCCATCTTTGGATGTATTATGTTAACTTTGATGGCTACTTGCTCCTGTTGTATTTTGTTACTTGTATTGCTATGTTTCGGATTCACTGAATCGTTAATTGCATTTAGCTTGTTCTATTGTAATTCCACCGGGTGCTGTATGATTTCCGTGACATTTCGAGCTCCGGCTTGGGGTGTTACACTCATGTCGGCATATCACACATAGATCATAACATTACACTAAGGCAAAAGTACAAATGTTCTAGGGGAATTGTTACGTATCATGCCATCATACCATCTTTCACAATAATTGTCCATCATTAAACCGCATGCCCATTTTCAATACATCAAGCAATCAAACAACTAAACAAGTGGTCCAAGGTATAATTCGAATCCGATATGCTTTCTAGTTATTGACCGGGTATGTATACAGGGTGTACCAGCGGCTAACCCTCCACCTAATCGATTCCCATCAAGCATACCGATTCCTTATTATACCCCAAACCAAACGTGTGCAATCTGTGATGTCATTAACTTGTTATAATACTGGGTAACCATAAAAGAGTTGATCACGCTCTTTTAGGGTTGCCACAATATTATATCATGTTAATGCCATAACTTCATCTTGCCCTACATCATCAAACAATATCAATTCAATCCAACAATATGCACATGACCTCATTGACCTCAAGTAACCACATTGACCTCATGCACTTGACCATCACACAACAACACATTGATCATGCCAACCTATTGCACTCATGTTATCACATATAATGAACCCTCCTACGAAACCCAAATGTACACTTATAATGCTCATATAGTTCATGTTGCATACAAGATTCCTAATCATGCATGCTATATGAAGAGTTTTTCTTAAGCCGTAGTCTAGGTCAATCCGCCTAATTCTCTACGACCATGCGTGGGCCACCATTCTGTAACACCCCGAGCTAGGCTCGAAATGCACCGAAAAGCATGACACAAGATGGAATTATCGTAGAACGAGACTATATGAAAATAAGAGGATTCCGGGAACCCAACAATTAAATTACAATGTCACAAAAGCATAAGGAGCATTCAACCATCAAAAGTTTACAAAATAACAATTCAAAAGATGGCTCATGATCCTAAGCAAGTCCCATCAACGGGTAATGAATCACGGATCCATGGTCAAGTCCAACAATCTAGCAATGCATCAAGCTCTTGGGTTCTCTTGGTTACCTGAAAAGTGTACTAAACAATGTCAACACTAGGTTGGTGAGTTCGTAGAAAAGGATGAACAAGAACACGTTCCAATGTCAACCAATACATAATTAACATTAACATGATCTAATAATTGCACACTTGTACTCAATGTACTCAATTGCACGTAATGCACTCAATTGCACGTAATGTACCTCATTGTTCTCAATTGCACGTATTGTACTCATTGTTCTCAATTGCACGTAATGTACTCATAGTACTCAATTGCACGTAT
The DNA here is from genome assembly GCA_034093135.1 of Erigeron breviscapus. Classification (NCBI taxonomy): domain Eukaryota; kingdom Viridiplantae; phylum Streptophyta; class Magnoliopsida; order Asterales; family Asteraceae; genus Erigeron; species Erigeron breviscapus. Next base: position 81,790,246 of record CM067172.1, on the reverse strand, counting down.
TGTACTCATAGTACTCAATTGCACGTAATGTACCTCATTGTTCTCAATCGCACGTATTGTACTCATTGTACCAAATTGCACGTATTGTACTCATCCATGACCATCAATGTCCGCACATAACCAAACACCATGTGTATATACTTCTTACGATACTACTTTTGAAAGGCCTTTGATGCTTATATATAGGGTCACCCGCAGCCTTCCCACCACATCTCCAACCTTTCAAAGGCATTACCGTCCTCCATATATACACAACTAACCTAAAACAACTCAATATACAATTTACAATAACCATACAACTAATCACATAATTGCACATCAACAAAAACGTCACACAACATGTACGTCACAAATATCATCATGCACGAAGTACACTTTTCAGCCCGACTCTTAAAAGAGTAGGGGAGGCTACGAAAACTCACCTTTGCCTTGATTTACCGAATTTAAAGTGAGCTAGAACGTCAATTAATTGCCAAACGATCACAACCTATCATAATGTACATGTACGTATCAATATATATATAATCATGTCCTCATTTAGCTTTTATGAACTTTAGAATTGAACCCGGGACTTGAACGCGTATTAGAACTGAGTACGATAACTTAAGAGACAAGTAAAGACTCGTTTGGATGTTCGAGTTGTCCCAAGGAAAGTGAAATTCAATTTAGAAATCAAAATAGGAAAATGAACGAGACAGGCGTAAGCTACGGCCCATTTGGGCGTAGGTTACGCTAGGCAGGAACTCAAGGGGCGTAAGCTACACTGGGCAAGATTCAAAGGGGCGTAAGCTACGCTAGAAAGAGGCGTAGGTTACGGCTAACCCGAAATGGGTCTTTTGGCGTAAAGTTGGGCGTAAGTGGGGCGTAGACAAAAGGCATTTTGGAAATTGAAGATGGGGAGGGGCGTAAGCTACGCCATAAGGGGCGTAAGTTACGCCTGGTGCTGCACCAGCACACCAGCAGCAGTTTTCAAGCACAAAAATCGACCCAAAACCCTAACTTCTTGACATCTAGACCATGAAAACGATTTGCACAGCTCCAAGACCCATTTTTGAGCATAGTTAAACATAATTGGACATAACTAAACATGTTTCATAGTTAAACATAATTGAACATAACCAAACATGTTTCATCATCCAAAACCAACCTTTAACACATTTTCTTGTCCAAATCGATCTTGACCCATTTTTAACCCAAATTGACCCAAAACCTAGTTCTTGGCTTAAAAATCATTTTGAGGAGTTTCTTGACTCATTTTTAAACATAACTAACTCATTTGAACATAACCCACTTGATAATTCCACTTCAAAACATGACTTTTGACCCAAATCGATTTTTGACCTAATTTGAAGAACTTGAAACCCTAATTTCGGATTTTGAAGCTAGAAGGACCAAAAGTGCTTAGATTTAGTTGAAATACAAGTTTAATAACTAGAAATGATGAATTTGAGCTAGAAAACACTTACCAAAACCTCCACAATCAATCAAACCCGATTTTGACCCAATTGAAGCTTTTTCTTGCACTTTGAAACTTGAAATTTTGGTATGATGCTAGAATGATGATAAGGATGATGATTCTATTATAATTCTACTTGCAACAACATTTAATGAACCAAGATTCTAGAGAGGGATTGAGAGTTTAATGCATTTAGTGAGATGGGAGAGAAATGTAAGAGATATGAATGAGTGGATGAGAGAAATGAATGAATGAGGGAGGATAGGGTTGGTTACTTGGGTGGGTCATGGGTTGGGTTGAACCCATGGATAGGATCCATATCATTTTTACTAGTTTAATTAGATGTTATTTAAGTGAAAGTCGATTTGCACTAACTAATGGTCTCAACTTGCACATAAGTCTCTAATTGCACAATAAATTGACCCATATGAACACATTGCACTTAAATGAACCTTAAATTGCACTTGAACATATATTGATTTACCAAAAACGTAGAAAACGTACACATAGTCAAAAGGTCAAAATGCACGATTGTTACATCATTCCCCCGTTAAAGGAATTTCGTCCCGAAATTCGATGGAACCCTAATCAATAATTATGTTTCTTTTATCCTCGAAATGAACATGCGGATACCAAATTCTAAATAAACATTAAGAAACCTTCCTATCAAAAGTTAGAATCTTTATTTATTTATTTAATTATTTTTACCAATATAGGACAAGACAAATATCTCATTTCTTTCTGTCAAAATCAATGCCACCGATAACTTTATTTATTTAATTAAAATAGTAACATGGGTCGAAATCTTAGATAAAAATATATTACACGCACAATCAATCGAGCATAACATATGTGTTAATCTAGAAATCAGTCGAATGACATCAATAAAGCCCCATGAAGATATAAATATACGGTAACTTAAAAAATTAACCAGTAGGATGAAATTTTACCTTTCAACCCCAATACTGAATTAATCAGATTAGTTTTGCGTTTCATAAAATGGGTTTTAATTTCTTTATAATAACCAATACCCAATTCAACAAATTTAATAACTACATATCATATGATTTTTCTTAAAAAACCACAGGGACAAAATTTGCATTTAACCCTAAAGTTATTCATGCATCATTCGTTCATCTATAATCTTAATCTATCTATCTATCTATAATCTATAATCTATTATCTATATCTATAATACATTATAAAGGAGGAACACCTTTTTTTAAAATCTCAATTAAGGATTTGAAATACCTAATATACCCCTCTTCTTTATTCACTAATTTAAACATCTCTACCTAATATACTTATAATACCCTTAAATCTCAACCATTCATTTTCTTCTCTCTCCTTAAATCTCAACCACTCATTTTTTTCTCTCTCCTTCATAAATCATTTTATTCCTCTAATTCATTCAAAATCTTTTATCTCAAAAACCGTATATCGATAAATTATAAAAATTGTATGGGTGTTCTTAAAATCCGAGGGCAGAGCCCGTACGGCTAAAGCATTTGGCTATCACACTCTATGACTTATCACACTCTATGACCTATCACACTCTATGACCTATCACCCCACCATCTCACGCCGCAACCGCGGGTACTTTCTCTCGTTATTCATAAAAATTTAGCATGTGTGACTGTAAAAAAAAAAAAATTAACCAACAAAAATCATTCTGCTTAAAAAAAAATAGAAAATCAATGGGTTGTATATGTATTAAAGTCAATGTATAAAAAATCATTCCCATTATTCGATGTATGATTTTTATTTTATAATTAGTATTTTTTTTTTTTTGAAAGGTGAATTTCGCTGAAAACTTCGTGTCGCGATTCGACAGCGGGAGATCTAGCATACGTTGTCTTAACCGGGTCAATTAGCTATCTAATGACTTTAGTATTCAGGTCAACAAACAATTAAAAGTTAGAGTAAGGATTTTACCTTCACGTAGATCATAATTCAAATTCATCAAACCTCTGTGCCGATCCATGTTTGACCATGATTTTGTTTTTCTCAAAGCAAAACGAAAACGTCTCCTCGTCTCCAATATATACATTGAAAGATTGAGAATGTGAAAATTTTAAAATCTAAATCTTCTAAAGTGAAAGATAAATTGGTTTAAAAATACTAATATTTAATAGCAATCGGATAATAATTAATCTTGCATACAGCTTCCGTAGCCAAAGTCGAATACAAAACAAATCTAAATTATGTTAAATTGCAACGTATCGACTAAGAAGTAACAGATGTTAAAAAAATTGGGTCCATATTTCTAATAAAAAGAAGACCTTTGTTTATAAAATTAATTAAAGAAAACAAATTATGAATGGAAGCTATGATTAAGTGGTTGATAATATCTTTCAAAAACAATCGACCAGTTCACTTCAAAAAAAAAAAAAAATTGACTGCTAAAAAGTTTAATTAGGGTTTCGCAAGCTTTAGCATTAAACCTTTTAACTTGATAATGTTATAAAACTATAAAACAAGAACGATATAATAAAGAACAAGAGACAAAAGATATAGAGAGAATGAAGAGAGTTCTATTATTCATCTCATACAGAGGCTCAATATATAATACAATGATTCTTATTCTCCAAGAAATAGATCTTCTAATATAATACAAATATCTCTCTAATTAATCTATTAAAGGACATGGACATCCATTCCATATTTATCTCTAATAACTTAATAATTTACCAAAGTTCCCTTTAATTCAACATATGCTTTAAAGATGCAAACAAATCCACTAATGTTTGCACATTGGTCCTTGGATATGCTTTAAAGGTGCAAACAAATCCATATAATGTTCATTTGGGAATTTTTGACACATGAACAGAAGTTCATTAGCCGACGTTACATGCTGATGTACAGATATAATCCCCATAGAAACGTATTTCATGCATTTATATACTCTAGCAATCAAACATCTTTTTAAATTAATCTAGCAACCAAACCATTCAAGTCTACATGTCCAAATTATATATTCAAACCCAGTATTCGGTTTGGTAATTGAATATGACGATAAATTCGACGGTCTAAGACACCTGTAATTAGGCCAAAATCCTCATAACCGACACTTTACATTATGTAATGGGTCCAAACTTTACATTATATATGGCCCCGAACACTGTATATCAATAGCTTAACAGGTTGTTTCTTCCCGATGATTTTTCACTGGCTATTTATGTTTAGAGTACCAAATGGATTAAATGCAATTCATTATATGAAAAATGGAAATGCAACATGTGTCCAAAGCAAGCCTACCTAAACATTTTTCCTTTATACTTTTGAACTTTTGTACGTGTTTATCTCTTAGAGGATAGTCATAAATCAACATTGTATAGTAGTAAAATTAACTAAAAACACACATACGATTTAATGGGTGTCTGAAATTGTGTTTTAAAAATTAATTATATAATTAAAATAATCGTATTAATTATTTGTATAAAATAATAATAAAATATATATTTATCAATTCCCATGCAATATTTCTTATAATATTATTATCTCATTAATAATTAGATTAAACCCGTCCGTCCGATGGACGGTTTAGACAATATTATACATAGTGATGATAATTTTAGAATGTTAGACTTATATTTTTAATAGAAATATTGTCAAAAGATATTGTAGTAAGTGTATAACTTGTAGTTTTTAACCAATTATTTTAGCACACAACATGTTCAAAAACAGTAAAAAAAATAAAAATAAAATAATTCAATGTACAATTGGAAATCTAACATATAATAAAACAATATATACGTGTTTTTTGTTGCATAATTACACATCCAAAGATTTTCACACATAGGGTTGTTTAAAATCAATGAAAATTCAAAAAACAATATTTTAGAAAAAACACATTATGCATTTCAACAAACACTTATAATAACACAAATAATGACACGAAAAACACGACTTATTTGAATAACCCGGTGACCTACCAATTGTAGAAGTAGGATTTTTGGCAAGCAATAAGCACTTAAATAATACAATTCAAGTGTACCATCTTCTTTCTCATTTCGAGGAAAAGGTGCGGAAGGAAAAGGAAACAACGGAGGGATCCGAATCGGACCTAAATGGGAATGACTTAAAACGTTGATTAACTATGAACCAATAATATATCATTCATTACACTCATAACATTCAAGTAGTTGGAGAAAAAAAAATAAACAAAGTTTAGAAGAAAAAAAATATGATTAAAAATCATTAAAAAATAATAATCTAAAAGCATAACAAATTGAAAAGATACAATTAAACAATATGTTTATAATGATAATAGTTTTTAAGGATAGTTACTAAAATTAATATTGAAAGAGGTTTAAATGAATAAAATTGATATGATCAGATCTTTTTAAAATTAAGTAATGTAAATAATGATAAAGAAGAAAGAGCACGTAACTGTTTAATAAATTTAGGTATGATAATCCAATTTCAATAAAGATTTGATGGATTTTAAAGGGTAATATAAAATTTAAATAAACTTACGTACATTTTCTTTTGGGAATATAATATTTAGTATTTAGATAAGATTAAAATTGTTATTATTATTATACCCATATAAATAAATATTTTATATTTTTATTTATATATATTTAAGTTTGCCAACTAAGAATGCCATGTAAGATTAATTTAAATGTAAATAAAGATTATTTATCTAAGAATGACAAGTAAGCAAAAATCCTACTTGTAAGCTAAATGAAGATGCCACATAAGCTATTTCATATCCTCTCTTAGTTATATAGAGAGAAAACAGAACCCTTAAATAAAAAAATAAAGAAATCTTAACCCTCCATTAAATATCATGCTTTATTTTCACCCTTAGATCAAATGCTTACATCACCTTTGACATGGACTTTTAGTCAAAGATAATTTTAGTCTTCCAATTTCATCACAATATTAATTACACACTTTTATCTATCTGCATCCTTAACAATTTGATAGTCTCTTTTTCCCTTATGTCTTTGCAATCTCATCTACAAATCTAATCTCTAATAATAATTGGATCAATCATGTTCAAAATTACATTTTTCACTATTTTTTTCAATTGAAAATTGTTTGCTAATATATATGTATATAGTGATTTACATAATAGAAATAGCAAACAATCTGACAAATGACTTTTTACAAAGTTCTAAGGACTTGATTTGTATTAGTGATTTACATAATAGAAATAGCAAACAATCTGACAAATGACTTTTTACAAAGTTCTAAGGACTTGATTTGTATTAGTGATTAACAAAAAATTGTTCAAAACGAATTTTTAATCAAACGAGCTTTTAAGTTTGATTTATCATCTAATTGGGTTTTTTTTCCACATGTATATAATGATTTACAAAAACCTATGAAATCATTCTAAAAACGAATTTCATAATTTCTTAATTAATCTGTATTAGCAAAACAATTTTTTGAAACTTCGATCCATATTCTAATATTTAACAAGTTCACGTTTTCATAAATGAAGATTTTTATTTATATTTATTGATACTCTAATATATTTTTTGTGTATATAATATGGATGGATAGTGTTATGAAAGTTGTCGAGAAATTCGTATGTTACTGTGTAATTTGCTCCATCATTTACTTTGTTCATTAAACGGATTTACCCGTAAAACCGATCGATCCAAATGAATTTGGGCTAATTGGTTTTGGGTTGTTTGGGTTTGGGTCGGGTAAATGGATCAAACCGAATTAAGTATGTAGTTTTTGGATTGGGTTTGGGTTTGCATTTTAGAGATTAGGCCCCGCCCGAAACCCGACTAGTTTGTATTAACACGGGAGGTATCTTTAGAAATGGAACATCTCCAATCAAATCAAAATCCATTTATTTCCTTCCTTTTCTAAGAGCTAAACATCCGCAATATGGGATTTGAATTGATTTTGATTTACAACTGGACACGTCTATAAATTGGGATTCCAACCTTTCATGATTTACTGAATAAAAGACAATGATACGAAAGCAGCTTCTTTTAGTTAATATATTGATTGATCTCATGACTTTTACATATTAAATGTCTATTACCGCATGATCATTTTAGTTTATATATGGACTAGTGAATTTTAGTTTTCAAAACTTTGGATTTATGGGCCCCGACCCTATTAACCCGAAAGCTTAATTGGGTGGATTGGATTGGTTTAGTATTAATTTGGATTGGTTATTGGGCGGTTTATGAATTTTTATAAAACCGATCTAACCGACCCAATTAACTCCACTAAACCGAAACCCGACCGTTTGAACACCCCTAAATATATCTTCATTTTGTAATTTTAAAATACAAGATATTTAAAATACAACATAAATCTAAAATACAAGAAGGGAATTATAAATTATCCCCACCCATTTGCTAACTTTTATGATTGTTTTTATTTTATATTTTTTTTCTCTCTTTATTTACTTTTAATTTTTATTTTCTGCAGTTTTTTATATGTACAAAATTAATTATTATTATTATATGGTTTTTCTGTGTTTTACGCGGGTTACAATATAGTATATTATATATTGTAGATTATCTATTAGGTATATCTATATCAATATCTTCATATATATATACATTTCCCTTACCCAAAGTTGATTGCAACATCAATCACACGCATTCACTTTCGTCACTGTATTGATATAATTAATGGATTGAGATCTTCTAAGTTTATTTTTAAATGTACCAATTGACAATCTTGATCTTTGGATTAAAATTTAAGTGTCAAGATTTAAAAATACAAGGATTAAGACACTTCCAACTTTACTAATAAAGTTGAAAACAATTTTAAAGGGATCTTATCCATAACCCAAAAAAAACCCAAGAAATTTTATGTTTTAAACACTCTTCACGGGACACACCTCTTTGTTGTTGAACCTTATATCGTTCCTAACACCTTATATGAATCAGCAAATAACCCAAATAATTTCTATAAAAATCTTTCTCACATCTTCTCCCATCCCCATATATTTCTTCTCCCATCCCCACATATTTATGCAAGTCCACCATCCTTTACAAGATAATGAGAGGTGGACCATCAACCAAATCTTTTTTAATCTTATTTATTGTCTATTTATAAATTTATTTATCTTATTTTTTTCCCTTAATAATTACAATAAATGTCTATTGTTTAATCTTATTTACTAACACAATATGCGTCTTTATAAATTTATCTATCTTTATATATTATTGTCATTAAATTATTATTTTAATAAGTATTTGATGTGTTATATTAAAGTTTCAAAAAAAAAAAAAATACAGATAAGAAAGAATATTCTAAAAACAATAGCAAATATAATGACGTTAAAATAGCTAATCACTTGTACCATGATAAACTCTTTCACACCGACATTAAAATACCTACAGCGCGCGCACAACCCTTATTATTTCGCACTTTTTTTTTATGATATCTCTCTATATAACTAAACTTCGATGAATTATCCTATCATTATTATTAATAATTTATAAAAAAGGAAGTTTTTTTCTTCCAACAATATGTTGTATCACAGTAATAAGTAATTAACTATCTTTTATAAATATTAAAAGAGAACCTTTAATTCTAAATTGAAGAAATTAAGACCATCCATTAATTTTCAACATTTAATATTCACCATTGGATCAACTTTGATGACATCATCTTTGACTAAACATTTAGTCTTATACCTTTTCAGTCCCTCAACTTTAATAAGTATGAAATTTTCGACACAATAAATTATTAGGAATAACAAACGCAACATCCAAGGAGCTCGGCAATTCCATACTTATTCAACGTCACAACTCTTTAATTTCATGTTTTCTCCTTGAATCCGTTAGGCCAATGAATATAGGTGCTTATTTTATTTTACAATTTATAAAGTTAATATTATATAATGGGATAAAAATTGAAATGATATTTAGGTTAATTCAAACTATTCATTCTCACTTCCAAAGTTTATGGCCTCCATAATGTCAACCTTGATTAATTCGTAATTTTCTTATACAAACCATTAGCAATAAAAGTCATAAGTATAAATGGATGTTATATATATATTGGATACATAAGAAAAATATAAACCAAACTTATGAAAAATATATTAGTGCGTGTTAGTTATTGAGAATAAAAAAAGCTCAACAACTGTCACAAATAGTAACGTTTACATCCTTAAATCAACCAAATGCCCACAACAACATTAATCTAAGGATGACAACGGACGAGAAAAAACCTCTTACTCTCCCGTTTGCGGATCGCGAGCGGATAATGGGTATAGCTAACTATACTAAACAGTTGTCAACTTGTCATTCCTAAAAAAAGAAAGTAGTTGTGCTGTCATATGCAACAAATGTTATACCTTTTAATGAAGCTTTCAAAGTTTCTTCACAAACATTACTTTATTCTTTTTACATTTAAAAGGGTACCCGCGATGCGACGGTGTTAAATTATTTATTCTATAAAGAAAATAAAACTTACGTATAAAAGGGCTAACTATATATTGTTAGATTATTTATTTCTATATAGAAAATAAATTTTGAATATAACTCATCACATGTATTTAGTCTATTCAATGATAGTCAATTTATAAAAGCATAAACGCATCTATTAGTATTTGAAATTCCTTTTAGTATTTGTAATATATCATAAAGTTAAATAATTGAAATAAGTAATATTAAACTATAAGTTAGAACATAGAAATATAAATTATTGTTATTGTTATCTGTTAAATAAGTTATGATATAAAATAACTAGATTAAACCCATGCGTTGCATGGTAAATAATTGATGTTATAAAAACTATTAAAAATAAATTGTATATCTTCCAAATTTAAAATTATAAGACTACAATATTATAGCAACAATATCTTTAAATGTAAATTTTTTATTAAAGATAGTTACATCATAAATGAATATATTTAAATACTAATCAAAAATATGTAAACAACACGTAGGTTGTATAAGCTCCTTATAAAATCGTATTTTTAATCCTAAACAAAACATAATTTTTATCCATGAAAGTTAATACTTTGATTAAATAACAATTATGTTTTTAAAATATATAGAAAAAATAATTAAAAAAAGAAGGAAAATTAATATTGATATCTTGAATAAAATATAAATTTATTTAAAGAAATAGTAATTAATTTATATTTAAAGATAAATTAATTAATTAAGTAATAGATAATATATTTTATATTTAGTTAGATAATAGAGAAGTATCTTATTTTAAAAAAAGGCTAAAAAAACCAAAAAATGACACCTAAGCTAAAATCCTAGGTGATAAATAAAGAGAATTGTCACATAATCAAAAATATATCATCTGTTAGTTATATAGAGAGATATAATAATAGGTTAATAGCTAATATATATCCTAATAGTATGTTTTGTACTATATATACAAAATTAATTAGTATAAATAAATAAAATTCAATGTAAATGTATTAAGATTTTAAAAATAAGTGTACTATTATTTTTTTTTATTAAGTTTTTGTAGTAATTGTCATAACACATATAAGAAAAACAAAGCATGTTAAAATGTCATATTTATAGAAACACTTATAACATTGTCATATTATAATTAACATATTTAGGATATATTTCATTTAAAAATAAGATATTATTTAAAATAGTGCAAAATAAGAATTTAATACGCTACATGTAACAATAAAACAAATAAAATGGTAGTGAAATATTATTAATTTTTAATATTTAAATATCACTAATTATGTCACAATTTGCAACTTCGATGATAAATAAACAAAAATTTTGCATATCACTTAAGTGAAATTGCGGAATATTAGACACAATATTTGATGTACATAATTTCTATATCTATAAATTGATTTGAGTGGAAACATAGTTAAATAAATTGAGTTGCCTTTCCTTAATATAGCAGAGGTGGATTCATAGGTTGTGAGCCGTTTATCAATCGTGGGTTTATAAAGCAAATACAATATAACATCTTTGTTCAATTGGTCATTTAGTAGTCAAATTATTCTGGATGTGCTAGGTTCGATCCCACCTCCTCTTTTTTTTTATAGTTTAATATAAGTTTGCTGTAAATATGCATCGTTACACACTTAGATGAAGTAAAAGTTGTCACTTGGAGCTGACACGTAGGCATTAGAGATGACAACTTCTAGTTACAAAATTATATGAGCGTGACACGTTGATGACAACTTCTAGTTACAAAATTATATGAGCGTGACACGTAGGAAAAATGCTAACGTGACGAATAAAGAAGAGTGACACATAGGATAAATCATATCCTCTCTTATATATATAAAGATTAACAATAACAATAACATTAACTTTTATATATAATAAATATAGAATATGTCGTAAATTATATATTGGGTATCTAATCTATAATTCAATTAATTAAAAGTCTTAATTAAAAATAGAATAAATATAGATTTAGAAGGACATATGCCGCTTTAAAAATAAAAGCATCACATGTCGGTCAAAGGATGTCTCAATCATGTTTTAGTTTATTGGTATATTATATGAAATAAATTTATACGAAATATCTTTGAAGGTAATCAGTGAAAAAAGTTGTCCAATTAGAAGCTTTTGCCAATGAAGCTGTAAAATTAATTATTCTCACTAGCTAATTAACCCGGGTTGAACCCGGGCATTTTAAACAAGTTTCGTAAATACATGTTTATTATCATAATGAAGCATAAAAAAACCGTAATGTAAAAATGTCTTATTTTTAGTGACAAGTTATCAATGTTGCTATAATGAAAAGAGAAGATTCAACCTTTACTACATCATAAAAAAATGTTATTATACATTAGACTTATTTTACATTAGGCTTGATAGTTTTAAAAACTTTCAAATGAAGGGACTAAAAATTAAAATTCAAAAGATGATGTCATAAATTAATTTGATAAAAAATAAATAATTAATAAAAAAAGTCTAATGATGTCAAATAAGATTTTCTTAAAAAATATAGATGTCATCACAATTTTGCTTTATTTATATAAGAGATTTGCTATTGTGTGATTGTTCTTATTTTAGTCCTTATTATGCCAGTTTTTTTATATCCTTTATTGTACATTTTCGGTTATTTTTATATTTTCGATTATATTTTTTCAGTTATTTTGTCAGTTTATACGTAAAATATTTTTTATGTATTTCTTTCGCGTTTTACGCGGGTTATAATCTAGTTATAAATAATAATAAAATGTATATGGATTTTGGTTGATATATTCTTCTTCATGCTAAATATATAAATAGATTGTCGAGTTTAGCAACCATCCATACTAAATTTTTTATTTCATATCGAGATAATCACGTTATATATAACTCTATGTATTTCATTCTATATGAATATTAATTATCAAACATTATCTGTTTATTATTTATGAATAAATTTAAATTCAATCTAATTTTATTATTTTAAATAGATTAAACCCGGATGTTGTCCGGGTCTGACCGAGAACATAAATAAAAAATATATTGACAGTTACAGTATTATTCATAGTTTATGATATTATAAAATTTATCAGATTACGACTAATGCAAATAATAAGATTATGATTTTTATGAATATATGATATATGTCAAATATGTTAAAGCATGATTAATTAAACGTAATATTAAGTTATAACAAATTTATATGTGAGAGTAATAATAATAATAATAATAATAATAATAATAATAATAATAATAGAGTTAATTGCAAGATTAGTCCCTGTGGTTTATACATTTTAGCAATGGTGGTCCCTTTTCAAGTATCGTTGCAATGTGGGTCCCTATTTTGAGAATTTTTTGCAAGACTGGTCCCTTTTTAACAAGACCGTTAGTGGGTGTCGTTAAGTCGACACGTGGCAATAACGTGTAGGGACAATATCGTCTTTTCACACAACATAGAAGGGACCTTTATTGCTAATGAACTCGAAAAGGGACCCCCATTGCTAAAGTGTGTAAACCATGGACCAATCTTGCAATTAACTCTTGATAATACATAATCATTTATATCTATCTTTTTTTCTTTATACATACTAAAAGACTACTGATTTAATCATTTATTAACCAACTAAAAAACTTAATTAACCGCTAAAATTGTAAAACATGGACTAAAAAAAAAATATTACTAATAATAATTGTAAAAAAATTCTTATTAATTTAGTTTTTTTTAATCCATCACTAAATTATACTTTTTAGTTTTTTATTAAAGAATAAATTTTACTAAATACTTAATTAGTTATTAACACTTTTTTGCTTTTCATAATTATTGTAACATTCGTGACTTTTGACCCATTGACTTTTTTTTGTACAATTTGACTAACAATTCAGTAAGTAAAATATTTGATGACATTTTTGTAGAGCCGGGCAAGCTTGAGCCAAGATATATTGGACCTTTCGAGATCATTGAACGTGTTGGCAAGTGTCACATCGATCGAAGCCCCCACTAGAGCTTAGTGGCGTGATGATGTATTCCACATTTGTAATCTACGTGAGTGATGGGCATATCCTACCCTTTATGTGTCTATGAACGAGATTCAAGTGGACCAAAAAGCTCAATTTTGTTGAAGAGCCGGTAGAGATTTTAGACCGGGAGACCAAGAGGCTAAAGAACAAACGTCACACGATTGTCAAGGTTAGATAGAATGTTGGGCGTGGAGCCGAGTTCATTTGGAGCGGGAGGACCATATGAGGTCTAGGTGCCCACATTTGTTTAGTGACTAGGGTGCTATTGAATTTCGGGACGAAATTCCTCTAACACGGGAATGATGTAACATTCGTGACTTTTGACCCATTGACTTTTTTGTACAATTTGACTAACAATTTAGTTAGTAAAATATTTGATGACATTTTTGGAGATCAATTGTGAACATGTGCTTATTTGATCGTTATATTTGGTCATTCGATGATAGTCGGTATTTAAATGGACTAGAAATGTGAAACGGGTTATCCGTGGATCCGACCCATGACCCACAAGACTAAACCCAACCCTATCATTTCCCTTCTCCCACCCACCACTCATCCATTCATTCATTTTCTCTTCCACTTCTCTCTCTAAAAGTGCAAGACACACACAAACACACATCTCTTTCCCTCTCTATATTCTTGCAAGATTTATTGTTGTTGGAACTAGATCTAAGTAAGAAACATCATCATTATCATCATCTAAACAACATATCAAAACTTGAGTAGTCAAAGGTGCAAGAAAACTCTTCAAACGGGTCAATTTTGGATTTGAGCATTTGTGGAAGCTTTTGGTAAGTTAAACTTGTCTCAAAATCATCATTTTATGTTTGTTGAACATGATTCTAGTCAAACCCAAGTGTTCTTGAGTCAATTGCAGTCAATTTGCAAGTCAAAAACGAAGTGGGTCAAAATTAGGGTTACAAAGTGGGTAATTTAGGTCAAATTCGGATTTAAGCTAAAAATGGTTGTTTTGAATCAAGTTTTGAAGTGGGTTATGTCTAAATATGTTCATACAAGCTGCAAAAATGAGTTCCAAACCTCCAAGGACCGATTTTAGGCCAATTAGGGTTTTTGTTAAAAGTCAAACGGGTCAAGAACAATTGATGCATGAATTTGGTGCTCTAGATCGAAATTGTGATATGGGTTATGCTTGTTTATGTTCATTTATGTTCATTTATGTTCACCATGTATAAAAATGAGTTTTGGACCTTTACAAATCGTTTTGGGAGTCAAAATTGGTGTTTGGGTCGTGTTAGTTCCTGGAAACTGAGAAGTTGTGTCGCAACTTTGGAGGGTTGTGTCGCAACTTTCATTTTGGCTTCCCCACTGATCAAAAGTTGCGCCGCAACTTTGGAAGGGTGTGACGCAACTTTCCCTCCTTCAGCAATTGACTTTACTTTCGTTTAACGTTCGTAACTTTTAAACCGTAAGTCCAATCTTAACATATGACCTATCGTTGGAATCGTATGAAAGTATACTTTCTTATGGTATTATCCTTCCAGGCTGAATCCTCCTACATTTCTAAAAATGTTGGGCTAAATTACCCTTGTTCTTGCTCGGGAAAGCCGTTGAGGTGTTTGTGGGATTATGGCATGACCTAAACTAACTAGACCTTATTACCTAGGGTGTTAGTGTTGACATTTGTTGCATTGTGATATACATTGATAGGTGGTGGACACGTGGCGGTTATTGAACGTTTATAACTTGATATTAACTCGTCGTTTTGCTTGGAGATCAAGGTGAGTTTCGTAGTTCCCTACTCAATAGAGATTTGGGCTGAAAAGTGTACAACTTTTGTGTGTTGACTTGCTTGATTGTGCAATTATATGTTTGCCTTGATTGATGACATAGTTCAATTGTGCATACGCTTGATTTTCTTGATTGATGACATGATTTGATTGTGCATATGTTTGAGTGTCTTGGGTGATGACATTGTTTAATTGATGGGTTGTGCATTTACTATTAGATATGAATTGTGAACTTAACTTAGTAGGTCATACATGGAAGATGGTAATGCATTCGAAGGGTTATAGATGTGGTGGGAAGGCTGCGGGTGACCCTATATATAAGCATCTATGATTCTTTAAATGTAAAGTCGTATGAAATGTATGTGCATTGCGTTGTTGGTTGATTCGTGGGACTTTGGGCTTGTGTTTGTGATGGACTACGCGTGTTGATATACTTGGCGTTTGTTATGCATTCTAAACATTGGGATACTTGATGACATTATGCGGTTATTATACGTACTTGTTGACATTTGGATGACATGAGAACATTTGGAAAACAATGATGGACATGGTTGACATTATGGAACCTGCACGATACTTGTTGGCATCGTCATTAATTTGTTCTTGTTTATTACGTGTATTCTAATTATATACGTTAGTTCATTTCATGATTGCATATGTAACAAGGTTGTGTTGATAGCAAACCTGTGTTGCATGTATTGTTCCTCTTAAGGGATTATTGTAAGTTTTACTTGCCCTTATCTTGTTCATATTGTGATTGTTTGGCGATGGCTCCTTGTGATCCATTACTACGAACTCACCAACCTAGTGTTGACCTTGTTTAGTACACTTTTCAGGTTATCAAGTGAATCCAAGATGTGATGGTTGATTGGTGCTTGTGCTAGAACTTGGGCTTGGACTTACATGAATCCAGGATTCATTTGCCCCTTATTTTGCATTATGCATTATGTACTTGTTGTTGATGATGGATTCACCGAATCCCCTTTTGTTCATATAGTTTATGTCCTACGATAAACCCATGCATACGCTATATCTTTTCAGTGGCATTTCGAGCCTAGCTCGGGGTGTTACAGAATGGTGGCCCATGCTTGGTCGTAGAGAATTAGGCGGTTTGACCTAGACTACGACTTAAGTTAAAACTCTTCATATAGCATGCATGGTTAGGAATTTTGTGTGCAACGTGAAATTGTATGAACCCTGAAAATTATGCATTGTGAGTTCGTAGACGGGACCATTTATGTGATAATGTGAGTACAATGTGATGAACATGTGATGAGTACAATGTGGTTAACATGTGATGAGTACAATGTGATGAACATGTGATGAGTACAATGTGATGAACATGTGATGAGTACAATGTGATGAACATGTGATGAGTACAATGTGATGAACATGTGATGAGTACAATGTGATGAACATGTGATGAGTACAATGTGATGAACATGTGATGAGTACAATGTGATGAACATGTGATGAGTACAATGTGATGAACATGTGATGAGTACAATGTGATGAACATGTGATGAGTACAATGTGATGAACATGTGATGAGTACAATGTGATGAACATGTGATGAGTACAATGTGATGAACATGTGATGAGTACAATGTGATGAACATGTGATGAGTACAATGTGATGAACATGTGATGAGTACAATGTGATGAACATGTGATGAGTACAATGTGATGAACATGTGATGAGTACAATGTGATGAACATGTGATGAGTACAATGTGATGAACATGTGATGAGTACAATGTGATGAACATGTGATGAGTACAATGTGATGAACATGTGATGAGTACAATGTGATGAACATGTGATGAGTACAATGTGATGAACATGTGATGAGTACAATGTGATGAACATGTGATGAGTACAATGTGATGAACATGTGATGAGTACAATGTGATGAACATGTGATGAGTACAATGTGATGAACATGTGATGAGTACAATGTGATGAACATGTGATGAGTACAATGTGATGAACATGTGATGAGTACAATGTGATGAACATGTGATGAGTACAATGTGATGAACATGTGATGAGTACAATGTGATGAACATGTGATGAGTACAATGTGATGAACATGTGATGAGTACAATGTGATGAACATGTGATGAGTACAATGTGATGAACATGTGATGAGTACAATGTGATGAACATGTGATGAGTACAATGTGATGAACATGTGATGAGTACAATGTGATGAACATGTGATGAGTACAATGTGATGAACATGTGATGAGTACAATGTGATGAACATGTGATGAGTACAATGTGATGAACATGTGATGAGTACAATATGTGATGACTTGAGTACAATGTGATGAACATGTGATGAGTACAATGTGGTTAACGTGTACATTGATTTGAGCTTGATTGTGGTTGAGATGGATTGTTGTTATTGATTGGTGATAGTTTGATGATTTAGGGCAAAATGAAGTTATGGCATTAACTTAGTATAATATTGTGGCAACCCTAAAAGAGCCTGATCAACTATTTTATGGTCACCCGGTATTATAACAAGTTAATGACATCACGGATTGCACATGTTTGGCTTAGAATATAATAAGGAACCGATATGCTTAATGGGAGTTGGTTGGGTGGAGGGTTAGCCGCTGGTACACCCTGTATACATACCCGGTCAATAACTAAAGGGCATATCGGATTCGGATTATACTTTAAACCACTTGTTTTAGTTGCTTGTGATGTGATGTGTTGGATATGAGTACTTGGTTTTGATGGTGGACAATTGTTGTGAACTTGGCACGAGAACATGATAGATAACGATTACTTGAGAACTTTGATATATTGTCCTTAGCATAGTGATATGAAACACATATGATATGTTGGTATGATAGCATGATATATGACAGTTACTTGGGAACATTTATTTGTTGGCCTTAGTGTAAAGACATTAAACATGTATAGTGTGTTGGAATGAAAGTACTAACTACTAGTGTGGCTAACATGAGAGCAATTGTGAAGCTAATCCACGGGGTCATAAACTCTAGGGCTATTACTATGGTTGGAGATTTGATGATGGAATGACATGTTGTTTTGTATGATTGAGTAACATATATGTTATGCATGCGTGGGTGTGTTAATCGGTAAGCACTTGCAAAAATGGATTGGTGTACTAGTTTGCTAGTCTTAGCATGTATAAATTATGTTGTTAAGCTAAATTGTGTACATGAGATAAGCGAATACGGTGATGCATGTATAAACATTTACTAGATGGACAATTCTATGAATAAGAGTGGTAGGCATGTTTAATAATCCGAATATGCCCAAAATCTTATTGCTTAACTTGCTTATAAGAACGAATCGGTAATGATTGATAATTCATGCATAGTTGTACTTAACGTATGAAAAACCGTATGTATGACTCGGTATGCGGGATTAGTTGATAGAACATGCGAAACCTTACCTCCTAACTTGGTTGCATGGATGAATTGTTAGGATATGCGGTAGAGCAAGTGTGGTTTCCATGATATCCTAATTGTTGAATATGCTTGAATTCCGTTGCCCAACTAAATTGGTGAACTAAATCGTTAGGACATGATAATACATGCGTCAAGGTAATTGGAATCTTGGGCAATTGTGTGTATAGGTTGCCATGCTAGCCTAATTGCTTTAATATCTCAGCATCTTGTTGCCTAACTTGCTTATTGAATACATAGTTAGGAATTGAAGATGCATGCGTAGATATAAATGGTCACGTGAGCAATTGTATGTATAACTGGTACGACCATTATAAATTACTTGACTAAGTTATTCCCCCTTGTTTAATATATGATTTAGTCAGTAACATGGAGATTATAAGTATAGTTGTAATATGATGATGAGAACTTCGTTGTATTATACGCCCCTAAGATTGAACCTTAGGACAATGCTTGAGCTAACTAAAGTGGCATAACAATAGATGAATAACGATGGAAACAACCGCGATGCCATTAATGAGGATGACAACGAGTACATAACGATTTATTTTGAGCATCTATACAACTATAAACTTTACTATGCGTGAGAAGGAACGACCTTGGTTAGGCTAACCATAGATTGAACAAATAAAATAAAAACTTAAAAGTCTACCCAACATGTAAAATATGCGCAAACACGAACGTCGCAGGAATGGAGTTGAGGTGTAAACGATATTGGGTGGTATATATACACGTACACGATTGGTAAATGTTGATCTAATTGAACGCCTAGCTTAATGCGCAACCGAGAGCTCATAAACATGGGAACGATGAGCCAATTGAGTGCCATAGTGCGAGTCACACGTGAGATGTGAGAAGCTCGAGTCCTTATAGTGTGCGATTCTCAAATCTTCTCGACCTTAAACGGATTGCTAGATCGTTGTCTATCACACGAATGAGTTGCCGTCAGGATTGGATGTCGTGGACATGAACCCTCCCATTGTCAGATGGAAGACCAGAAATGAGAGCAAACGTTTGGCTTCAGTGAATGAGCCGCCAACCAATGGGTGCAACACGTCACGAGTGCGCTGACTATATGTCAAATCGTCATAATAAGTGTTACCTGTCTACAACTAATTGAACCTAATATTAATCCGAGTGGGAAAGACTTAACCGCGATATGACTGGTTGAATAAAATGAATACTTGGAGATGACATAAAACTCGTTTGAGAAAATGGGAACGAATTGCAATGAACTTCATCACGAAGTTACCGAAGACAAGCAAGGGTCATGATACTATTCGGGTGATTATGGATCAGTTGAAGAAGTCGGCTCATTTCTTAGCCATTCGCGAGACCGATAAAGTTGACACCATGGCGCATTTGTACATTGAAGAAGTGGTATCGAAGTAAGGAGTTACGGGTTCTATCATCGTCGATGGAAATACCCGAATCATCTCAAATTTTTGGAAAGCCTTTCAACGAGCTATGGATACTCAACTTGACATGAGTACGACGTTTCATCCTCAAACAGATGAACAAAATGAAAGGACCATGCAAACGCTTGAAGACATGTTGAGAGCTTGTGCGATAGATTTTGGTGGTAATTGAGAAGAGTACTTACCGTTGGTTGAGTTGTATAACGATAGTAACATGCGAGTATTCAGATGGCTCCCTTTAGGGCACTTCATGGTAGGAAATGTCGCCCTCCCCTCATTTGAGCAGAGATTGGCGAGAACCAACTTATGGGACGAGAACTTAGTTGAAACGACAAAGGTGACTTCTCAAATCAAGGAGAGATTTCAACTAACTCGTGAACGACAAAAGTAGTACGCCGATGTGAAGCATAGACCATTGGAGTTCAATATAGGTGGTCATGTGCTCTATAAGTTTTTCCTTAGAAGGGTGTTGTACGTTTTGTAGAGCCGGGCAAGCTTGAGCCAAGATATATTGGACCTTTCGAGATCATTGAACGTGTTGGCAAGTGTCACATCGATCGAAGCCCCCACTAGAGCTTAGTGGCGTGATGATGTATTCCACATTTGTAATCTACGTGAGTGATGGGCATATCCTACCCTTTATGTGTCTATGAACGAGATTCAAGTGGACCAAAAAGCTCAATTTTGTTGAAGAGCCGGTAGAGATTTTAGACCGGGAGACCAAGAGGCTAAAGAACAAACGTCACGCGATTGTCAAGGTTAGATAGAATGTTGGGCGTGGAGCCGAGTTCATTTGGGAGCGGGAGGACCATATGAGGTCTAGGTGCCCACATTTGTTTAGTGACTAGGGTGCTATTGAATTTCGGGACGAAATTCCTCTAACACGGGAATGATGTAACATTCGTGACTTTTGACCCATTGACTTTTTTGTACAATTTGACTAACAATTTAGTTAGTAAAATATTTGATGACATTTTTGGAGATCAATTGTGAACATGTGCTTATTTGATCGTTATATTTGGTCATTCGATGATAGTCGGTATTTAAATGGACTAGAAATGTGAAACGGGTTATCCGTGGATCCGACCCATGACCCACAAGACTAAACCCAACCCTATCATTTCCCTTCTCCCACCCACCACTCATCCATTCATTCATTTTCTCTTCCACTTCTCTCTCTAAAAGTGCAAGACACACACAAACACACATCTCTTTCCCTCTCTATATTCTTGCAAGATTTATTGTTGTTGGAACTAGATCTAAGTAAGAAACATCATCATTATCATCATCTAAACAACATATCAAAATTTGAGTAGTCAAAGGTGCAAGAAAACTCTTCAAACGGGTCAATTTTCGGATTTGAGCATTTGTGGAAGCTTTTGGTAAGTTAAACTTGTCTCAAAATCATCATTTTATGTTGTTGAACATGATTCTAGTCAAACCCAAGTGTTCTTGAGTCAATTTGCAAGTCAAAAACGAAGTGGGTCAAAATTAGGGTTACAAAGTGGGTAATTTAGGTCAAATTCGGATTTAAGCTAAAAATGGTTGTTTTGAATCAAGTTTTGAAGTGGGTTATGTCTAAATATGTTCATACAAGCTGCAAAAATGAGTTCCAAACCTCCAAGGACCGATTTTAGGCCAATTAGGGTTTTTGTTAAAAGTCAAACGGGTCAAGAACAATTGATGCATGAATTTGGTACTCTAGATCGAAATTGTGATATGGGTTATGCTTGTTTATGTTCATTTATGTTCATCCATGTATAAAAATGAGTTTTGGACCTTTACAAATCGTTTTGGGAGTCAAAATTGGTGTTTGGGTCGTGTTAGTTCCTGGAAACTGAGAAGTTGTGTCGCAACTTTGGAGGGTTGTGTCGCAACTTTCATTTTGGCTTCCCCACTGATCAAAAGTTGCGCCGCAACTTTGGAAGGGTGTGACGCAACTTTCCCTCCTTCAGCAATTGACTTTACTTTCGTTTAACGTTCGTAACTTTTAAACCGTAAGTCCAATCTTAACATATGACCTATCGTTGGAATCGTATGAAAGTATACTTTCTTATGGTATTATCCTTCCAGGCTGAATCCTCCTACATTTCTAAAAATGTTGGGCTAAATTACCCTTGTTCTTGCTCGGGAAAGCCGTTGAGGTGTTTGTGGGATTATGGCATGACCTAAAGTAACTAGACCTTATTACCTAGGGTGTTAGTGTTGACATTTGTTGCATTGTGATATACATTGATAGGTGGTGGACACGTGGCGGTTATTGAACGTTTATAACTTGATATTAACTCGTCGTTTTGCTTGGAGATCAAGGTGAGTTCCGTAGTTCCCTACTCAATAGAGATTTGGGCTGAAAAGTGTACAACTTTTGTGTGTTGACTTGCTTGATTGTGCAATTATATGTTTGCCTTGATTGATGACATGATTTGATTGTGCATATGTTTGAGTGTCTTGGGTGATGACATTGTTTAATTGATGGGTTGTGCATTTACTATTAGATATGAATTGTGAACTTAACTTAGTAGGTAATACATGGAAGATGGTAATGCATTCGAAGAGTTGTAGATGTGGTGGGAAGGCTGCGGGTGACCCTATATATAAGCATCTCTAACTTCTCGAATGTAGTACCATATGAGGTGTATGTACTTAGTGAATGGTGGATGTGATGGACATTGATGGTCTTTGATGGACATTTGTGGGTCATTGAGAGCCATTTGTGATGTGTAGAGGGACATTGATTGACATGATGAACATGATGACAATATACGGGCACCTTAAGTGCTTGATGACAATATACGGGCACCTTAAGTGCTTGATGACAATATACGGGCACCTTAAGTGCTTGATGACAATATACGGGCACCTTAAGTGCTTGATGACAATATACGGGTACTTTAAGTACTTGATGACATTATGGAGGACAAGAGGACAATTGAGGGACAATGTGTGCATGCGTGAAAACATAGAACTTGTTAAGATACTTGTTGATATCATTATTACTTGTTCTTGTTTACTATGCGTATCCTAACTACCTTGAGTAGTTCATTATGTGAATACATGTGTGAGGGTCATTGATGAACATGATGACAATATACGGGCACCTTAAGTGCTTGATGACAATATACGGGCACCTTAAGTGCTTGATGACAATATACGGGTACTTTAAGTACTTGATGACATTATGGAGGACAAGAGGACAATTGAGGGACAATGTGTGCATGCGTGAAAACATAGAACTTGTTAAGATACTTGTTGATATCATTATTACTTGTTCTTGTTTACTATGCGTATCCTAACTACCTTGAGTAGTTCATTATGTGAATACATGTGTGAGGGTCATTGATGGACATGGTTGATATGGAGACATTGATTGATTGATGGATTGATCGAATATGCATTCGGTTATGATTATACATTGTTGCTAGGATAGTTGTACATACATGGAAGATGATGATGCCTTTAAAGAGTTGTGGATGTGGTGGGAAGGTTGCGGGTGACCCTATATATAAGCATCTATGATTCTTTAAATGTAAAGTCGTATGAAATGTATGTGCATTGCGTTGTTGGTTGATTCGTGGGACTTTGGGCTTGTGTTTGTGATGGACTACGCGTGTTGATATACTTGGCGTTTGTTATGCATTCTAAACATTGGGATACTTGATGACATTATGGAGGACAAGAGGACAATTGAGGGACAATGTGTGCATGCGTGAAAACATAGAACTTGTTAAGATACTTGTTGATATCATTATTACTTGTTCTTGTTTACTATGCGTATCCTAACTACCTTGAGTAGTTCATTATGTGAATACATGTGTGAGGGTCATTGATGGACATGGTTGATATGGAGACATTGATTGATTGATGGATTGATCGAATATGCATTCGGTTATGATTATACATTGTTGCTAGGATAGTTGTACATACATGGAAGATGATGATGCCTTTAAAGAGTTGTGGATGTGGTGGGAAGGTTGCGGGTGACCCTATATATAAGCATCTATGATTCTTTAAATGTAAAGTCGTATGAAATGTATGTGCATTGCGTTGTTGGTTGATTCGTGGGACTTTGGGCTTGTGTTTGTGATGGACTACGCGTGTTGATATACTTGGCGTTTGTTATGCATTCTAAACATTGGGATACTTGATGACATTATGGGTATTATACGTACTTGTTGACATTTGGATGACATGAGAACATTTGGAAAACAATGGACATGGTTGACATTATGGAACCTGCACGATACTTGTTGGCATCGTCATTAATTTGTTCTTGTTTATTACGTGTATTCTAATTATATACGTTAGTTCATTTCATGATTGCATATGTAACAAGGTTGTGTTAATAGCAAACCTGTGTTGCATGTATTGTTCCTCTTAAGGGATTATTGTAAGTTTTACTTGCCCTTATCTTGTTCATATTGTGATTGTTTGGCGATGGTTCCTTGTGATCCATTACTACGAACTCACCTACCTAGTGTTGACCTTGTTTAGTACACTTTTCAGGTTATCAAGCGAATTCAAGATGTGATGGTTGATTGGTGCTTGTGCTAGAACTTGGGCTTGGACTTACATGGATCCAGGATTCATTTGCCCCTTATTTTGCATTATGCATTATGTACTTGTTGTTGATGATGGATTCACCGAATCCCCTTTTGTTCATATAGTTTATGTCCTACGATAAACCCATGCATACGCTATATCTTTTCAGTGGCATTTCGAGCCTAGCTCGGGGTGTTACAGAATGGTGGCCCATACCCTATTTATTTGCAAAAAATTCTCAAAATAGGGATCCCCATTGCAACGATACTCGAAAAGGGACCCCCATTGCTAAAGTATGTAAACCACAGGGACCAATCTTGCAATTAACTCATAATAATAAGAACTAAAACATAAATAGTTAAATAATAATAATATAATATAAAATACATAAGGAAAACAAAAATAGAAAGAGAAAGTAACAACTAAGCAAAATATGACATGACAACTATATTATTTGACCATTTATTTATTACTAACTTATTAGTTATTAGGATTAATATTGGATGAGTTGGAATATATTAATAGAAAAATTAAATGGGAAAAACATAAGAAATTGACACAATGCAAAGCTGATTTGTAAAAAAATAAAAAAATAAAAAAATAAAAAAATAAAAAAAAAAAAAATAAAAAAATAAAAAAATAAAAAAATAATTAATGCGAAATAAAAAAAATAAAAAAAATTGACTTCATAGGTTTAAGTTTGAAGTAACAAATAATCTATATATGTTATTGTGTAAACGGTTTATGTTTGTTTACTTTTCATGTTACGTACCATTCGATCTACTTACTCTCTTTTTCCCAAAGTCATGTTTTGCTAATTAATATATTCATTTTTATGTTAAGTAAGTTACAAATTAGGCCTCGTATTATTGTGGTTGATATGTTTGTACCAAATATGTTTTAAACTTTTGTAGAGTACAATCATGTTATGTATGTTTAGTGGTGTATGATTAAAAAATAGTGGTGTACATATCATCATCTTTTTAAAAAGTGTATTAATATCCGTAAGAATTGAATTGGTTAATAATACAAAAAAAAAAAATAAAAAATAAAAAAATAAAAAAATAAAAAAATAAAAAAAAAAAAAAATTGACTTCATAGGTTTAAGTTTGAAGTAACAAATAATCTATATATGTTATTGTGTAAACGGTTTATGTTTGTTTACTTTTCATGTTACGTACCATTCGATCTACTTACTCTCTTTTTCCCAAAGTCATGTTTTGCTAATTAATATATTCATTTTTATGTTAAGTAAGTTACAAATTAGGCCTCGTATTATTGTGGTTGATATGTTTGTACCAAATATGTTTTAAACTTTTGTAGAGTACAATCATGTTATGTATGTTTAGTGGTGTATGATTAAAAAATAGTGGTGTATAAATCATCATCTTTTTAAAAAGTGTATTAGTATATGTAAGAATTGAATTGGTTAATAATACATACCGTTGTTTGTTTTTTTCTATAAACAAGTTAAAACCTTCTGATATCCTTTTGGTCAAAGGCTTTTCTATCAGATGTATGCATATTTGATTTTTTTTTGTTTAGCATTAAGAAAGTTCAGATTTCATATTTATGTGAACTGCCTTACCTTCTATGGAATCTAGCAACAATATTATGCAATTCAATTTATAAGTGTTACAATGATTTATAGAGGTGGCTTAAACATGATATAATCACGGAGACATGTACAATGGATTGATGCCAATTATTTATTGGCCTTAAAGTTTTAACTATGTGAAAAATGTTACAACTACTTTGTCATACTATAATAAAAACCTAAACTAGTGTAACTAAAAAAAGTTGTAACAAAACATACTGTGATAAAAAAAAAAAACTACTCTCTACTTCGTAAGTTCGTATAACTACTGTCAAAAAAGCTATTCAAAAAAACAAATTTGTAATAAAAACGATTACTTTATAAATTATGAATTATACCAATGTTAAATACGAGTACTACACTACTACAGTTACGGAATCTGCTGAGCTTTCCACTATTCTTGGTTCATATTCGTTCGGGCCAGGTGACGAGATAAGTGGATGTGGTACGTGTTAGAATATAAGCATACAAACACATAACAAATCACGAGTACGCGCAACGGAAGAATCGAATATGCAATCACATTAATTAACAAAGAAGGGAATTGAAACGTGTACCTTTGCGCAAAGCTTCCAATAATATTATTAATAATTATTATTATTAGTTAGGGTTTAAAGTAAAACCCCTCTACGATCGCACACTAGACACCCCTATACCGTATGCTAGTACCCCGATCACGATCAACAAACCCCTTTGTTTATTCCTTAATTCGAACCCTAAGCAAAAACCCGAAAACCCTTTTTCCTTGCAAAACCGGTCGAACAAAAAAGGAGAGAAAAGAGAGAATTAGTTAGGTTTTTACCTCATAGAACTTATGAAAAACCCCTAGCTTTAATCCTCTATTTATAGGCTTAGGTTTAGGGTTACTTAACTTGATGGACAAGTTTGGTTTAAGGCCTAAAACCTTTAAAATTTTCGGCCCCCTCCACCTTTAATTAGAGCCCAACTCTAATTCCTAATTATCACATAAGCCCTTCTCCTTTTAATTAATAAACATATTTAACTTTTAATTTAGTTTATTAATCATTTCGTGATCAAATTAATTAATATATTACTTTAATATACTAATTAATAATATAGAGTTACCATGTCATTTCGTGTGACCCCGTAGGCTTAAATTATTTCCGGACATGCGTTTATTATAACGTGATCACATACCAACAGCTCCCACTTGAGCATGTTATTTATAAAGGCAATAACATTGGTTAGCGTCTAGCAACACGCCAATGCTCCCGGAAATATTTAAGGATAATTTCTTAAAATATCTTTTGAAATGATTTAGTCTTTAATATCCCTTTGTTTCAGATACCCTTGTTAATTATGAACATGGATCAATGTCATTTCATAATTTAACGATTCTGTTTCTCATTTCTACAATTAATCAAGATTACCAAATTAGTCAAGACCACCTCTTGAGTTCATTTGGGTATGTCCATACAAACATCTTAATTAATTAATGAGGGCGCCAAATGGTATCATACTTCAGTTGCAAATTGAAGGAACAAATCCTATATTGACTACACGTGATAGTCATGTCGTTTCACTACATTTCTGAAAATAGCCCTTTATTACTACATTGTTCAGGACAGTTAGAACTATATCAAGAAAATGCAATCCACACATGCATAACCTGCTTGTATCTCAAGTCTAAGGATAAATAAAGTAACCATTTCACGAATTTCACTTAATGACGCCGATCCATAAAATGAAAATTCGTTAAGTGGGGTAAGTCCGATATTCACCTCTTTGAATACCATGTGAGTTTGGCTGACCATCTCCAAATATTCCCTTAAATATTTCAACCAATCTCTCACATTTGTCTTAGTTTAACTATATTCCCATATAGTTAATCGACAATGGACATTTAGAATATTTAAAAATATTCATGGATTTAAACATGCAAATATAGGACACAATCATTATGAAATGAAAACACTCATACCCAGTATATGAATTCATTTATTGAAATAATAATTGTTTAACCGTCCCTTATCCAAATACCAATCACAGATTTACATGAGATAACTAGCTAATTTAAGACCTCTGCCCTCGGCATGCTTATTGAGCTTTCCTTTGATAATGCCTTTGTAAAAGGATCTGCTAAGTTATAATCTGTGTGAACTTTGAGTATCTTAATTTCTCCTAGTACGATTTGCTCACGTGCAAAGTGATATTGTCTAGGATAATGTCTGGCACCTTTCTGAACTCCGGGTTCGTTTGGCAATGACAATAACTCCCTTATTATCACAGTACAAATCCATAGGTGTGTTATTTGAGGATCATCACGTTAAAATCCAAAAATAATCTTTCTAATCCAGACAACTTTCATGGCGTCTTCTCTGAGGCGGCAATATACTCAGACTCTGTCACATACATAGCAACTGTGGTTTGCTTTTAGCTCATAGCATTCCACCGTGTCTTCATTTTAAAAATGAAGACGTATCCCGACTGATATTTTGAATCATCTCTATCAGTCTGAAATCCAACATCACAGTATCTATTCACTTTAAATTCTGTATCGGGATTTCAACCATACACCAAGAATAATTCTTTAGTAGCTCGCATGTACTTAAGAATGTTCTTTACAGCAGTCCAATGATCCTCTCCAGGATTTTGCTGATAGCGGCTAACTATATTTTGCGCGAACGCAACATCAGGTCTAGTGCATCTTACCGCATACATGATAGATCCCACAGCCGAAGCATAAGGAATTCTTTTCATACGCTTCACCTCTTCAGGTGTAGAAGCACCGTTCTTGCTAGATAAATTAAGTCCTTCTTGCATCGGTATAAAACCACGCTTAGAATTCTCCATCTTGAATCACTTCAAGATCTTATCATATATAAGCACTTTGACTTAATCCAATAAACCGTTTACTTCTATCTCTATAGATCTTGATTCCAAGAATGAATGCCACTTCACCCAAGTAACATTACTCCCACTAGCTTTGCGATATACACATGGCTCATAAGGATTTTAAGCAAAACCAAACTTTTTGATTTCCTCATCAAACCTTTTATTCCAACTCCTTGATGCTTGCTTTAGTCCATAAATGGACCTATGAAGCTTCCACACTTTGTTGGGATATTTTAGATCGACAAAACCTTATACTTGAATCATATAGACTTTCTTGTCTAGATAATCATTCAAGAAATCGGTTTTGACATCCATTTGCCACATCTCATAGTTATAGTACGCCTCTATAGCTAAGATGATCCTAATAGCTCTTATGTCCGCAACGGGAGAAAAGGTCTCCTCATAATCAACTCCATAAAGTTGAATATAGCCTTTCGCCACAAGACGAGCTTTATAGGTGTGTACATTTCCATCCATGTTGGTCTTCTTCTTGAAGATCCATTTACACCCAACGGTTCTACCATTTGGTGGAAGATCAACCAAGCTCCAAACTTGATTATCTTTCATGGATTTCATTTCCACATTCGCAGCTTCAAGCCATTTTTCAGATTCCGGATCTGATAATGCAGCTTTGAAATTAGGAGGTTCATTTAAGTCTCCTAATACGTGTTCTTCAGATTCAACCATAAGATTTAATCTTTCTCGAGCACGTATTGTCCTTGAGGACCTACGAATTGGAATCGCTTTATCTTCAACTTGAAGTTCATCTTGAGATTCATCTCTTTGAACATTCCCCCCCCCCAAGTTGATGATTGCTAGTATTTTCAGAAGTTGACACATCTTCTTGAGCCTCCTCAAGTTCAACAATCCTCCCACTGTCTTCTTGAGATATGAGTTTCCTTTCAAGGAACTCAGCAAATCGAGATACCTTAACAGTGTTTTCGGTAGGAAAGTAGAAGTAGTAACCCATTGTTTTCTTTGGGTATCCTACAAAGATGCACTTAACAGATCTAGATTCAAGTTTGTCAGGCGTATCTCGTTTCACGAGTGCCTCACATTCCCAGACCTTTAAGTAAGACAATTTGGGAACACTCTCATGCCACAATTCATGCGGTGTCTTGTCAACCTTCTTGGTTTGAACCATATTGAGAATGCAAACAGCAGTCTCTAGGGCATAATCCCAAAACGAAATGGGAGAGTCTTAAGGTTCATCATTTAATCTAACCATGTTTAACAAGGTTCGATTTCTCCTCTCAAATATACCCTTATATAGGAGTAAGCTTGTTGGATAAATCCTCAAGCTTTTAGATGATCCTTAAACTTTTGGCTTAAGAATTTTCCATCTCGATTCGAACGAAGAATCTTGATGGTTTTACCGAGTTGATTTCCTACTTCATTTTTAAACTCTTTGAATATTTCGAAGACTTCATGTTTATGTTTAAGCAAGTAAACATAACCATAACGACTGAAATCATTCATAAAAATGATGAAGTAGCTAGTACCTTTCCTTGACACATGTCTAAATGGGCCACATACATCGGTATGTATTAGTCCAAGTAGTTCCTTAGCCCTCTTCCGGTTTTATGCGGAAAAGGTATTCAAGTCATCTTGCCGAAAACACAAGACATGCATTTGTCAAATGATTCATCATTTGTTAGATTCCTTCACTTTGAAGTCTTAAAATGCTTTTCTTGCTAATCGACAATTCCAAAAACACACATTTATCAAATGATTCATCATTTTGATTATAAGATCCCTTCATATTGAAGTCTTTCAATGTGTTTCTTGCCAATATAATGTCAAAGACACGCATTCATCAAATGATTCATCATTTGATTGTAAGATCCCTTCACTTCGAAGACTTTCATTGCGTTTCTTGACAAAATAAACAAGATGACAATGTCAAAGATAGGTAGAGTCCAAGTTAGACTTGACCCTTTTGCTATTGAATTATCTTTTGAATCTCATCAATTCTCATAATTCAATTTAGAAGATACTTGAAGAACTGGTTAAACCAGCTTGCTTCTTCTTCTAGTTCAACTCAGCTAGATACTTACCAAAGTTCTTGCCCTTAGCTTACGGTTGTTTTGCTTTCTGAACCTTTTCCCCCTTGATCATTAGAACTTGGGGTGTAGCAGATTTCTGTGGAAGCTTTTTCTCATACTCAATCAACATGGCATGAAGTTCAGCTATGGTTTTACTTATGCTATGCATATTATAATTGCGCACAAACTCCTCAAAATCCTTTGAAAAAGACTTTAGGATCATGCCAATAGTAATAGGCGGATGATAAGCATAGTACAACCTTTCCAATTGCTCAAAGTACTCTTCAACTTGAGTACATGAGGACTAACCGTGTTCCATACTCGTTTTTCAAGTCATGAAGTGTTTCAACAAGTTCAGCCAACTCCACTCCAGCTTGCTTTTCGTACAAAGACTTGAGCTCTTTAATCATATCAAGAGGAAAATAATTTTCAAATTGCTTTTGAAGTTCAGGAACCATACTCCCTAACATCAAACAAGCAACCTCATTGTGTCTATCGTACTGAGCAGCGTATGCAGCCAACTCTCCAGTTGTAGCATTAGCTCCCGGAACAACGGGTGACTGCTTTTCAAGGACTTTGATATTTCTTCTCGGCTCTTAGAACTATTCTTAGCTTGACGAAATCAGTCATTGAAGTTTGGTCCAGAAAGTTTTTCTCTTTCTAGCATCGACCTAAAAGTCGATTGGTGTATGTTTTGAGAAGGATTTGTTGTTGCCATCTCTAAAACAGACAAAAGTTCAATTATCGGTATTTTCGATAATCATCCTTAAGAAATGTAATTTACCCTTGTTAAATTCATTTAACAATTAATTTCATTAAGGCTAGGATCCAATTGACATACAATCATTTCATCAGTTGATCTGCTAGAAATGACGGTACTCAAAAGGTAATCGACGATCAATAATTGTATTCATGCAATTCCTAGAGTTATGGGACTTACAACAACACTTTAAAGGGGTGTTAAGTGTTTTGTAAACATGTTTTGTCCCATCTTATGCCACGGGTCAAGGATCTCACCTCTTAACTCGCTTTAAGTCGCCCAATTAAGAACATGTAAATAGTCCACCACCGGTCTCACGGTGGAGTGGTAATCTACCTTGAAGAGATACAATTCGCCTACGGTCTCACGTAGGAGCGAAAAGCACTGGCAAGTGTTCTTAGCAAAGTGGGTGGCAATGACTTAACTTTGAATGGGTAATGCATTTGATGTGAATCAAAAGTTTATGTATGAAGACTCATGCAAATCTTCATAACATAATATTTAATAAAATCATTTTTATAGTCTTAACAACACAAGAGAGCTCGGTAGCTCCATTTGAACGCACAAAGAAGCGCAAGGGCAAAGGTTTGCGATGGACGCAATTAAAAACCCGCCCTTTTAGAAGGCTAGCGCACTCCGACTTATACCTCTCTTAGAGTTTGTTCAAATGGGTGAGCCGGTGTATCTCAAGGTTGTAAGACTCCAATTTTATTAAATAAATCTCTATTTCGATAGTTCTTAGTCAAGTTTATATTTTTCCAAGAAAACAATTTTTGCATCACCTTTATACTCTTATAAACAAGCAAAAATTAATAAACTTACTAATTACCGAACTACTTAATCATGCAACAAGTTAAGGTGGGCCACCTAAACATGGTCACTATGGTTCATGCATATGTTTAAATCCCGGCTCCCCCTTTCGAAGAAGAGGACCACATACATCAAGTTACCTTGATTGCGTAAGCCTTTAAACAACTTAATTAACAAGTAATTCACATAAACATGCTGACTGGAAATTTCCAGTAGCTTACGACCTGTTTAGCCCTGTTTTCTGCTCTGAATCAAGCTTCGACCAGAACTACAAAGTTGTAGCCCTATGTGTTTAGCACCTACTGTCCAAAGCACGACTTCTAACTCATTACAGATTAAAAGATATGAATTTTTTAGTGAACTGTCGCATAGCAGGAAAATCACACGAAAAATTCACATAGTCACACAATTATCTAATAATTAACCCTAATTATTGGATCATCATGCTTTGCTAAATATATCTCTATATATCAGTAATAATCACAAGTAATTTTTCATGAATTCCTTGTGATTTTACTTTTATTTAACAACCTTAAATAATCAAGATACACAAACATGCAATTTATATCAAATAAATCATGTCAATTCACAAACTCAAAACTTGCCAGAGGGTTTCAATTCCATTGAATTAGGTTAAATTAATTAAACAAAAAACCCTAATTTTTATTTAATTAATATCGATTTTAATTAAAAAAAATAAAGAAAACAACTTTTTAATTATTTAACAATTAATTAAAAACAAACCAACCCTTAACCCCCCTTCAAGTTTTGATCTTTGTAATTAATAGATCACATATGTGGCTCGTGATACCACTGTTAGAATATAAGCATACAAACACATAACAAATCACGAGTACGCGCAACGGAAGAATCGAATATGCAATCACATTAATTAACAAAGAAGGGAATTGAAACGTGTACCTTTGCGCAAAGCTTCCAATAATATTATTAATAATATTATTATTATTAGTTAGGGTTTAAAGTAAAACCCATCTACGATCGCACACTAGACACCCCTATACCGTATGCTAGTACCCCGATCACGATCAACAAACCCCTTTGTTTATTCCTTAATTCGAACCCTAAGCAAAAACCCGAAAACCCTTTTTCCTTGCAAAACCGGTCGAACAAAAAAGGAGAGAAAAGAGAGAATTAGTTAGGGTTTTACCTCATAGAACTTATGAAAAACCCCTAGCTTTAATCCTCTATTTATAGGCTTAGGTTTAGGGTTACTTAACTTGATGGACAAGTTTGGTTTAAGGCCTAAAACCCTTTAAAATTTTCGGCCCCCTCCACCTTTAATTAGAGCCCAACTCTAATTCCTAATTATCACATAAGCCCTTCTCCTTTTAATTAATAAACATATTTAACTTTTAATTTAGTTTATTAATCATTTCGTGATCAAATTAATTAATATATTACTTTAATATACTAATTAATAATATAGAGTTACCATGTCATTTCGTGTGACCCCGTAGGCTTAAATTATTTTCCGGACATGCGTTTATTATAACGTGATCACATACCAACAGTACGTGAAGGGCATAGACGGATTTTTTGTATAGGGTGTTCGGTCAAGTGTTGATGATTTCTTGTTCCCGTGTTGTACTTCTCAATTTCTCATCCTAGATGAAATAGTTGGGTGATATTTATGCGTGACGGATTATTTTGGATCGTCGGGGTAAATCTTGTCAAAAAGGGATTGACGACATTCCATCTATTCTTTGTCGTTTTATGTGTACCAATGAGGTAGAGTCCTCGTCCCATGTGTTTAATAACTGCACGATTATGTGTACGGTAATTTGGTCCTTTATTTCAAAGTGACTTTTTTTTGACAAATATATTATACTCCTGCACTAATTACACCAAATATATACTATATTAGTGCTCAGGCCCGTCCAATAGACGGGTAGTCTCAAAATATATTAATCAAAGCTAAAAAAATTGGAATTCAAGTATATTAAATAGAAGTTGCATTGCGTACGAAGATCAAGTACTAATTCTTGATGGGTAAGTTTCTGCTTCATAAATCTCTATATATATTCTTAATAAATTGATTCTTGATGACAACTTTTGATGTTCTTTTAGTCAAAGCTAATTCAAGAGTGCTTTTCTTATGCAACGAAAAGCTAGTGACCAAACAGTAATTTCTTTTGGTTTCCATCAAATATAGACGAATTAAAATTTACACAGTAACGGTATGATTCGAGCAACCATCAATATGACCAATATCACAACTTAATCAATACGAAAGCTAAAGAAGAAACATATGAAAATTAACTCCATATAAATATTGATTCCAGTTTACCCTTTTTTTTCAACTTTAGTTAAATAAAAAGAGAAACAAAAAGTGTAGAGTATATAATTTGAAAAATACATACCAATTCATCAACAAAGACCATCTCGAACGTTTTGATTTTCTTCGGGTTGTTCCACTCCGAAACAGTCCATACATGCACAACACGGAGTCGTAGATGATGGTTAACATGTGTTGGCTTAAGATCTTCAAGATGAACTAATGTGGTCTTATTTTTTGTTGTTGAAGAAGAAGCCATAATAAACCTATAATGGACAACAAACTAAATTAAAAGAGATATTAATAACAATAACATAAGAATTCAATGTTAAATAATAATAATGATTAAATATGAACAAAGTATATAAATAAAAAAACCTTTTTGGTAGTCGATCGTAGGTTTTTTTTTTTGGCCTAGGTGTTTTTTTTTGGGTTGAGAATATGTGAGGGTTTTTTCTAGGTGGTATATATATAGATAATAATAATAATAAAGATTTTTTTATAAGATTTTTTTATTAAAGGTCGGTCATTTATTAAATAAATATTAAAAAAATAGAGGATTAATAAGGAGGGAGTATTAGGCTAAAGAAGGGGGATTAGGGGTGCCAAGTGTACCCCCAACCTCTTCTTTTAGTTATATTATAGATTATAAAAAAAATAGCTTTCATGTTAAAGTTACATAGAGAAATGTTTAAATACCTTAATGATTATATTACATACTATCAGTCTTTATCTTTTAAAATATCTCATTAACCATTTACATCAATTACTTTTATATCAACTATTTACACTACTCGACGCCGCCTCTACCGCCAACAGTCGTTCCCCACTACCACACCGTCGCCGCCACGAACACCGCCGCATTGCGCGGGTACCGTGCTAGTAATACTAAACTATCTTAATGTCAAGGATTGAACTTTGGTCGTTATCACAAGAGGCAAAAGCCTCTACGAAGTGGTTAGATATGGGCTCGCTTAAATTTCTCTCGCGAGTTGATTTGGTGTTCAAGGTGAACGAGCTGCGCATTGAGGGTACATATATTTGTGGTGTGTGGTGGGTTATCTGAAAAATTTATACACGTTAGAAAAAAATGAAAGGGTTTGATATTTATACAAACTTTCTTTAGAAAATTTGTAAAACAACGAAGACCGGTGTTGTAGACATCAGCCTTGTCCAAATCATACCGGTTTCAAAATGTTGAAGTTATCCTTATGTTGGAATAAACATGATTCGTTTTTGATATAATGAAAACATGATAATAATAATAATAATAATAAACTCACCTGATAAATCTTTGGAACCTGTAAGATCATTCAACATACTTGCCAGTGAATTCGGGTTCCCAAAACGAGGTGATGGATTAATAATGGGAGTGAGGAATTCGGCTATGATTAGAGCCGAAATTAGGGAGAGAAGCCACACAAATGTAATTAGTGATTAGAAGATTAAAATGAGCCATATGAGTCTCTATTTATAATAGGGGAATGATTAATCCTCCTAATTCATTAGCCTAAAAATCCTCCTAATTTATTGGATGGTGACATGTGAAATTTAAGGGGGGAGATTAGGAAAGAGATTAAGTGGAATACACTTGTCACATTCCTAAGGTTTTAGGAGGAATTTCAGGTCAATGTTTAGGAGGATTAATCATTTTCCTTTATAACAAGAGAACTTACAGTTTTAACCCTGGTGTTTAATGTGTGTGTTATTAGTCCCTGAAGTTCCAATCACCTAATGGGAAACCCTATAGTATGTCTTTAAGAGTAAATACGCCTATCGTATATTTACTAGACATAGGGATTTCAGTTATCGACAATTATCATATCATGAATGATGAACGATCAGTGACGGTCACCTTTAACGTAGTTTCAACACTTTTCACAAAAGTACCGACACCTTTTACTATTCGATTTTATTGTTAATTACACGTTTAACTAATTTTGTATAAAAGTTAAGAAGTGTAGTATTTCTTGTAATGAGTGGTGACTTTTTTTTGGACTCCCTTTTCAACAGGATAGTTTTTATTTAATAAAATACACGGTTGAAAAATATATTAAGAGAGATCACAAATGCCATAATAATTTTAAGTGGAAAAAAATAAACAAAGTTGCAATAGGGTGAAATTGTACTCGTAGTAATTATATTTAAACACACTAGACGAATGTCCGTGCGATACGGCGACGATGGTGGTATGTTGTAATCTATTTCATTAAGGGTTAATATGGTTATTTAAGGGTTAGAGGATCTATGTTGTAATCTATTTCATTAAGGGTATTATAGGTAAGTAGGTGAAAATGTTTAAATTAGTAATAAAGAGAGGGTAAAATGGTCATTTCAAATCTTAATTTTTTTTTTATAACGACATTTCTATTCTACTTCTACTCCTAAATTACACGTATGCCTGAAAACCAGAACTCTAGAAAAACCCCTATTAATCCCCCCCACAAATGTGGAAAGTGAGACTCGAACCTAGGTATTATTCCCAAAAGTCTTAATTACTTAAAGGGAGAGGGTTAGTTTGTTTTATAAAATAGTATAGATATAGATAAAAGTTTTATAAATATGTTCTAAAATGAGTGAATGACAGTGGCCCAGTGTCTCGCTACTCTAGCATCACGGATGATTGATGATATTAAAATGGTACAGTAGATGATTAAAAGTCATGAATATACGAATTAAATAAGCATGTGAACAGCTCATAACAACTTCAAAAGTCAACAAAAAGTCTATACGAAGCCAATGATAAAAAAAATC
Organism: Erigeron breviscapus; assembly: GCA_034093135.1. NCBI lineage: Eukaryota > Viridiplantae > Streptophyta > Magnoliopsida > Asterales > Asteraceae > Erigeron > Erigeron breviscapus. The sequence goes on along the minus strand of CM067172.1, from coordinate 81,752,144 downwards.
TCTTTACGGGGATTTAAATTTGAGTAGATTCAGGTTCAAATTTTAGATTAAAAGGCTTTTCTTAATATATTGTTGTCTTTAGGTGTAATATTAGAAGGTTTTTCCTCTATTGGATGAGGGAACTCACTGGCGTGACCGATTAAAACAACATAGTCTATATCTTTCGATGTGATATTTAAAACGCACCTGTAAAAAATGAAAAAAATGAACAAATAAAACCAATTCAATAATTGGTGGCATAAAATTTTACATAAAGTTTTGAGTTTCGTTATTTGAAGTGACATCTCTTGTAGGAATTGTTTTTAGTCCTATGGGGTTATCAAGCACAATTAAAGATGCTCAACATTTAAACCATAATCGTTGATGTTTGAAATACGCCTCCAACAAATAACCATAATAGAAAATGATATATATATCTTCATAAAGATTCGCCTAAAATTTTTATTAAAATCATAAGATGATAATATATGGATTTACATTAAATTTCCTTTCTTAATTTTATCACTTGATATATTCACATAGTTGTTAAACTTTTACGAGTCATGAGTCGACTCTTACGAGTCGCTGTGTGAACTTGGATCGAGTCACCAGTTGCAAACTATAATTATTATAGTTTGATACTCGTATTATGGTTTATATTATATTTATTGCTACGTACAATATTTTGTGTGTTATTTATGTAGTGGATATTTTCCCAGTTTAAAGTTTTAACTTTTCAGTATTTCCGAAAGATGAGAATCATTAAATTTTTTATAGAACAAGGTATATGCATATGATTTTGCAAAACAAGTTTTGATGGACGTTTTCTTTTCAAATCCAGTATACCCGACACTCTCAATCACCACAAATCAAGAACTTAACAAATCATAACAAACACGTGATTAAGGCTTTGCAACTAGCATTAAATGACCCTGCCAATAGTAGTTTCAGATTTAGTTTGTCCGTCACTCACATTTTGCCACGTAGAATGCACCCGGCATTGGTAGTGTCGGATAAGGGGAACTTGGATGAACCCATCATTGCTAATTTAAACAGGATTTAAAAGTTTTATTCGCTCACTTCTAACCTCGAGAACCAAGAAACTTCAGCACTTATTGCTCAATTAGAAGACCTCGATTCCATCATTGATCACCGTGACCTTGATGAGACTGAACTCACCAGATGGGCCGAATCAAAAGCGAAACTTCAAGCCCTGGAGCACTCGAAAACTCTTGACATCCAACAAAAGTCACGAGCTAAATGGATAAAAAACGGTGACGAGAACACAACCTTTTTCCACGGATGCATCAACAGTCGCATTGCAAAAAATAGGCTAAATGCTCTTGAAATCAATGGGAATTGGCATGTAGACCCACCATCAATTCGAGAAGCAGCCTTGATTTTCTTTCAAGAAAAGTTCAAAGAACCAATCAAGCAAAGACCCAAAATCAGCTGTCGAGGCCTCAAAACTCTATCTCATGAGGATGCTGCCTCCCTCATTACCCCATTCACCCTTCAAGAAATCAAACAAGCAGTGTGGGACTGTGGAAGTGATAAAGCTCCGGGCCCAGATGGATTTAACTTCGGTAAGAGGTTTTGGGACTTATTAAAGATGGATTTTCTGAATATAATGCTAGATTTCTACCATTCAGGTTGCATCAGCCATGGGTGTAGCTCGTCCCACATTTTTCTCATGCCGAAAACAGCTTCTGTGAGATCCCTCAGTGATTATCGTCCCATTACTCTAGTTGGATGTATCAGGAAGATAATCTCAAAAACTCTCGCAAATCGCCTAAAGAAGAAAATTGTGAAGGTTATCTCTGAAACCCAATCTTCTTTCTCTCTGATAGAAACATTCTTGATGGGCCCTTGATGCTAAACGAGGTTATCTCTTGACTAAAGAAAAAGAAACGTGAGGCTTTCTGTTTCCAATTAGATTTCGAAAAAGCCTTTGATACAATTAATTGGGAATTTCTGCTTTCAATCATGGAGCAAATGGAATTCCCCAGCCGATGGATATTATGGATTATACGCCTGCTAATCTCAACAAGATCCGCCGTCCTTGTAAATGGTTGCCCTACAGACGAATTCAATTGTGAGAGGGGAGTTCCCCAAGGAGACCCATTTTCTCCTTTTCTGTTCATCATTGCAATGGAGGCTTTCTCTAACGTTCTCCATCGGGCCGCCAATTTGGGCCTGATAATGGGTATTAAACTTCCCAATTCTGGCCCGACCCTTTCACACCTCCTTTATGCCGACGATGCCATCCTAATTGGGTCATGGTCCACAACCCACCTTCACAATATCAAACTGATCATGAGATGTTTTTATATAGCCTCGGGCCTGAGAATCAACCTACATAAATCATGTTTTCTGGGGATAAACCTGTCCAAAGATAACCTAAACACTTCTGCCAACATTCTCGGCTGTAAGATTGGTACCTTTCCCATTAACTATCTCGGCTTACTGGTGGGGTTCAATATGAACCTCATCAAAAATTGGGGCCCAGTTATCGAAACCTTTGAATCTCGTCTCTCTCAATGGAAAGCATCTACCCTCTCAATTGGTTGTAGGATTACTCTCATTCGATCTGTGCTTGACAGTCTCCCAACTCACTATTTCTCGTTGTACAAGGCCCCGATATGTGTTTTAAATTAATGAATCAATTCGTAGGAATCCTTTTTTTTGGGGCGGCTCTTAAATAGGAATAAAAAGATTGCATGGGTTTCTTGAGATAAGATTATTGCTCCTATTGATATGGGCGGGCTTGGGTTGGGTAACTTACAAGATAAAAAATTGTCTCTTTTATCAAAGTGGTGGTGGCGCCTTCGCAATGAACCACATAGTCTTTGGGCTCGTGTCATCACCTCCATCCACTTTTCAAAAAGGAACTGCTCATTAATTCCACTAAAATCTGATTTGGCTGGCACTTGGAAGAATATTGCCACTTTAAACTCCTGCCTAAATCCATATAATGTCGCTTTGGAGAAGTTAATTATTGGGCAGGTTGGTAATGGTTCCTCCATCCGATTCTGGATCGACTTATGGTCTGGTGCGAGACCCCTCTGTGAAGCCTACCCGGACCTTTTCAAACTGGAACGTAATAAAGGCTGCCTTCTCAATGAAAGATGCACAGGCCATGGACGATTCTCCCAATGGGTTTGGGAGTGGACAAGATCACCATCAACCACAAATGAACTGCATCAGTTACACGACATGCTTACCAAACTTGTATCTGTCTGCACCACGACCTCTAATGACTCGTCGACTTGGGCACAAGACCCTTCAGGATGCTTCACCACCAAATCGATGAGAGCCCATCTCCAGTCCAGTTCTTTTGGCCCAAAACATTGGCCCTTTCCTTGGAATCGATTGGCACCACTCAAAGCAAACTTCCTAGGTTGGCGACTCCAAATGAAAAGATTACCCACAACTGATCTTCTTCGAAAAAGGAATGTCACAGTCTCTTCAACCACCTGCTGAATGTAACAACCCTACTTTTTAAATATTATATATGTGCTAGTTATGTTGCCGTTGATCTCGCAAGCCATAGTTATACTTGAAGCTAGTAGATAATGCCCCTAAATTAGCAATCTAAAGCTATTGTTCAATTATAAATGTGAATTATAAAGTACCATTGAACAAAATTTTATTTATGATCAATCAAATTATCTAAATAATAATGTAAGTCTCACAAGTTGAGATAACCATCAAAAATCCTTACGAAGGTCCAACAATTTAATCATTTAGCTAATTAAAGTAAATTTGGTCACTAAAATTTCTATTTCAAAATATGTATAAGTTCTTATGCGCTAAAAGCGTTTAAATCATAATAAGTATATATATATATATATATATATATATATATATATAAATACAATATATATATATAATATATATATAAAGGCATATGTATATATATATATATATATATATATATATATATATATATATATATATATATATATATATATATATATATATATATATATATATAAATTAATGCATTTAAAACTTCATCTAATATATATATAATATATATATATACATATATATATATATATATATATATATATATATATATATACACATATATACATATATATACACATATATATATATATATAAAAAAAAAAAAAGAAACAAAAACCCTTCAAGACCCCCATGAGGCCGGCCCCCCCATCACTCCCTCACATACCCATTTCAAAATACATACACTTCATTTCACTCTTGGAACTCACACACACTCTTACACTCTTTACACTCTTCACTTACACTCTCTTATTCTCTCAAGAAAAACTTTCTCCTCCCCCTTTTCTCTTCCATTTTCGGCCAACATCAACAACAAAGAAAACACCATCAAAAATCAAGTTAACACTTAATAATAATAAGGATTAAGTTAGATTACTAAAGGGTTATATCAAGCAAGGGTTTAAGGATTGTTTTTGGGTTAGATTAAGGGTTGTTGGAGGCTTCAAAGACCACGAAATTTCTGCCCATTTTCACCACCAAAACCAAGTTCAAGAGGGTATAATCTTCATCCTTTTTACTAGATCTAATCTTGTTTTTGTTTATATTCAAAGGTTTTATCAAAAACTCATACTTTCTTCTTGTTTTCTTTGTAATATACACTTAATGAGGGCAAAGTTGATAGGATATTTCTTTCCATGCTCATGCATGTCGAATCTAAGAAGAAAGATCCAAGGATTCAACAAGTTTAAGACCCAAAAGTGTGGTTATAGATTAGTAGTTTTTAAAGTGACTTTCTTGTTGATAGATCTATAAGTTTTTGTATATTTTTGAAGAGTATATTCTGAGATTTTTCATTCAAAAGAAGTTTTTATATTGTTGAATGTTAGATCTATAAAAGTTGATAGTAAAAAGTGTTGATTTGAATGCATATATGCTAGATTTAAGAAAGTTGGATCTTTTGTTGGATTATGAGATGGATATGGACTTGTTATAAGTGAAAAATATGTTAATATTAATGTTAATATTCTGGAAAAATTGATAAAATATCAAGGATATAAAGCTTGAATCAAAACATGTTAAAATAAGCTAGAAATTATAAACCGAAAACACGCAAAAATGCATTTTGAGCACACACATGCACCATAATCTTATGACCAAGAAAATATGATAAACCTACTGGAAATAAGTTGAAATAAAAGTATAAAACTCAGATCTATTGGTTCATGACAACAACAAGCTCAAAAATCACCTTTTCGGGTCAAATAATCACTAACCGAAAGCACCAAATTGCACATATCACACCACCACCACTATCACAATTTTGGACACTAAAATATGATGAACTTTCTGGAAATAATGAAACAAGAATGAAAATCCATTTTGAAGCACTTTAATTGCTTAAGAAATGAGGCTAAAATCACTATTTCGGTAAACGATTTTTAATCATAAAACCCTCAAAATAAGCAAGACTCAAGAGAGGTTGAATTGATATTATTTTGTATGGATAAAAGTTGCCTAAAAGGCCTGAGATTTTTGACCAAAATGTTTAGTGATGATTTCTAAGAATTTCCATGAATTATTGAATTTAAATAGTAATTAAAAGACATAAAAATCCATAAATAAATTATGTAAATCAAGAATGAAGTTAAATCATCTTAACCATTGATAAAAATAACTAAAACCTACTGGAGAAAAATAGTTAAAAGGCAAGAGACATGTGTTACATAATTTAAAGATAAATAATTAAGTAAAAATAATTAATTAAAAATTATCATTAAAATAAATGGAAAATACACAAATAAAAGTATAAATCATGAAATTATAATTAAGGAGCATATATATCAGAAGATAATTCAAATGAAATTATCCATAATTTATAAAGGCAATTATGACACTTAAAAGTATTTTTAAGGAATTATTTAATTAATAAATCAATAAAATGAATAAATAATTAATTAAATAATATTAAATTAAATATATAATTACAAATCAGAAAATATACATAAAATATTAATATTATAAGACCACTAATATCAACTATTATTACTAAGCAAAGTATACAATGGAAATCATATAAACCAAAGCCAAATTACCGAAATTCCAATAAACGTACAAAAACGTATAATGAGAAAACGACTCTTACCACCAAATCTCTTATACCCAAACAATGAGAACATCATAATGCACTTAAATTCCATAATCTAATAACAACCAAAGATGGGCAAGTCTACTAGTATACATCTCATGATCTAGATCACTAGTTCATGTCACGCGAACTTACGTCGTGAATATATACGTTATGGTTTAGGCTTGCTTGAGGCGCAACAAATCTAAGCGAAGGAATCGCGTTTGATCAGCCCCTAACACTCTCAAATCAAGTGAGTCATAGCCCCCTTTCAAACTCTTTTATGTGTTTTACTTGCGGGGTGAAAAGCATGATAAATAAAATGGCTTTATATATATATATGAAATGATTCTTGAAAGAATGATTATGAAATGGGATATTGTATGTTCAATGTGTTATATGTTATGTGATATATATATATATATATATATATATATATATATATATATATATATATATATATATATATATATATATATATATATATATATATATATATATATATATATATATATATATATATATATATATATATATATATATATATATATATATATATATATATATATATATATATATATATATATATATATATATATATATATATATATATATATATATATATATATATATATATATATATATATATATATATATATATATATATATATATATATATATATATATATATATATATATATATATATATATATATATATATATATATATATATATATATATATATATATATATATATATATATATATATATATATATATATATATATATATATATATATATATATATATATATATATATATATATATATATATATATATATATATATATATATATATATATATATATATATATATATATATATATATATATATATATATATATATATATATATATATATATATATATATATATATATATATATATATATATATATATATATATATATATATATATATATATATATATATATATATATATATATATATATATATATATATATATATATATATATATATATATATATATATATATATATATATATATATATATATATATCTATATATATATATATATATATATATATATATATAGTATACATCTCATGATCTAACTTACGTCGTGAATATATACGTTATGGTTTAGGCTTGCTTGAGGCGCAACAAATCTAAGCGAAGGAATCGCGTTTGATCAGCCCCTAACACTCTCAAATCAAGTGAGTCATAGCCCCCTTTCAAACTCTTTTATGTGTTTTATTTGCGGGGTGAAAAGCATGATAAATAAAATGGCTTTATATATATATATGAAATGATTCTTGAAAGAATGATTATGAAATGGTATATTGTATGTTCAATGTGTTATATGTTATACGATGAGCTTGAGTTCTGTCAAACTGAGATACTTCAGTACACTACTATTAACTCCGATGGTGGAGGCCTGTAGTTAGAGGGTTGCGCAACTAGAGTCGTCCACTCACCCACTAAATAGGTAACGGTGGAATGTTTGGTCTGCCTTGGTGGCCACCTTCATTGCCAGTCCGACCCGAGCGGTGCTCTAACTATCTTATTATATTATTGGTCGTTTCCATGGCACGACCCCAATTGTGATTAAAGCACTTGATTGACAGCTTGTGCTCTGAAATGAAATATTATGTTGTTTGGGACATGTAAAATGGTCGTAGTAGTGGCTCAAGCATATACTCATCGAATTATGCCTTTGGCTGAATGGAAATCATTATTATTGTGGAAAGGAATTTATTGATTGAACATAAGGTTTGGGTATTGACAGTGTGATGAGATTCTTGGAACTTTTATGACATATTATTTCTTGAATTGGAATAAATCTATATGTGTTGTTAGCATAAACCTATGAACTCACTCAACTCTCGTAGTTGACACTTTTTCTTCATGCTTTTCAGGTCTAGGGCAGTAAGTTAGCTTTTTGGACCGCCTCATGGATGATGTGTTTATTTGTTGCATTTTGGACTAGTAACGCAAACATTTGATCTTTTGATTATGAATTTGGTTATGTAATGTTTATTAAACGTCAACGTGAACTTGTAACCTTTTGAATTTGAATGGCATTTGAAACTTTATGTTGATGTTTTATACTTAATCTTTTGTACCATGTCGTTCTGTGGCATCTCGTGTTTCCGCTATAGTCGGGGTGTTACAGAAAAATGGTATCAGAGATGCAAGGTTATAGAGAATTTTTGCTATAACCTACGTATTTTCAAACGAGTCGAATATTTCTTAAACAATTGAGTCGATCATAAAGTATTCTTGTTTTACTTACGCATAGCCTGATCAACTATGCCTAACTAAAAATTTAATATGGAATGATCGAAATGATTGTCTAAGGAATATTCAAAATGAGTCTTTTGAAAATAAGCTCTAAAAACGATTCTTGGTGCAAAAAGATACATAACCAAATCCAATGTTTGCATTACATATTAGAACCCTTAGTTAATACCCCCACTTGGCTAGCATTACTTTGTCCATTTAGGTGTAATACATGAGAGCTATGCACAAGTTGAATTCTAGTCATTACTTTAATTATAAATGGTTATGTCGGTAGTACGAGTCGAGTTGGTCGTCGGTTGTGAATGGTCATGTCGTTGTTCGGTTAAGCTTGTGAGTCGTTGGTCGAGTTGGTTGGTTGCTTGTCAAATGGTTAAGGTCGTCTCATGGTCTGTCGAGTCTTCTTGCTGTCCGTAAGTTCCATATGGGTCGTCAATGGTCAAGTGTAGTTCGCAAACGGTTTGCGATTCGCATTCTAAACGCAAACTTGGTTCACCGTCTGGATACTACATGACCCACGTCAACCCTAACACAACTTGAAATAAAATACTGGTTTTTCCTACCATTTAAGGTATCTCTTCATTATATAATTAATACATTTTCGTATTGATTATAATACATACTATTTAAAGTATCTCTTCGTTACTAAATTAATACATTCTTCGTATTAATCTTACTATTTAAAGTACATATATCCTACGGATACGTATTATATACGGAAAAATTACATTTTTACCCTACAGTTTCAAAGTTGT
>CM067172.1:81706172-81741995 GCA_034093135.1 Erigeron breviscapus | reverse complement strand
ATCGGAACGCTCCTTCTTCAAGTAGATGTCCAAAGTTCGGAATTAATGAATAAATGGATTGAGCAATATATCTTTTTGCCCTGTTAATAAATAAATTTACAGTCAATTTTTAAGATAAATACATGTTATGAATAATATATTAATGGAAGTGGATTACCTGTTCATCTACCGATACTTCAAAAAAAGATAATAGTACATTATTTTTAAAATCTTAATATATTTACATTAGATTTTATTTATTTTTTAGTAATTAGTTTTATATTTATATGATAGAACGTATAATTAAGATATATAATAGCTATTATTCTATTGATTATATATTAGTTATTATTCTATTGGTATATATCAGTTATTATTCATTATCAATTATATTGGAAATAATGGTTAAAAAGTGTAAATTTTTGATGAAAACAAAAAAGTGTAAATTAGTGAGATTTTTTCTACAAACATTAATATAAATATAATATACTAATATATTTGGATAATGATTATTAGGATTTTTAATTTATAATTAATTATAATTCCTTTAACTGCTTCCAACATATTTTATATGACTAAGTTGGATTTCCAATACCAACTTTGTCTATAAATAAACCTCTTTGCACAACAAGAAAACTAAGCTATATGATTTCCGTGATATTCTGAGCCTTGGCTTGGGGTGTTACAGGAACGCTCCTTCTTCAAGTAGATGTCCAAAGTTCGGACTTAATGAATACATGGATTGAGCAATATATCTTTTTGCCTGTTAATAAATAAATTTACAGTCAATTTTTAAGATAAATACATGTTATGAATAATATATTAATGGAAGTGGATTACCTGTTCATCTACCGATACTTCAAAAAAAAGATAATAGTACATTATTTTTAAAATCTTAATATATTTACATTAGATTTTATTTATTTTTTAGTAATTAGTTTTATATTTATATGATAGAACGTATAATTAAGATATATAATAGCTATTATTCTATTGATTATATATTAGTTATTATTCTATTGGGTATATATCAGTTATTATTCATTATCAATTATATTGGAAATAATGGTTAAAAAGTGTAAATTTGTGATTGAAAACAAAAAAATGTAGATTAAAATAACTATAAATTAAGTATTAAGTTAGGGTAAAAAGTGTAAATTATTGATGGAAAACAAAAAAGTGTAAATTAGTGAGATTTTTTCTACAAACATTAATATAAATATAATATACTAATATATTTGGATAATGATTATTAGGATTTTTAATTTATAATTAAATTAATAATGACATCATCAATTTCTAATTTGATAAAATCGAGAGCTATGATTGGTTAATAAGCTATTAGGTCAGTTGTCTTATAGTATATATAAAGATAAAGATAGATTTTGAATATAATAGAAATTAAACTTTATGTTATACGTTACGATATCTCCGTTTCTTTAATAGCAATCCTCACAACTAAAAAAACATCCAATAGTTTGATAAAGTTATAAAAATGTACAAAGTTGCCACATCATCTTTTTCCTACGTGGCGTTCTTACGTTGTTGGTCTTTCAAATGCTGACACATAAAATGCCACCTACACATATTATATCCATGTCATCTTTATTAATTAATTAAAAAATATAGATAAGATGGGACTCAAACTCATGCCGATCCCTTACTGTCGACGACGACATAACCAATTGATGAAATGTTGTTTTTACTTATATTGTTCCAAACTACAATTAATATTCGTTTCCAAAATCTTACGTATATTCAATTATTTTTGCAAAGATAATTTTGATACATAATAGACTTTCCATTAAAGTTCATGGAAACTAAACCTTTCAAATTATGATGATCAAATTATATATCATACTTTCATATCATAATCATAACATCTTCCAATTATATTATATTTATCTCTTTAATCTAAAATAATACCCTTAGTTTAAATTAGTATTTTTATAACATATAACCATGATGTAGATAAAATATCCAGATATATTTTAATATGTAATACAAAGGTCCTTGACCTTGGAGAAATCCACCAGAGTTCGAATCTCACTTTCTACATTTATAGGAGTGGATTATTAGGGGGGTTTTCGAGAGTCATGGGTTTCATACCAAGCATGCGTGGTTCGAGTATCGCATACTGTCCAATTGGATGTCTTTGTGTTGTCTCGAATGCTAACTGCTAACTACTAACTCGTTGTTCATAAAAAAGAAAACAACAAAAAATGTAATACAAATATTTCATAAATAAGTTATATTATAATAGACTAATAGTAAAAGAAAGGTTAATGCGAGAATTATTTTGGACCACATATCCTTTTCCCATTTTAAAATCATTAAAATACACATGATTCATTCAAAATGTTTTATCTCAAAACCACACATCCATAAATTCTAAAAATTATATAGGTGCTCTTAAAAATTTCGTTCTCTTTTTCATTATAGATATGACTGGATTAGTACATTTAATTAAGGGTTATATTTGTGTATTTACACATGCGTAAAACCTTTGTTTTCACATACTCCATCCGTCCCACTAGAAGTGTCATGTTTTGAATTTTCAAAGTCTAAATTTGCAACTTTGACCTTAAATAGTTTTTTTTGTGTTAGATAATAGCTGATGAAAGTTATATGAATTGATTGTGTTTTAAAATTGTTTTCAATGATATAATTTTCATCAAGTTTTATATAATACAAAAAATATATTAAGGTCAAAGTTTAAAAATTAAAACTTTGAATATTCAAAGTGAGACACATCTAATGGGACGGAGGGAGTATAAATTAGTAAATGATCATACATGCATAGTCATAACGGCTAATTCGTGTATCATGTGGGACAATAATCAATTATATAATATAATAAAGTGTTAATTAAATCATTGTAAGTATTGTGTTAGAAATATGGAGGGCATGAGTTAAAGTAATAAAATATATTACATGACTTCTCAAAGACAATTGGCAAATTAACATGCTACGTAGTTTTTTTTTATATATAATTTTTCTATGTTACTAATCGATTATCTTCTAGATTATGCCGTTTATATACTTATATAAGTTATTTATAATATATCATTACAGATGCAACACCTTTAAATGAAAAACGATAGACCATAACGTTTATGATCAGATGACTAACTTATTATAAATACATCAGAGGTGTTTTCATTTTATATAGTTATGGTGGTACAAGGAAGACATTTGAATAGAAAACATTAGTTGTTGCAATGTTTTTTAAGCGAAAAATCGTGTTGAATGTTGCCTTAAGTGGGATAATAACCTTATTACTCGAACATGAAAGCACAACTCATTCCAACTTTGCCATTCCAATAAATGTTATATATTTAAACATCATTTTGTTATATTCGATCCGATAGTGATTATGTTGATCTAATACGTAAAACAAAAATCATAATTTGGGATGAAGGCCCGATGGTCCATAAATATTCGTTTGAATCTTTGGATAAGACTTGTAAAAGATATTCTCAGGTCATATAACCCAAACAACATAAATGAATAGTTTGGTGGGAAAGTTATAGTTTTTGGTGGTGATTTTAGACAAGTGCTAGCAGATAAAATGTAAACAATTAATGTTTGAAAGTTTTAATTTCAGACAAGGAGAGAAACGTTACGAGCATCACGAAAAATATTGTCTTCAAGGAGAGTTTGACCAATTTATAATTGTTTATATACTTTATGATTATTTTTTTTCATCTTTACAACTTTTTCTTTGTAATAATGCTTGACTAAAATACATTCCGCTTTGTTGACATCTTTACTTAAATCTACAGCAACATCTATTTTATAATTTATAATTATTCACTTCAGCTATTACGGTTGTGTCTACTATATATAACTTACGATGAGGAATCAATTAAAATACGATATAAACGTGCAACGCACGGGACTAACTTAGTGTAACACCCCAAGCCGAGGCTCGGAATATCACGGAAAACACATAGCACCAGGTGGAATTACAATAGAACAATCTAAATGCAAATATAGATTCGGTGAATCCAAAACATAACGAAGCAAGTATCAAAATACAACAGGAGCAAATAGCCATCAAAGTTTACATAATAACATCCAAAGATGGCAAACGATCCTAAGTATAATGCAAAAGGCAGGCCAATGAATCCTTGATCCATGAAGTCCATAGTCCGGGTTTACAACAAGCAAAGCAACTAAACTCACGCCCTGGGAGAACCTGATTACCTGAAAAGTGTACTAAGCATAGTCAACACAAGGTTGGTGAGTTCGTAGTAATGGTCCACAAGGAACCATAGACAAAGTCATAAGCACGAGAGGAGGCTAATCCTGACATACAGTGAGCCTCTACAAAACACAATAATGTCCAACAACAAGATTACACAAGCGCAACGCGTGAAATGAGAAATGCATAAATGATATGAGTATCAATGCAAATGCCGGAATGCATGAATAAGCCAATATGCCTATCCTGTGCGTGAGCTCAAGTCACCAATGCAACGATACCCTTCTGTCATCGCAATGAACAAGGTTGTATCTCAAAATCATCGAGATATATATGTCTATATACTCGGAGTCAGGTCTACATCCAAAATGGGTGCATACATCTATGCACCAGGATGTCGGCAATCCCCCTGCCGAGGGTCATCAACAATGTATGCAATGCTTACAATCAAATGTAAATGCATAAATCATGAACCAACAATCAATATACGATAAACCTGCGCCAACAATCAATATTCAACAAACATAACCCAACAACCAATATACTACCACCATACGCCAACAATCAATAATCAACAACATAAGCCACTAATCACAATTTAACCGACTATACGTACATATACTTCAGAGGATTCTACTTTCTTCAAGTCCCAGATGCTTATATATAGGGTCACCCGCAGCCTTCCCACCACATCTAGAACCCAATGAAGGCATAACCGACTTCCATGTATGTACGTCTATCCTAATATAAAAGTAATACTTAACTAAAACATAGCCCAAGTCAATTAAACGAACGAACTATCCCATCAAATCCAACGATCAAGTCAACCAATCAATAAATCAATAAATGCAAGTAAACACGCCAGGTTTACACTTTTCAGCCCGAATCTCAAGCGAGTAGGGAGATACGAAACTCACCTTGTCCGGCAAAGAAGCTAGTATGTGATTACAAACGAGTAATGGGGTCCACACGTCCACAACCTATAATTATACATCATAATACCGTAATGTCAACTATACATTCTCAAACAAGTTGATTTAGCTCGATTAAGTCAAGCCATAAGCCCCTAAACACATTCACAACTTAAACGAGTATGAACAAGACGCATTTGACTTGACCTTTTTAGAAATGGGAGAGGTTCATACAAAAAGAGTGTTACTACAAGAAAATAGACTCTCTTATGATTCCAACGATAGGTCATACGACTTGTTTGGGTTACGGATTAGAAGTTATTAACATTTGAAAATTGACACGCATTTAATCACAGTAACTATCCACTGCGTCGCAGTGAGCCAGGACTAAGCTCACTGCGCCGCAGTGGCTAAACTGAACCAGGACCAGTACTAAGGCACTGCGCCGCAGTGAGCCTTTGCCAAGCTCACTGCGCCGCAGTGAGCTAACCCCAAACTGACCAGTCCCTAGCCACTGCGCCGCAGTGGGCTAGCCTAAGCCACTGCGCCGCAGTGGCCCAGTTCTGGCCAGAAACATCAGCAGCACCAGCAGCAGCAAGAACAATACCAAAAACCCTAAAACACGACCCAAACCAACCCAAATCGATTTGTAAAGCCTTATAACTTGATTTGAAGCATAAATAAACACCACTAACCATAACTAAACATAACCCAATCCACAAACTTGACCCAAAACATCAAAATCATACACAAATCTTCAAACCCTAATTTAAACCTAATTTTCCATTTTTACCATTTTTAAATCTTGGAATCCCATAAAAACGACTAGAAACATAAGTACAAGCATAAATAGAAGCAAATGGGTTGAATTAGACTTACACAAACACCTTCTTGAGCTTAAACCCGAAATTAGGTCAAAATGGTTAAGATGCAAGATTTCCACCTTTGATTCTTCGATATTGCGTTAATGTGGTATAGATGGTGATGATCCTAGTGTTATAATCGATCCACTACTAGTTGATGTAAGGAATGGTGAAGAAGATTGGAAGGGGTCTTTTACTTGAGAGAAAAAGAAAGAAGATAGATAGATAGATTGATAGAAATGAGAGGGGAGAAGGAAAGGATAAGGGGGGAGAAATGGGTCTTGGGGGGCTGGTGGGTCATGGACTACCCACGGGCCGACCCGTTTCTCCTCTCAAGTCACAATACAATTTAATTACCCATTTAAATACCGACTACACATGCAACGACCCGACCAACGTACCACATTGTCATATAATCACAATTGGCCCGATTATTTCATTCAACAAGTTTGTTAGTCAATTTACACAAAAGTCAACGGGTCAAAATTCACGGATGTTACATTATTCCCCCGTTGAAAGAATTTCGTCCCGAAATTCAACAAAACCCTAATTATTAAATAAATGCGGATACTTAGACTTCATGATCCTCTCGCTCCCAAGTGAACTCGGCTCCACGTCTAGCATTCCATCTAACCTTAACAATCGTGTAGCGTTTGTTCTTGAGTTTCTTCTCTTGACGATCCAAAATCTCCACCGGCTCTTCAACAAAGTTCAAATTCGAATCAACCCTAATTTCGTCCATAGGCACATGATGTGTAGGATCCGCCAAACACTTGCGCAAGTTACAAATATGAAACACATCATGCACACCGCTAAGCTCTTGAGGCAATTCTAGCCGATAAGCAACCTTCCCAACCCGTTCAAGAATCTTGAATGGACCAATATACCTTGGTGCAAGTTTTCCCCGCTTCACAAAACGTACGACTCCTTTCCAAGGTGACACTTTCAAAAGTACAAAATCACCAACTTCAAACTCTAACGGTCTCCGCCTCACATCGGCATACTTCTTTTGACGTTCACGGGCCAATTGCAACTTCTCCTTAATTCGAGATATTACCTTAGTTGTTTCAATCACAATTTCCGGCCCGATGAGTTGACTCTCTCCAATTTCCGCCCAAGCTAGGGGAGAACGACATATCCTACCATACAATGCTTTAAAGGGCGCCATTTGAATGGTAGCATGGTAGCTATTGTTGTATGAAAATTCTACTAGCGGCAAATGGTCTTCCCAACTCCCACCAAAATCGATTGCACACGCCCTTAACATGTCTTCGAGTGTTTGAATGGTTCTCTCGGTTTGCCCATCCGTTTGAGGGTGAAACGCCGTGCTCATGTCGAGTCGAGTACCCATGGCTTTTTGAAAGGCTTCCCAAAATTTAGATTTAAAACGGGCATCCCTATCCGAAATGATAGAAATCGGCACTCCATGCTTAGATATTACTTCCTTGATGTACAATCGAACCAAAGTGTCAAATTTATCGGTTTCACGAATGGCTAAAAAGTGAGCCGATTTCGTTAACCGATCTACTATCACCCAAATCGTGTCACGGCCGCTTCTCGTCTTTGGTAGTTTAGTGATGAAGTCCATTGAGATATGCTCCCACTTCCATTCGGGCATCACCGGTTGCACCAACAATCCGGGTGGCTTCTTGTGATCGGCTTTGACTTGTAAGCAAGTAAGACACTCACTCACATACCTTGCCACATCACGCTTCATGCCCGGCCACCAATATAATTCCTTCAAGTCAAAGTACATCTTATCCGACCTGGGATGGACCGAATAAGGCGATAGGTGAGCTTCATTCATAATAAGCGTTCTTAAGTCGCCGAAAATAGGAACCCAAAGTCTTTCAACCATGTATAGCCCATTATCATTCTTTCGGTCAAATAGTTGTTCCATGCCATCTAGGTTTTCGTTTCCAAAGTTTTCCGGTAGGGTGGCTTGAATTTGGGCTTCAATAATCCGATCACGAATATTTGGCCCTACCGTGAGGCTCATAGCTCTAGCCCATCTTGGTTTCACTCTCTCCTTTCGGCTCAAGGCATCGGCTACTACATTTGCCTTGCCCGGGTGATAACGGATGTCACAATCATAATCGCTAAATAGTTCTAACCAACGCCTTTGCCTCATGTTCAATTCATTTTGGTTGAAGATGTGCTGGAGACTTTTGTGATCGGTATAAATCACACATTTGGTGCCATAGAGGTAATGCCTCCAACACTTCAAGCAAACACAACCGCCCCAATTCCAAATCATGTGTCGGGTAGTTCTTCTCATGCACCTTCAATTGCCGAGAGGCATAAGCGATGACTTTACCCCTTTGCATAAGGACACAACCCAACCCTTGCCCCGAAGCATCACAATAAACCACAAAATCTTCGATCCCATCCGGAAGTGTCAAAATAGGAGCATCACATAGCATATCTTTAAGTGTTTGGAAGGCGTTCTCTTGTCTTTCGTCCCATTCAAAGTTTCTCTCCTTTTGAGTCAAGAGGGTGAGTGGTTGTGCAATACGGGAGAAATTTTCAATAAATCTTCTATAGTAACCTGCCAATCCAAGGAATTGGCGGATCTCGGATGGCGTCTCGGGTCTTCTCCAATTCTTGACCGCTTCAATCTTGCTTGGGTCCACATGAATGCCATCCTTGCTCACTACGTGACCAAGGAAGTGGACCTCTTCCAACCAAAACTCACACTTGGAAAATTTCGCATACAATTTCTCCTTCCTTAGTAATTCAAGCACTTCACGCAAGTGCTCCACATGCTCCTCCTTTGTCTTCGAGTATACAAGTATGTCATCAATGAACACAATGACGGACTTGTCTAAGTATGGTTGACACACCCGGTTCATCAAGTCCATGAACACCGCCGGTGCATTAGTCAACCCAAAAGGCATTACGGTGAATTCAAAATGACCATACCTTGTGCAAAAAGCCGTTTTGGGGATGTCATCTTCATGTACCCGGAGTTGATGATAACCCGAGCGAAGATCGATTTTTGAGAAGTGCTTAGCTCCTTGAAGTTGATCAAACAAGTCATCAATTCTTGGGAGAGGATATCGGTTCTTCACGGTGAGCTTGTTCAATTCCCGGTAATCAATACACATTCTGAAGATCCGTCTTTCTTTTTGACGAAGAGAACAGGAGCACCCCAAGGAGATTGACTAGGGCGAATGAAACCCTTCTCTTGGAGTTCCTTGAGTTGAGTTTGTAGCTCCTGCATTTCGGTTAAGGCTAGTCTATATGGAGCTTTTGCTATGGGCGCGGCTTCGGGAATAAGATTGATACGAAAATCAAGTTCACGGGGCGGAGGTAACCCTGGTAAGTCGTCCGGAAAAACATCGGGAAAATCACAAACGATAGGGACGGTCTTCAATTCTACCTTTGAGGTGGTAGCACTAAAGACTTTAGAAGTCGAAGAATCGGAGGTTTCACCTTGAACCCTAAGAATTTTACCGTTAGCCAAAGGTATTTTAACAACTCTCTCGCCACAATCAATGGTTGCATTTACCGCCATCAACCAATCCATACCCACTATAATATCAAAACTACCAATGTCAAGGGGCATAAGGTCAATGAAGAAGTCGACATCTTCCAAAGTCAAGACACATTCTCGAAGTATTTGACTAATTCTAGTTAGTGACCCGTTCACCATTTCAATGTCAAGCACATAGTTTAGAGCACACGGATGCACATCAATCAAAGGAACAAAGTTAGAAGACACGAGGCTAAAATCGGCCCCGGAATCAACTAGAACGGTGGCATAGAGACCATTAAGGAGAAAAGTACCTGCTACAACGTTAGGATCATTGCGGGCTTCATTTGCATTGGCCGCAAAGGCTCGGCCGCGTGGTTGCACTTGGTGGCCTTGTTGTCCCCGGTTTTGATTAGGCCCGACCATTTGTAGTTGGTTGGGGTGGACGGCTACTTGCACTTGTTGCCCCACCCATCGAGGGCAATTATTACGGTAGTGGTCACGGCTACCACATTCAAAACATTCGCCTCTTCTTTGATTACCCTTGAGGAGGAACGGCCCGAATAGGAGCCGCATTCATTGGGCCGGCTCTTGGAGCTCTACAATTCTTGGATGCGTGCCCAACTTGGTTGCAATTATAACATGCCCCACATGGAGTAGTGGTGGGATGGTGCCTGTTGCACCTCCCACAGAAAGGATGAGGCCCGGTATAAGGCCTCCTAGCCGGTTCTACCGCCGCCATTACCCTACCCCTATACGCAGTCTTGGGGTCAAACCTTCCCGCTTTCTTTACCCCACTAGACTCCCCACTTCTTTCCTCTTGTTTGATGAGGACTTACTCAAAACACCACATCTCAATAAATCTTCAGTCACACTCCCGGCTTGGTTGACCGCATTAGCCAAAGAAGTAGGCATGTTGGAGTTTACATAAGATCGGACTTGAGGATTCAAGCCCAATACAACTTCTGGATGGCCTGTGACTCGGTACCCACCAAGTGAGGAATGAGGGTGGACAACTCTTGAAATCGTCTCACATAGCCCTTGTAATCGGCTCCCTCCATGTTTAGATTTGCGAATTCAATGGTTAAGTTTTGTAGTTCATACGGAGGACAAAACTTTGCCTTTACTTTGTTTTTGAAGTCAATCCACTCCAAATTTTGAGTCCGCCCCAACGTTATTTCTTGGTTCCACCAACTCAAGGCGTCATGCCTAAACATGCCGGATGCATAGGAAATCCGGTCATCGTAGGTGCAATGACTCCTTTCTATCACCGCCTCTATCGCCTCAAACCACCTTATACATTCCGTGGGCCCACCTTTCCCGTCAAACTCCGGTGCCCCACAACTTTTAAAATCTTTAAATATGCATCCTTGACGGTATCCACCGTATTGATTATTCATGGGCATCCCAATATTAACTCCCACGGGTCCCTCTTCTTCATCCTCAACGGCATGAGGTTGGGCATTTTCGTTATCCATATTTTCTGGGACTTCATTGTTTTGAGGCCCATTGTTTTGCCCAAGATTTGCCGTGACCTGAGCAATAATGGTTGGCATGATATTGGCGATCGTTTGAGCGATCACCTCAGCCATATTTGGCTCCGGGATTTCACCACGACCCCTACCACGGCCCCTACCACGACCTCTACCACGGCCCCTACCACGGCCCCTACCTCCTTGTACTTCCGGTTGAGCTTCCGGTTGAGGTTCTTCCTCTTCAGCCCTATAGTTAGTTCCGACTCTCCTTGGTCTCGCCATTTCTATAAAACAAATGACACGTTGACCCGAGAGTTAGTCTCAAATGCTCACATGTTAGCCACACAAGTAGTCAATGCTCTCATACCGATATCACATACTTATTTCATGACATTATGCTAAGGCGAAAGTGTTAGCATCATACGGGATTTTCACATATCGCAACATATCATCAAGTAATCATGCTCATACATCCTGCAGTTAAACAACTAACACGAATGATTCAAAGTATAGTCCGAATTCGATATGCTCTTTAGTTATTGACCGGGTATGTATACAAGGTGTACCAACGGCTAACCTTCCACCTAATCAACTTCCATTAAGCATATCGGTTCCTTATTATACTCTAAACCACACGTGCGCAATCCACGATGTCATGGACTTGCTATAATATTGGGTAACCATAAAAGAGTTGATCGGGTTCTTTTAGGGTTGCCACAATATTATACTAAGTTAATGGCATCCTTTCATTTTGCCCTAAATCATCCAATTAGTCCCAACAATTAACAATAACAACCCATAATAACCACATTCATCACATTGAATTCAAGTTATCATACAATAGGTCTTAACTACGAACTCACACGGGGATTCACATAATTCACATTGCACACGAATTTCCTAACCATGCATGCTATATGAAGAGTTTTAACTTAAGCCGTAGTCTAGGTCAAACCGCCTAATTCTCTACGACCACACATGGGCCACCATTCTGTAACACCCCAAGCCGAGGCTCGGAATATCACGGAAAACACATAGCACCAGGTGGAATTACAATAGAACAATCTAAATGCAAATATAGATTCGGTGAATCCAAAACATAACGAAGCAAGTATCAAAATACAACAGGAGCAAATAGCCCTCAAAGTTTACATAATAACATCCAAAGATGGCAAACGATCCTAAGTATAATGCAAAAGGCAGGCCAATGAATCCTTGATCCATGAAGTCCATAGTTCGGGTTTACAGCAAGCAAAGCAACTAAACTCCACGCCCTGGGAGAACCTGATTACCTGAAAAGTGTACTAAGCATAGTCAATACAAGGTTGGTGAGTTCGTAGTAATGGCCCACAAGGAACCATAGACAAAGTCATAAGCACGAGAGGAGGCTAATCCTGACATACAGTGAGCCTCTACAAAACACAATAATGTCCAATAACAAGATTACACAAGCGTAACGCGTGAAATGAGAAATGCATAAATGATATGAATATCAATGCAAATGCCGGAATGCATGAATAAGCCAATATGCCTATCCTGTGCGTGAGCTCAAGTCACCAATGCAACGATACCCTTCTGTCATCGCAATGAACAAGGCTGTATCTCAAAATCATCGAGATATATATGTCTATATACTCGGAGTCAGGTCTACATCCAAAATGGGTGCATACATCTATGCACCAGGATGTCGGCAATCCCCTGCCGAGGGTCATCAACAATGTATGCAATGCTTACAATCAAATGTAAATGCATAAATCGTGAACCAACAATCAATATACGATAAACCTGCGCCAACAATCAATATTCAACAAACATAACCCAACAACCAATATACTACCACCATACGCCAACAATCAATAATCAACAACATAAGCCACTAATCACAATTTAACCGACTATACGCACATATACTTCAGAGGATTCTACTTTCTTCAAGTCCCAGATGCTTATATATAGGGTCACCCGCAGCCTTCCCACCACATCTAGAACCCAATGAAGGTATAACCGACTTCCATGTATGTACGTCTATCCTAATATAAAAGTAATACTTAACTAAAACATAGCCCAAGTCAATTAAACGAAACGAACTATCCCATCAAATCCAACGATCAAGTCAACCAATCAATAAATCAATAAATGCAAGTAAACACGCCAGGTTTACACTTTTCAGCCCGAATCTCAAGCGAGTAGGGAGATACGAAACTCACCTTGTCCGGCAAAGAAGCTAGTATGTGATTACAAACGAGTAATGGGGGTCCACACGTCCACAACCTATAATTATACATCATAATACCGTAATGTCAACTATACATTCTCAAACAAGTTGATCTAGCTCGATTAAGTCAAGCCATAAGCCCCTAAACACATTCACAACTTAAACGAGTATGAACAAGACGCATTTGACTTGACCTTTTTAGAAATGGGAGGAGGTTCATACAAAAAGAGTGTTACTACAAGAAAATAGACTCTCTTATGATTCCAACGATAGGTCATACTACTTGTTTGGGGTTACGGATTAGAAGTTATTAACATTTGAAAATTGACACGCATTTAATCACAGTAACTATCCACTGCGTCGCAGTGAGCCAGGACTAAGCTCACTGCGCCGCAGTGGCTAAACTGAACCAGGACCAGTACTAAGGCACTGCGCCGCAGTGAGCCTTTGCCAAGCTCACTGCGCCGTAGTGAGCTAACCCCAAACTGACCAGTCCCTAGCCACTGCGCCGCAGTGGGCTAGCCTAAGCCACTGCGCCGCAGTGGCCCAGTTCTGGCCAGAAACATCAGCAGCACCAGCAGCAAGAAACAATACCAAAAACCCTAAAACACGACCCAAACCAACCCAAATCGATTTGTAAAGCCTTATAACTTGATTTGAAGCATAAATAAACACCACTAACCATAACTAAACATAACCCAATCCACAAACTTGACCCAAAACATCAAAATCATACTCAAATCTTCAAACCCTAATTTAAACCTAATTTTCCATTTTTACCATCTTTAAATCTTGGAATCCCATAAAAACGACTAGAAACATAAGTACAAGCATAAATAGAAGCAAATGGGTTGAATTAGACTTACACAAACACCTTCTTGAGCTTAAACCCGAAATTAGGTCAAAGTGGTTAAGATGCAAGATTTCCACCTTTGGTTCTTCGATATGGCGTTAATGTGGTATAGATGGTGATGATCCTAGTGTTATAATCGATCCACTACTAGTTTGATGTAAGGAATGGTGAAGAAGATTGGAAGGGGTCTTTTACTTGAGAGAAAAAGAAAGAAGATAGATAGATAGATTGATAGAAATGAGAGGGGAGAAAAGGATAAGGGGGGAGAAATGGGTCTTGGGGGGCTGGTGGGTCATGGACTACCCACGGGCCGACCCGTTTCTCCTCTCAAGTCACAATACAATTTAATTACCCATTTAAATACCGACTACACATGCAACGACCCGACCAACGTACCACATTGTCATATAATCACAAATGGCCCGATTATTTCATTCAACAAGTTTGTTAGTCAATTTACACAAAAGTCAACGGGTCAAAATTCACGGATGTTACACTTAGTGCTCTAACATTTTCCGTTACGTTTATTAATGCTCTTTCCTTTCAGTCTTCAACTTACTAAATCATCGTATCTCTTATAATTTACTAGATGGGTGCCCGTGCGTTGCAGCAGTACCATTTAAAAAGCGATGGTTAAGTGTGGTGGTGATGGATATGGAAGGCGATGGTCGGGGTGTCGGTGATGATGGACACTGTCACACTGAAAAGTGATAGTATGAAAGAAAGGGAGACAAAGAAGTGGTGTGAAGTGAACGTGTGTTACTTATTTTAGGGTTAGGGGTAATTTAGGGATATTGTAAAAAGTGCTTAAAGTCTTAAATCCAATTCTCTTTATAAGGGTTTATAGATATAGATAGATTGATAAGAGATTCTAGATGGATGGTCAATGTTACTAATTAAAATAAGGTTTACGTAGTGTAAAATACAAAATATATTAAAAGTGATATTTTATTGTTAATTGTAAACACAATCATATAATATACTTATTTTGTAGTTTGTTTTCGTATATGTTGTATGCTAAGTTAATGTTAAAAAAAATTAGTACATCATGCAAGTATAATATATAATTAAGGGATAATGGCATACGAATTAACCACCTATGACAAAATGGTTATGTAATGTAGTAACCTACTCAGGTGGCTATGTAATGTATGCACCTATGTTTTTTTGGCTATACTATGTAAGGACCTTTTTATTTGGGTCAATCAATGTAAGGACCTATGTATTTTTTTGGCTATACTATGTAAGGTCCGTACATATTTTACATAGTATAGCCAAAAAAACATAGGTGCATACATTACATAGCCACCCGAGTAGATCACTACATTACATAACCATTTTGTCATAGGTGCATACATTACATAGCCACCCGAGTAGATCACTACATTACATAACCATTTTGTCATAGGTGGTTACATTCGTATGCCATTATCCCTATAATTAAAAGAGGATAAATTTGGGCTTAGGTGACATTATTAGTTAGTTGACAAATAAGATTTTTGTTCAGATGTCATTTTATCTTTTTATTTTATTTTTTTAACATTATTTGAATTTGTTGCCATGTTGTAATTATAAACTATTAATTACTCTTGGTAAATAAATTGTTACGTTGGATTATTGAATATTTATCATTTTATCACAATAACTATTTTATTTTCATGTCATATATAGTCATGTACTCATTAGTCCAAGTCATAAGTTAATTAGTCAAAGATTTTGTTAAAAATTATCAATATAAAATCATTAAAATTCTTATTTGATGTAAACTTATTTACGGGGAAATTAGTTTATAATAATTTATATCCATCTTTTGTTTAAATTATAGTCTATAATTTATAATAAAATACTTTAATTGTTTTGTCTTTTAAATTTTACCTCTTGTCTTATTGTCATTCAGCGAAATTTTTTTATATTAATTTCGTAAACTTTTTCCTCTTATGGCTAACTTAGTTACTTATGCAACTTTTGTAAAAATGAATTATTATATTTAGAACTTTTGTCTTATTCACGGACTCACGGTCAATTATACGTCTTTTTGCAAGAGTTAAGAATAGTAAATATTTGAAAGTTTTGATAAAAAAAAATGAGATCGTTGTCAATTATACAACTAAAGTCATTTTTTCTTTTATGAAGAATTAATAGATTTGTAATCTATATAATTACTTTTGGGATTTTATTAAAGTTATCTTTTTTGTTTAGTTGTTTTTTTAATAATGATTTTATAAATTTAAAATCATTTATCATTATTTTTATGTATAACTAAAGAAGGATAATTTTGGACTTATGTGACATTGTTTTTCTTTTTATCAAGTAAGATTTTTACTATGCATGTGACGCTTTGTTGTTAAAAAAAATTATTTTAAGTTATAAATGTAGTTATACGTGTAATATGATAATTTTTTAATAATCATTCTACTATAATATTTTCTAATAAATTTATTACATTATAGTTTTTAATGGTGTACAAGTATTAAAAATAACATATATTATCTACTAATTATAATATTTCCGCTTAGTTATTATAATGTTATCGTCGGACGGGTTTAATCTAGTTTATATATTAGCATACAAAAGATTTACTTATAATTAATAGTTTAATATAAGTAGTAAAGAAAATTAAATCTATATATAAAAAATCGTAAATTGAAATCTTGACAAAAAGTGTATCCATATCCTAAATTTAATAAATTTAATTATATTGATGTATTTGATTATAACAAGGAAACTGATGTATAAAATAATAATTAAATTTGATTAGATATTTAATAAATCAAAAAAACACGTATCAAGCAAGAAATATGTCAAGTTAAAGATTTTAGTTTATTATGTCGGTTAACAAATCGCATTTTATTTATTGTTGCAAGATGTGCCAAAATTAACGGAATCATGTACATGTTGATGACAAATCACCACAAAGAAAACTCAATCTCTAAATAATCACCAATAAATCCAGAATTGCACCACAAAGTTTGGGTTTCCAATCTCTCAAAATGTGATTTGTAATATCACCCAAAAAAAAAATCCATTAACCTCTTTTGTTCTTGCTTGCAACCCCCATCCATCATTCAAATTTTAATTGCATTATATCGAAAACCATCATCAAATTAATCGTCATCATCATCATCATCAATGGGGGGTTGCATGTCTGTTGCCAACACAAGCCATTTGAGAAGGACCAGAACCAGCCTTGTCCAACCCCTTTCACTAGATGACTTAGAACCCGGCCAACGACCCAGAATGATGAATAAATCACGGGCCCAAAAATTCACACGCCCAACTCGAGTCCTCAAAGACTCGGCTGAGAAAGAGATTTTTAAACGTTACAAGTTTGGTAGAGAGCTTGGTAGGGGTTAGTTTGGGATAACATATGAATGTCATGATGTAACATCGGACGAAAAAGTGGCTTGCAAAAAAATATCAAAAAGCAAACTTAGGGCAGATATCGACGTTGAAGACGTCAGAAGAGAGGTGGCCATCATGAGACATATGCCCGCGCACCCTAACATTGTTAGCTACAAAGATGTTTATGAAGATAGAGACGCGATTTATTTAGTAATGGAGCTTTGTGAAGGTGGGGAACTATTTGATCGAATTGTAGCTAAAGGTCATTATACCGAAAGAGCGGCTGCCCTTGTTATCAAGACCATTCTTGAAGTTGTCCAGGTTCTTTTTTTTTTCTTTCTTTCTTTCTCGATTATGATGTTGTAAGGCAAACGTACGTAGTCGAACCCACGTAACGATTCAACAACAATAATTCGATATATACATATATAGTTGTTAAATTATATTGAAAATCACAAAAATGTTGTTCGAAGAGGGAAAAAGGACGGGTGTTCGTCCGAAGGTGAGTAATTCTGTGGTTTTCATGAAACGAAAAGTTTTTGTTTTTACTTTTTGGGGCCTTCGATGGAGTATTACTGATGGTTAAAACGACACTTCAAAAAGTCAAATTTTTTTTTTTTTGACTTTTCAACTACAATATTTAGTTCAAATGTCAAATTGGACCAAAACTTAACCAATAAATACACTAACACATGGCGTTTGTCGATATTGCCCCTCACTAAGCACGTTTTATATACCGTTCGTATACGAGGACGGAGAGTCGATATCAATTCCATTTAATTTATCTTTCATTTTCAAATAAAAGATGTGACGTAAACCTATAGAAAAAAATGTTTTGTAAATTTTTAAAAAGATTATAATTGATTGCGTTTTTTGGTTTTTATTGTTTTTTGAAAAATATTTATAGCAAACAAGAGGTGTTTTCCGATTAAACGTGTCCTAATAGCTTTTTATTTTTATTTTTTAATTATTACCGCATTCAACCAAAGTAAAATTTAACTTATCAAGGCAGTAATAAGCATCAAATATGACAACTAATTTTGTATTGGGTAATGGGTATGGTCTAGTTTTAAATGTATTTTTGACAAACTATGTTTTGATTTTGCTTTAAAGTTCAAAATTCTTAAACAAAAAGGTTTTATAGAGTATCTCATATCCAACGGATATCAATGTGAAAGTCCCAAGTTTGCAACGATTATGTAATTAAACAACTAATGTAAATTACACTAAGAATGTAAGACAAGAATGTAAACACGTTTAATCATATGTATTATTAATTAAACAGTGAATACATGGTCGGTTTACAAAGAAGAAAAGAGAAAATATATGTTAAGTTTTTGACACACACAAAAACTTAACAATTCTACAATAAGAGAAAAACACACAAATTGACAATTGTAGAACTAAACCAACTAAGGTTGCGGCTAGGTCAAGTGATGCTTTATATAGGAGAGAAGACACATCACATTGACAGCCCAATAGATGTTGACACATGAAGGTTGTCAACTATCTATTGGTGTGTAAGACTGGTCTTCAGACATCTCTGTTTGCCATCTTGTTTCTTTCCTAAAACGGCATGAAAGAGAAACACCTTAGTACCAAAATGGTACAAGGTCACATGTCTTCATCTTGATCTATCAACACGTGTCCTTGGGGACCAGCCTTCTTATCTTCATTTTCCCGCCCATATTTGACTTACAAAACATGGCGGTGAGTCATTGAACTTATCCTTTAACTCGAAGATAATGATCGCTGAGAGCTCGCTGAAGAAGCCTCTCGCTGAGTCTTTCAGCGAGTACTTGACTCAGCAAGTCTTCAGCGAATCCATGACTCAACAATCTCCCCCTATTCGCTGAGGAGACTTTGCTGAGTATAAGTCTCTTGAACTTTTTAAAAGTAGCAGGTAGAATGAGGGAATGCTGATATTATTTATGTGACAAACAACTTTACAATAATCAGCATTACATGAATTATATAAGACTACTTAATCCCATTGAGATTCTTGCTTGGCCTCGATAAATGCTCTATCTTGTTGTCTTTCAGGCTTCAGCAACTCTTGATCAATCATCTTTATGAACGTGGGATCATTGGAAGTCTGAGCACAATTCTTCCTTATTTTTAGAAGGAAAGCAGAAGGAGCAATTCCAATTTCATTGGTCCTGAAGAAGAGTTCATGACCATGGACATTGCAAAAACAGAAGCCTCCCAGCTTCTCATCATATGTACCTTCCATGAAAAGTGTTCTGGAAGGCATCTTCAAGTTTAGCAGTGGCTCCTCATCTATATCAGTCTTGGGAATCATTCTGAGTACAGTGGGGAGACGAGAAACTTGGGATCCAGACGCTGATCTCTTTGATCCAACTCTGGGTTGCTGAGGAGGAGGGAAGAGATGTCTTGCAGCGCTGAGCAGAGAGTCTTTGACTTTGTATTTTTGTTCCATTTTTCGAGTATGCTTTATCTACTCACCTGCCATCTTGATCAGCGGTTCATAACTTACAGCTGTCTTGTCCTTGATCAGCTTGTAAATTTCGATCCATTCAGTTGGCCCAAGTGTATCTTTAGTAACATTTTTCAGAGTGTACAACTTGGGCACTCCTTTTCTTTGTAGGGAAAGATTCATCCCTTGTTGGGTTAGCGAGACCTTGACCGACGTGATCTCTTCTTTTCTTTGCCTTACCTCTCTTGATTTGAGGTAGGTCGCCTGTCCTTCTTCAAAAGTTTTTGTTCTTTTGGCAAAGAACTTTTCTTCATTCTTTTTCAAGGCTGCCAATCCACCAGATTGCTGAGCCAATCTCTTTGTTTCATCATCAGCATCTTTCAATTCTTCACTAACAATCTGCTCACTTATAAATTTTTGAGTAAGCTCTTCTTCTCTTTTCTTCTGTTTTAGCTCCTCCTGAAGTACAACCTCTTCAGGAGTAAGTTCAGCAGTTGTCTTTTGAGATGGTGAAGGCTTAGGGAAAGCTCCAGCCATTAACTTTTCTTGTTGTTCTCTTGCTGTGGTTGGAACTTTGGGTGGCTTGCTTTGAGTAGCCACAGCTGCTTTACCCTTATCAGCATATTTCTTTTCAAGGGCAGCGTGGAACTCAGCGGTAGGCTTGAAGATAGAAACATTGATTGGTTTTGCTGGCACATTCTCAGCAACAACTACTTTTTCAACTCTCGCTGGCACCTTTTCTTTTTCAACTTCAGCTGCCGGTTCAATAACCTTCTCAGCTTGCTCCCCCTGAATACTTGCTGCCGGTTCAACAACCTTCTCAGCAATTGTTGTTTTTGTTGTTTGCTCCCCCTCAACGTTTGCTGCCGGTTCATCAACCATCTCAGCATCACCAATGTTTTCAGTGAGGGGAGCTTGGGGAACAGTTTCAACATTAGTTGCTGGATCCTCCTTAATATTTTTCTCCCCCTTGGAAGTAGCTGAGGAACTGGCTACTTCCACTTTATCTTTCTTGAGGAGACCCAGCATTTCAACCATCATACCCTTCAGATTTCCAACCTCTTTTTCAAGCTTCTTGGTATGGTTGACAGATTCTTCAAGTAGCTTTTTGTCAACAGCTACTTGGAAAGGAGTATGAGAGAAGAGTTTGTCTTTGAGAGAAGTAATTTCTTGGGTGATAGAAGTGTGAAAATCATCTTGACGTTTTGAGAAGAAGGAAACGGTATGATTTAGTTGACGGAGGTGAGTAGTAAAGAGGATATTTGATTGGGAGAGGTCTTGGAGCGCTGGTAAGAGTCCAGGCACCTCTGCAGATGTCTTCGCTGACTTGATTTCAGCTTTCAACTTGTCAAGCGAAGCAGAGATAGAAGAATTAGAGATGCTGACCTTTTTCATGCTTTCATTCAGCAATGTTTGATTTCTTCGAAATAATTGTTCATGAGTCCTAGTGTCAGTAACTTGATTCTTGGTGATGCCAAACACCATGCCTTGAAGAGTGGCCAGCTCATCTTTCAAAATTTCATTTCCAGCTGCCAACTCTTGAAACTTGTCCAATGCACCGAAGTTCAATTCAGCTACCTTATCAACCAACCAGGCATATAAGTAACCATGTCTATTTCCTTGGCTTTGGCAGATTTGCACTCTTGTCAACAATTCTTGCAGCTGACGAGTTTCAACATAATCGAGGCCAGGCACATCGACAGCAGTACAAGCAGTGGTGAGTTCTTCATCAGCAGAAGGAACCTTGAGTGCCTTCAAGGAAACAGGGTACTTAGAACAAGGAACCCTGAAAAAGTCTGGGAGGTGCAATGGTGGCACTTCCATGATTATTTCATCATCAAGTTCTTCCACCTCAACATAAATTTCTGGCTTGATTCTTTGAAGGTGACAGTATTGCACCCTTCGCTGAAGCTCGACATTATTCAATTCAGGCACATATTCTCCAAAATGGCCAACTTGTTCATGGGAAGCTGTGGGCCTTGGAGAGTAGCATGGTGGGGGAGGCATATCAGCTAACGACTCTGGGATATCCTCAAATTCAGTAGGAGGAGAGGAGATCAGCAAATATCCCAAGTCTTCTGCCAAGAAACCACTAACATTGGCCTCTTCTTCACTTTCTTCTGCGGCAGCGAGTGTGATTTCAGCATCATCATCTTGGAGGTCAAACTCACTGCCCAGATCTTCATCAGTTTCATTTCCACTTGGGAAGATATTTGTCTCAGTCCCTGCACAAACAGTTTCCAAGACAATGGAAGGAGGAGGGGTAAGGGAACCTGGTGCCTCAGTCTCAGTGTGTTATTCCACCAAGACATCATCGGCCGAAGAATTTGTTGACTCTAGCATCACCTGTGATATGGCTGCTGTCAACGACTCAGAGGGTATTTGAGAAGAAGAAGGGGAATTATTTGGGGGTGGAGTTGGACTTTGACCTCTAGTGGGTTGGGGTGACCCAATATCTTCACCAACCTCGCCTACAGAAGTTTGAGGTGGCTGCCTGCTGTTCCCATTTAACTCGTCAACAGCCTGTTGGGAGGCTGCTAATGGGGTGGCTTGGGTACTAGTGTCCATGGGCGCTGTGGACTTCTTAATCTTAGGGTTGCCCTTTGATACACTCCGCTTACGTTTTGGGACGTCAGCGGAGGGTGAAGATTGTATATTTTGAGTTGAGGATGCTGCCTTGGATTTACTTTTGGTCTTTTTAGAGGCTTTGGAGGTCGCTGGGGGGTTTTCCAGCGAACCAGCCTCAGAAGGCATTTGAGCATCCACAGCGACCGTACCAGCCACTTCATCAGTAGGAAGTGCTGCCTCCCAGTCGCTGTCTTTGGGGTATAAAGAAGAGTCAAGAGAGAAGAGTACCTCTTTTATATGTGGAGTGAGGCGAGCAACCAAGTGTTCAACTGGTTGCTTGTAAATATTGTTTCCAACCCTTGCTGTTGGAATTGTTGAAGCATTTGGCAGCACATACTCATCACCCAACGCCTCCTTGAAAATAAGGGAGAAGAATCTTGTAAAGGGCACAGTGTGTGACCCATTGTTCATGCTGATCTTGTTCTTCATATCATTGAAGACCAGCAGGGCATAATCCACAAATCGTTCTTCAGCAAGAGCGTGGATTATGGGCATCGATGTAGATGATGCCTGATTGTAAGACCCAGAGTTTCCACCCATGCATTGAATCACATGAGTGAACAGAACTTTCCAGATTCCAGGAAGATTGTGCTTTAAGGGATTGCTTGGAATCGCTGGAGGGTTCTTCAAGTTATAATTATATCCAATGGAGGGAAACCATGCCTTCCATTCACTTTCATTTGCTGTTTCCACAAACTTATTATCATTGGTTTCTTGTGGAAACCCAAGAGTGAGACGAAGAGAAGCAGGAGTGATGGTGATTGTCTTCTCCCCCTGGCGGACAGACCCCGTGATGGACTTGTCTGCATCATTATATTCACAAGTCCACCAGAATTCTCTAAGAAGATGGACAAAAATATTTTCTGGGTCCGCCATGATGCAATGATTTGCAGGAGATGCATGGATGAAATCCAGCATTGGCTTATACCCTTTTGTACCTTTTGGTACGTCAAGCGAGCCAAGATGATTGTTGAGTTTAACAATCATCTTTGAGGGAGAAAAGGAAACTTTAGAGGATTTATTTACATTTACAGGAGTATAGACTGGAGAATTTAAATAGGTAATAGGAGTTTGTTCCTGAACTTGTGGTTCAGGAACAGGTGGATTTTGTACAGCGGGGGAAGAAGAAGAAGGGATCTCAACATTTTCTTGTTGTTGAGGGATTTGAGATGAAGAAGCCATTGATTTGGTTGAGAAGAAGATGAAAGAGATTTATGGAAGAAGATGAACAGATGGAGAGAGATATTTGATTTGAGAGAAAGTGAATAGTTATGTGGAAGCGTGAAAATAAGGTTGTGAGAGTGAGGTTGTATATATAGGGTATGGTGGTGGGCCACGATCTTACAACATGATTTCTCTCTCCTCTTTTTCAAACTGTGGAACAGTTGTAATCAACAACTGTTTTGTATATATATACATATATACGCATACGATACGTACATATATATAATATAAAAAGATTTTGAGAGTAACGTTTAAATAAAAGGAAAAGAAATTTTATCCAAAAATACTTGAGTGTGCGCCGTATTGTGCAGTCGTAACCTGTCAATCAGACTGTTACATACAGACAAATGACGTGATCAAGGCAAAAATCGAGGTGACCTTTCAGTTTGAATTTATAAAAACATGTGGTTCAAAATTTTGCCACGTCACCCACATAGTTACTTTGAAAACACTTAGTTTCGAAAATATCCTATGTTTTATTAAATGAGAATTTTAATTTTTTAAGAAAGATATTTGGAAAGATCACATGATGAAAGATGCTCAGCATGTTTAATGTTTTGTCAGCGACTTCACAACTAACGTTGGTCGCTGACTACAGTTTTTTGCAAACTGTCAGCCATCAACGGATTTAAGAAGTCTTTACCAGAGCCGTTTGCTACTGGACTAGATGAAGACTTCATCTCTCCATTGCTTTTATTTTGCTTTTTCCCAAAGCAACAGGGATCAACGGATTTAAGAAGTCTTTACCATAGCCGTTTGCTAATGGACTAGATGAAGACTTTTAGCTCTCCATTGCTTTTATTTTGCTTTTTCCCAAAGCAACAGGGATCAACGGATTTAAGAAGTCTTTACCATAGCCGTTTGCTAATGGACTAGATGAAGACTTTAAGCTCTTCATTGCTTTGAGATCAGCGAGCAAGACAGACTTAAACTCGCTGAGCTAGCTAACATGATAAATCATGTTGCTGATTCCCCATTCAGCATTCCCAACTTGCTGACAAGCAGTTTGAATCTAGTTTCATCCAATGGTTTAGTAAAAATGTCAGCGATTTGATCATCAGTTGGAATGAAATAGATTTCAATATCACCTTTCATGACATGATCACGAATAAAGTGATATCGAATATCAATATGCTTAGTTTTAGAGTGCTGAACAGGGTTGTGTGTAATAGCAATGGCACTTGTATTATCACACATGATTGGAATTTTGGAGTATTCCAAATCATAATCAGCAAGCTGATGCTTCATCCAAAGAATTTGGGCACAACAGCTAGCTGCAGAGACGTATTCTGCCTCAGCGGTGGAGATGGAAACTGTGTGTTGCTTTTTACTAGTCCAACTAGTCAGCTTCCCCCCCAACAGTTGACATCCACCACTGGTGCTTTTGCGATCAAGCATGCACCCAGCATAGTCTGAGTCAGAATATCCAACAAGATCAAAGTTGGAGTCTTTTGGGTACCATAGACCCAGCGTGGGAGTACCCTTAAGATATTTAAAGATACGCTTGACAGCAAGAAGATGAGACTCACGAGGAGAGGCTTGATAGCGAGCACAGAGACATGTTGCAAACATGATGTCTGGACGACTCGCTGTGAGATACATTAAAGAGCCAATCATGCCTCTATGTCTGTTCATAAGGTGTGTAGAGATAATAAAATATCAATAGGGTTTGATGAGTCACATTGTTATTTCCAGGATTTGATTCAAAAGAAGTTACTGGGGACTGGTAGTGAACAGGGTGGTTTGTATTTGTATGATGATTTTGCCTGTATGTTCTAATGTGGTATGTAATTCTGCTAATCTTCCTTGTGAGTCCAAACTGTTTTTGTAACATCCGTGAGTTTTGACCCATTGACTTTTCGCGTAATATGACTAACAATTTAAGTTAATGAATTATTTGGGTCGTTTTGTGAATTAAATAACAATGTGTTATATTCGGGTCGATAATATGTTTGATTTGGTGTTTAAATGTCTAACGATTGTAATTTGGCTTGATAAGAGAAACGGGTCGGCCCGTGGGTAGTCCACGACCCACCAGCCACCATTGACCCATTTCTCTCCTTATCTCTTTCTCCCCTCCTCTCACTTCTTATCTATCTCCCTTTCTCATTTTCTCTCTAAGTAAAAAGGCAAAGGCAACCCATTTCATTTCTTCATCTCATTTACATCGACCTTGTGTTTTGGAACTGATATAACACTAGAATCATCGTCATCTATACCACATTATCGTCTATTCGAAGAATCAAAAGTTGAAGTTCTTGCATTTTTACCCATTTTGACCTAATTTCGGGTTTGAGCTCAAGAAGGAGTTTTGGTAAGTCAAATTCATCCCATCTTCACCTATTTATGCTTATTTATATGTTGTTGGTCGATTTAAAGTATTTACAAGTCTTAAATCGGGTCGAAATGAAATTAGGGTTCAATTAGGGTTTTGGTTTGGGTTGAATGATTTGGAAGTGTTCTTGATGTTTTGGAATGGAAATTTGTAATGGGTTATGTGTATTTATATTTAATGGCACTTAGTTAAGCTTCAAAATGAGTCTTGGAACATCGCTAGACGATTTGGTGGTCGAAAATAGGGTTTGGGTGAAGTTTGAATCGTATTTTAGACTCAAAAATCTGCAGGATTGAGCCCAGTCGCGCCGCGAGCTCGTGTTCTCGCGCCGCGAGTCCGTTTCCAGTCAGGTCAGAGCTTTTTCTCGCGTCCAGCCTCGCGCCGCGAGCCTCGTGCTCCTCGCGCCGCGAGCTCGTGTTCTCGCGCCGCGAGTTTCACCTGTTTTGCGCGTCAGTTTTCGAACGTTAATAACTTTTGATCCGTAAGTCCAAATAAGTCATATGACCTATCGTTGGAATCGTAAGAGAGTCTAGTTTCTCGTAGTAACCTTCATTTTGTATGAATCTTCGTACATTTCTAAAAATGTCGAGTCAAATTGTTATGTTTCACACTCGGTAATGTTAAGAAAGTAATTGTGGGTTCGTGACTCAACTTAAACCTAAGGAACCAACTTATTTATGATTATAAAGTTGACATTATGTTATATGACATGCTTTGATAGGTTGTGAACGCGTGGGGCCCAATACTCACTATTAATCTTTTATTAACTCGACTTAAGCTTCTTTGCCGATCAAGGTGAGTTCCGTAGCTCCCTACTCATTTGAGATTCGGGCTGAAAAGTGTAAACCTTGCGTGTTTACTTACGTTGTTGACTGATTGATTGATTTGGGTTAAATGTTGGTTTGATGAGACGGTTTATCACGTTTGATTGACTTGGTTATGTTTGTTAAGTAATTCATTAATATCAGGATAGACGTACCTACATGGAAGTCGGTTATGCCTTCATTGGGTTTTAGATGTGGTGGGAAGGCTGCGGGTGACCCTATATATAAGCATCTGAGACTCGAAGAAGGGATAATCCTCTTAAGTGTATGTACGTGTAGGTGGTTTAAATTGTGATTATTGGTTTATGATTGACGAATATTGATTGTTGGTTCATGACAGACGATTTGTGATTGATGCATATACGATTGATTGAAAGCATGCATACGTAGTACATAATCCCTCGGTTGAGGACTCAAACATCCTAGTGTATAGATGTATACACTTATCCATGAGATGTTGGTGACATGACATCCGAGTATATAGACATATATATCTCGATGATTTTGAGATACAGCCTTGTTCATTGTGATGACAGGCGGGTATCGTTGCATAGGTGACTTGAGTTCACGCATAAGATAGGCTTGTTGGCTTATTTATGCATTTGGCACTTGCATTGGATACTCTTATCATTTGTACATTCCTGTTACACGCTTACTTACTTTGCGTAATCTTGATTGTTGGACGTTATTGTGTTACTTAGAGGCTCACTGTAAGTCATGTCTAGCCTTTACTCGTACATTGTGATTATTGACGCTGGTTCTTTATGGACCATTACTACGAACTCACCAACCTTGTATTGACTATGCTTAGTACACTTTTCAGGTAATCAGGTTATCCCCGGATGTGGAGTTTAGTTGCTTGCTTGCTGTTAAACCCGGGCTTTGGACTCTATGAATCAAGGATTCATCGACCTTCTCTTTTGCATTATACTTAGGATCGATTTGCCATCTTCGGGATGTTCTGTTGTAACTTTGATGGTTATTTGCTCCTTATGTATTTTGGTACTTGTTTCGTATTGTAATGGATTCACTGAATCTTTATTTGCATCTAGTTCTTGTTCTATTGTAATTCCACCTTGCGCTATATGATTTCCGTGATATTTTGAGCCTCGGCTTGGTGTGTTACAGTTGTGGCATATGAAAATGGGACATCCTGCTGAACAAGCCTTGACTGTTTTTAGTAAAAAATTCAACTTACAAAATTCTTCTTTGGGTCCTTGTGATACTTATCACAAGGCCAAACAAACTAGAGTTCCTTTTCCTATCAGTGATCATAAGTCAAAAGGGTTTGGTGATTTAGTACATTGTGATGTTTGGGGTCCTTATAAAGTAGCAAGTAAAGAAGGATACAAGTATTTTTTGACTTTGGTTGATGATTTTTCAAGAGCTGTTTGGACTTTTTTAATGAAATCTAAATCTGAAGTTTATGATCACTTGTTTAAATTTATTCAACTTATTAAAACTCAATTTTCTGTTACAATAAAGGTGTTAAGAAGTGATAATGGGACAGAGTTTGTAAATACTAAAACTGCTACTTTGTTTACAAATGAAGGAATTATACATCAAACTTCTATGGCTTATACTCCACAACAGAATGGTATTGCTGAAAGGAAACATAGACACCTTCTTAATATTGCTAGGTCTCTTATGTTTCAGGGGGGAATTCCTATATCTTTATGGAGTGAATGTGTTTTAACTGCTACTTATCTTATTAATAGGACACCTTCCTCTGTTCTTCATGGCAAAACTCCTTATGAAAAAGTTTTTGGTTTTGAACCTTCTTTAAAACATCTTAGGGTTTTTGGTTGTTTATGTTTTGCTTCTGTGTTAAATAACTTGGATAAGTTTTCTTCTAGGGCTGAAAAATGTGTGTTTGTTGGTTATGTCAATTCAAAAAAGGGATATAAGTTGTATAGTCTTGAAAAAAGAGTTTTTATATACTCAAGAGATGTAAAATTTTATGAAAACTTCTTTCCTTTCAAAATGATTTCTGATAAAACTGAAACTGTTTTAACTTTTCCAAACATAAATCAACTCAATTTTTTTGATAACTATGATCATGAGGATAATGCTGTGAATATAAGTCCCAATGATGAAAAGGAAGGTGAGAAACATAACTCTTTTGATGAAGGCATCCAACATTTAGCTGCTGGCAGTCCAACAGTGGCTACCATAAATGATCTTTCATTAAGTGGCAGTCCAACAGAGACTACCAGAGATGCTAATGAGAATGCAACTTCAAATGAGGTATGAATGATAATAATTACTCTGAGGGCATTTCTAATGCAGATGAAATTGGTTTAAAAAGGTCTGATAGACAATCTTATCTTCCTAAAAGACTTGAAGATTTTCAAATTGAGGGTAAAGTGAAATATCCTCTTAAAAAAGTTGTGCATTATGCTCATCTTAAATCTGATATACATTGTTTTGCAACTAATCTAAATAAAAGTATAGAACCAAGGTCTTATTATGAAGCTGTTAAGGATAAGAATTGGGTAAATGCTATGAATGAAGAGATGGAAGCTTTAAATAGGAATGATACTTGGGAATTAACTACTCTTCCTAATGATAGAAATACAATTGGTTGCAAATGGATATTTAAAATAAAGTATAAGGCTAATGGGGAAATAGAAAGGTATAAAGCTAGGTTGGTAGCTAAAGGATATAGTCAAGAAGCTGGTATAGATTTTGATGAAACCTTTTCACCTGTTGTGAAAATGGTTACTGTTAGATGTATGCTTACTATTGCAGTTTCTAATAAATGGCCTTTATATCAACTAGATGTGAATAATGCTTTTCTATATGGTGATTTGTGTGAAGATGTTTATATGGATGTTCCTCAAGGATATTCTAATGATAATAATGTTGTTTGTAAACTGAAAAAGTCTTTGTATGGATTAAAGCAAGCACCTAGACAATGGAATTCTAAACTGTCTAGTGCTTTGCTTGAATGTGGTTTTGTGCAAAGTAAATCTGATTATTCTTTGTTTACAAGAAATGTGAATGATAAGTTTGTGGCTCTTCTTATGTATGTTGATGATATTGTTATCACTGGAAATTGTGAAACTGAAATCAATATTGTTAAGGAATTCTTGAATTCTAAATTCAAGATTAAAGATCTTGGTAGGCTAAAGTATTTTCTTGGTATTGAGGTTTTGGAAACTGATAATGGTTTATGTTTGTCTCAAAGAAAATATTGCTTGGAACTCTTAAATGATTTTGGTATGCTTGGAAGTAAACCAATGAAAACTCCATTAGAGGTTAATCTTACCATTAAACCTTGCTCTGATAAGACAAAACTTCTTGATAATATTGTTGTGTATCAAAAACTTATTGGAAAGCTAATATATCTTACACTCACAAGACCAGATATAAGCTATTCTGTACAGTATCTCTCTCAGTTTATGCATGCTCCTTCAAAGGATCATTTCAATCTTGGTCTTAGAATCTTGAGATACTTAAAAAAGTCTCCAGGTAAAGGCTTATTGATTACTTCAGGTAATACTTTGTCTCTAAAGGGTTTTGTTGATTCTGACTGGGCAAGATGTGTGACCTCTAGAAGGTCTGTTACTGGTTTTTCTGTATTTCTTGGCAATAATCTGGTATCTTGGAAAAGTATAAAACAAAATATTGTTGTCAAATCCTCTGCTGAAGCAGAATATAGGTCTTTGGCAGCAATAACTTGTGAAATTATTTGGCTTTCTAATCTTTTAAGTGATTTTACCATTAAGTGTTCTTGTAACACCCCAAGCCAAGGCTCAGAATATCACGGAAATCATATAGCACAAGGTGGAATTAATGTAGAACATGAACTAAATGCAAATAAAGGATTCAGTGAATCCATACAGTAAGTTAAACAAGAATCAAAATACATAAAGAACAAGTCATCATCAAAGATTACAACAGAACATCAAAAGATGGCTAACGGTTCTAAGTATAATGCAAAGAGAAGGTCGATGAATCCTTGATTCATAAAGTCCAAAGCCCGGGTTTAACAGCAAGCAAACAACTAAGCTCCACGTCCGGGATAACCTGATTTCCTGAAAAGTGTACTAAGCATAGTCAACACAAGGTTGGTGAGTTCGTAGTAATGGTCCATAAGGAACCATCGTCAATAATCATAATATACGAGTAGAGGCAAAACATGACTTACAGTGAGCCTCTAAGAACAACACAACAACATCCACCACAAGATTACACACAACAAATAAAACGCGTAATAAACATTATACCCAAGTAACGTACATAACATCAATTCAAAACAGGTATCATATCCTCTTCAGTGGGATTGATACACAACATAAGTCATATCCTCTTCAGTGGGATAGATACACAACATAAGTCATATCCTCTTCAGTGGGATAGATACACAACATAAGTCATATCCTCTTCAGTGGGATAGATACACAACATAAGTCATATCCTCTTCAGTGGGATAGATACACAACATCCATACATCACAAGTCCATCAATCATCAAACATCAAACTAAGTAAACTATACGTACATACACTTAGGAGGATTCTACTTTCTTCGAATCCTAGATGCTTATGTATAGGGTCACCCGCAGCCTTCCCACCACATCTAGAACCCAATGAAGGCATAACCGACTTCCATGTATGCACGTCTATCCTAGCAGTAATAATAATAATAACAATAACCATAATAATAATATATCACAATCCCTTACTAAGATCAATTAAACGTAACCAATAACCCATTATTTCATCGCTCAATCAATCATTCAATCGTCAAACATTAATTCATAAGTTCGTCAATACAACGATAAAGGTATGCTTGAGTGCGTATCACCAAATCAAGTATAACGAGACGTACATGTTCATTCCAACCATAATTCCTGAATTTATCGCTTTTTCTAAACAACGCGTACATATACTTTGGAGGATTTTACTTTCATCAAGTTCTAGATGCTTATGTATAGGGTCACCCGCAGCCTTCCCACCACATCTAAGACTCTTTGAAAGTAAAACCGACCTCCATATATGTACTTCTATCCTAATACCTTACAATAACACAATCACATTCGTAAATCATCACACAATCAATCAAAGCTATCTGTCAATCAACAATTAATCAGAAATTAACTAGACAGTCAATCAAATCAACCAAACAATCCAACAAACCCGTATATGTACACTTTTCAGCCCGAATCTCTATTGAGTAGGGAGCTACGAAACTCACCTTGATCGGCAAAGAAGCTTAAGTCGAGTAAATGAAAGATTAATAGCGAGTATTGGGCCCCACGTGTTCACAACCTATCAAAGCATGCCATATATCATACTGTCAACTTTATAATCATAAACAAGTTGGTTCCTTAGGTTTAAGTTGAGTCACGAACCCACAATTTCTTTCTTAACATTACCGAGTGTGAAACATAACACTTTGACTAGACATTTTTAGAAATGCACGAAGATTCATACAAAATTAAGGTTACTACGTGAAACTAGACTCTCTTACGATTCCAACGATAGGTCATACGACTTATTTGGACTTACGGATCAAAAGTTATTAACGTTTGAAAACTGACGCGCGCGAATGCCCAGAATGAATCCACTGCGCCGCAGTGGGGCAAAGCCAAGCCACTGCGCCGCAGTGGGCCAAAACAAAGCAGAATGGGCAGTGGTAATCCACTGCGCCGCAGTGGGGCAAAGCCAAGCCACTGCGCCGCAGTGGGACAATTCCCAGCACCAGCACCAGCAGCCCTAAGTGCAGAAAACGAACCAAAACCCCCAAAATTCGACCCAAAGCATACCAAAATGATTTGTAAGAGCTTGAAACTCATTTTGAAGCTTAACTAAGTGCCATTAAACATAAATACACATAACCCATTACAAATTCCATTCCAAAACATCAAGAACACTTCCAAATCATTCAACCCAAACCGAAACCCTAATTTAACCCTAATTCCATTTCGACCCGATTTAAGACTTGTAAATGTACGAGATGACTAGAAATGAGTAAACTAACATGAATAGAAGTAAATGGGATGAATTAGACTCACCAAAACTTCCTTCTTGAGCTTCAACCCGAAATTAGGTCAAAAGGGTAAAATGCAAGAACTTCCACCTTTGATTCTTCAATAAGACGATAATGTGGTATAGATGGCGATGATTCTAGTGTTATATCCTTTCTAAACACTAAGTAGATGATAGATAGAAGAAGAATGAAATGGTCTTGCCTTTTTAATTGAGAGAAATGAGAAAGATAGATAGATAAGAGAATGAAAGGCAAGGGAAAGGATAAGGGGGGGGAGAAATGGGTCAAAGGGGCTGATGGGTCGTGGGTGACCCACGGGCCGACCCGTTTCTCTTCTCAAGCCAAAATACAATCGTTAGACATTTAAACACCGATCAAAACATATCATCGACCCGAATATAACACATTGTCATTCAATTCATAAAACGACCTAAATAATTCGTTAACTTAAATTGTTAGTCATATTACACGTAAAGTCAATGGGTCAAGATTCACGGATGTTACAGTTCTATTCCTGTTGAAGTGCATTGTGATAGCAAAGATGCTATTCAAATTGCAGCAAACCCTGTGTTTCATGAGAAAACCAAGCATTTTGAAATTGATTTACATTTCATAAGAGAAAAGATCACTTCTGGATTGTTAAAAACTGTTAAGATACAGTCTGATGATAATGTGGCTGATATCTTTACTAAAAGCTTAAGCATACATCAACACAATTTTTTAAGCAATAAATTGGGCTTGTTTAACAGTGATCTTGAGGGGGGATGTTGAAATAATGCAAGATCATTTAAACATGTTTAATATTTTTTAGTTATTTATGTTTTGGTTGAGTTATGCAGGAACAAGAGAAGTTGAGGGACTATTCTGGACAATTGAAGAAAGAAGGTGTGCTTTGGACTAGAAGTGTTCAAGTCTAGAAGATGAAGGTGTATTTGGAAAGTTGGTGATATATATAAACTACCCTAACACCAATTTAGGGTTAACTCACTTTTCATATCGATCGATTGTTTGATTATTTCTGCTGCTCATATTTCTCTCTTTCATATTCATATTTCTGTATATATAGATCAATATATATCATTGATCTATTTCTAATTTCTGTAATATCTAATCATAATCTATATGATTAGATAATTGTAATAATAACTATTTCATATATCTCATCTATAATAATAAATCTGATCTTATAATTTCTGGTGGATTATTTTTGTTTCTGGTTGTTGATTCAAAATTGTTCTTTTGTTACATACAATTATGCACTAAAAAAATGGTATTGATTAACAAACAACATGATTGATCAACTCATTACATGGAAAGAAGGAGAAAAGACAACATCATAAGAAAAGAAACTAATCTTGAAAAAGCTTTCATATGTGCCTGTGACACATGTATACAAACATAAAAGTAGACTAGTTAAAATGCATCCATCCAAACATACGTAAATTTCGTTTTTTAAGGTTTTGATTTTGGGTCCTAATACCGTCTTTGACGGTGTAGGGGGAGGTTGAGATGTAGACAACTAGAGAGTCTGCTTCCAGGTTCTACCAAAGGTAGAAAAGGACCTCCAGCCTTGCTGGACATGAGGATCGAACCCATGACCTCTTCCAGAGGCAAGAGCTCCAACCACTGATCCAAACCAGTTGTTTTTTTTTTAAATTTCATTTTTTAAGGAATATATCCAAACATTTGTCACGAGAGTATCAGTTAACAAAATTTGCATACTTTGCTTACGATGGAATTAAGTACCAGTGACATCGACATAAAATAAAAGTTATCAGATTCAAATTTAAGTTTATAAAAATTGGGTTTTTTTCCCGAAAATTGTTAAGTATACATGTTCGTATAACTATGTGGCGCGGCATGAGGGACGTCGTGATCTCCTTTGTTGCCCATAAATAGATTTATGATTTTTTTTTGGGAGTACTTTTCTCGAGTCGATTTCTACTATATC
The DNA here is from genome assembly GCA_034093135.1 of Erigeron breviscapus. Lineage (NCBI taxonomy): Eukaryota > Viridiplantae > Streptophyta > Magnoliopsida > Asterales > Asteraceae > Erigeron > Erigeron breviscapus. The sequence goes on along the minus strand of CM067172.1, from coordinate 81,707,280 downwards.
ATCATATCGTGGTGCTAAAAACGGATCATTTGTCAGAGTTTAGATCGAGTCGTGAAATATTCTATTTCCATAGGTTGTTTTAACTCTTCTCAATATATAATACAATGTGTTAATATCTAAGTGTTAATCTTTTTCATATATAAAACTGAAGTCCTACCTAAAATATAGCTAAAAATAATCCTACATGGCACAACCATAACCCTTCTATTCAATAATTTATTTTTAAAAAAACTATTTATGATGTCATCTCATACTTACACTCCTATCTAATAATAAATAATAAAATAATATATGCCACGATTTAAATTTATATTCTCACATTCAAACAACTTAGACTTTATTGTTAATGTTTACATCAATTTTCATAACCGTAAATTTTCCATTGATCATAAATCATAAATGGTTATGACAATTAGCCAATTGAATTTTATTATTATAATTATTACTATTATTTTTTATTATTATTTGAATAATATGTTGCATTCTCCATATGTGAGGGATATAACATACTGTAATGTATTTATTGAGCCGATTGCTTTCAAACTCCATTCGTGAAATAAGTTGCACCCAGATAATAAATCGGATCTCCGGTCAAAAAGGTTTATGGTTGTGTCGGGTTTATCTCATTTGATCTGGGTTTAAGAAAGGGTATGGTTGTCATGTGTTTTTAGTATTTGAATAATATGTTGCATTCTCCGTCAATATGTGAGGGATATAACATACTGTAATGTATTTATTGAGCCGATTGCTTTCAAACTCCATTCGTGAAATAAGTTGCACCCAGATAATAAATCGGATCTCCGGTCAAAAAGGTTTATGGTTGTGTCGGGTTTATCTCATTTGATCTGGGTTTAAGAAAGGGTATGGTTGTCATGTGTTTTTAGTATTTGAATAATATGTTGCATTCTCCGTCAATATGTGAGGGATATAACATACTGTAATGTATTTATTGAGCCGATTGCTTTCAAACTCCGTTCGAGAAATAAGTTGTAACGCAACCCAAGTAATAAATTGGATCTCCGGTTAAAAAGGTTTCTGGTTGTGTCGGGTTTATCTCATTTGATATGGGTTTAAGAAAGGGTATGGTTGTCATGTGGTCAGCTACAGC
>CM067172.1:81673070-81705172 GCA_034093135.1 Erigeron breviscapus | reverse complement strand
CTCAGATTTTTGCTTGATAGGTTTTGAAAAAGGTTTTGCTTTTTGTTTAGGTTGAAGAGGAGTTGTTTCAACATTTTTTAAACGTGCATTACAACTCTGCACTTGTCTAGCTAACAACTGAAATTGACTCTCTAACCTTAACAAAATTGATTCTTCATTAGACACCTGAGCCTTACCTGAATCTGAGGTAGAAGGCTCAGTGGGGAGATTTTCTTCTTCTTTTGGCCTTTTGGAACCTTAGATGAAGTCTGAGGAAGGCTTTTTGACATTAATCCCACCTTGTGCTATATGATTTCCGTGATATTCTGAGCCTTGGCTTGGGGTGTTACAGGAACGCTCCTTCTTCAAGTAGATGTCCAAAGTTCGGACTTAATGAATAATGGATTGAGCAATATATCTTTTTGCCCTGTTAATAAATAAATTTACAGTCAATTTTTAAGATAAATACATGTTATGAATAATATATTAATGGAAGTGGATTACCTGTTCATCTACCGATACTTCAAAAAAAAGATAATAGTACAGTTATTTTTAAAAGCTTAATATATTTACATTAGATTTTATTTATTTTTTAGTAATTAGTTTTATATTTATATGATAGAACGTATAATAAGATATATAATAGCTATTATTCTATTGATTATATATTAGCTATTATTCTATTGGATATATATCAGTTATTATTCATTATCAATTATATTGGAATTAATGGTTAAAAAGTGTAAATTTGTGATTGAAAACAAAAAAGTGTAGATTAAAATAACTATAAATTAAGTATTTAGTTAGGGTAAAAAGTGTAAATTATTGATGGAAAACAAAAAAGTGTAAATTAGTGAGATTTTTTCTACAAACATTAATATAAATATAATATACTAATATATTTGGATAATGATTATTAGGATTTTTAATTTATAATTAAATTAATAATGACATCATCAATTTCTAATTTGATAAAATCGAGAGCTATGATTGGTTAATAAGCTATTAGGTCAGTTGTCTTATAGTATATATAAAGATAAAGATAGATTTTGAATATAATAGAAATTAAACTTTATGTTATACGTTACGATATCTCCGTTTCTTTAATAGCAATCCTCACAACTAAAAAAACATCCAATAGTTTGATAAAGTTATAAAAATGTACAAAGTTGCCACATCATCTTTTTCCTACGTGGCGTTCTTACGTTGTTGGTCTTTCAAATGCTGACACATAAAATGCCACCTACACATATTATATCCATGTCATCTTTATTAATTAATTAAAAAATATAGATAAGATGGGACCCGAACCCATGCCGATCCCTTACTGTCGACGACGACATAACCAATTGATGAAATGTTGTTTTTACTTATATTGTTCCAAACTACAATTAATATTCGTTTCCAAAATCTTACGTATATTCAATTATTTTTGCAAAGATAATTTTGATACATAATAGACTTTCCATTAAAGTTCATGGAAACTAAACCTTTCAAATTATGATGATCAAATTATATATCATACTTTCATATCATAATCATAACATCTTCCAATTATATTATATTTATCTCTTTAATCTAAAATAATACCCTTAGTTTAAATTAGTATTTTTATAACATATAACCATGATGTAGATAAAATATCCAGATATATTTTAATATGTAATACAAAGGTCCTTGACCTTGGAGAAATCCACCAGAGTTCGAATCTCACTTTCTACATTTATAGGAGTGGATTATTAGGGGGGTTTTCGAGAGTCATGGGTTTCATACCAAGCATGCGTGGTTCGAGTATCGCATACTGTCCAATTGGATGTCTTTGTGTTGTCTCGAATGCTAACTGCTAACTACTAACTCGTTGTTCATAAAAAAGAAAACAACAAAAAATGTAATACAAATATTTCATAAATAAGTTATATTATAATAGACTAATAGTAAAAGAAAGGTTAATGCGAGAATTATTTTGGACCACATATCCTTTTCCCATTTTAAAATCATTAAAATACACATGATTCATTCAAAATGTTTTATCTCAAAACCACACATCCATAAATTCTAAAAATTATATAGGTGCTCTTAAAAATTTCGTTCTCTTTTTCATTATAGATATGACTGGATTAGTACATTTAATTAAGGGTTATATTTGTGTATTTACACATGCGTAAAACCTTTGTTTTCACATACTCCATCCGTCCCACTAGAAGTGTCATGTTTTGAATTTTCAAAGTCTAAATTTGCAACTTTGACCTTAAATAGTTTTTTTTGTGTTAGATAATAGCTGATGAAAGTTATATGAATTGATTGTGTTTTAAAATTGTTTTCAATGATATAATTTTCATCAAGTTTTATATAATACAAAAAATATATTAAGGTCAAAGTTTAAAAATTAAAACTTTGAATATTCAAAGTGAGACACATCTAATGGGACGGAGGGAGTATAAATTAGTAAATGATCATACATGCATAGTCATAACGGCTAATTCGTGTATCATGTGGGACAATAATCAATTATATAATATAATAAAGTGTTAATTAAATCATTGTAAGTATTGTGTTAGAAATATGGAGGGCATGAGTTAAAGTAATAAAATATATTACATGACTTCTCAAAGACAATTGGCAAATTAACATGCTACGTAGTTTTTTTTTATATATAATTTTTCTATGTTACTAATCGATTATCTTCTAGATTATGCCGTTTATATACTTATATAAGTTATTTATAATATATCATTACAGATGCAACACCTTTAAATGAAAAACGATAGACCATAACGTTTATGATCAGATGACTAACTTATTATAAATACATCAGAGGTGTTTTCATTTTATATAGTTATGGTGGTACAAGGAAGACATTTGAATAGAAAACATTAGTTGTTGCAATGTTTTTTAAGCGAAAAATCGTGTTGAATGTTGCCTTAAGTGGGATAATAACCTTATTACTCGAACATGAAAGCACAACTCATTCCAACTTTGCCATTCCAATAAATGTTATATATTTAAACATCATTTTGTTATATTCGATCCGATAGTGATTATGTTGATCTAATACGTAAAACAAAAATCATAATTTGGGATGAAGGCCCGATGGTCCATAAATATTCGTTTGAATCTTTGGATAAGACTTGTAAAAGATATTCTCAGGTCATATAACCCAAACAACATAAATGAATAGTTTGGTGGGAAAGTTATAGTTTTTGGTGGTGATTTTAGACAAGTGCTAGCAGATAAAATGTAAACAATTAATGTTTGAAAGTTTTAATTTCAGACAAGGAGAGAAACGTTACGAGCATCACGAAAAATATTGTCTTCAAGGAGAGTTTGACCAATTTATAATTGTTTATATACTTTATGATTATTTTTTTTCATCTTTACAACTTTTTCTTTGTAATAATGCTTGACTAAAATACATTCCGCTTTGTTGACATCTTTACTTAAATCTACAGCAACATCTATTTTATAATTTATAATTATTCACTTCAGCTATTACGGTTGTTTCTACTGTATATAATTTATGAGGAATCCATTAAAATACGATATAAACGTGCTACGTAATTAGTGTAACACCCCAAGCCGAGGCTCGGAATATCACGGAAAACACATAGCACCAGGTGGAATTACAATAGAACAATCTAAATGCAATATAGATTCGGTGAATCCAAAACATAACGAAGCAAGTATCAAAACACAACAGGAGCAAATAGCCATCAAAGTTTACATAATAACATCCAAAGATGGCAAACGATCCTAAGTATAATGCAAAAGGCAGGCCAATGAATCCTTGATCCATGAAGTCCATAGTTCGGGTTTACAGCAAGCAAAGCAACTAAACTCCACGCCCTGGGAGAACCTGATTACCTGAAAAGTGTACTAAGCATAGTCAACACAAGGTTGGTGAGTTCGTAGTAATGGTCCACAAGGAACCATAGACAAAGTCATAAGCACGAGAGGAGGCTAATCCTGACATACAGTGAGCCTCTACAAAACACAATAATGTCCAATAACAAGATTACACAAGCGTAACGCGTGAAATGAGAAATGCATAAATGATATGAATATCAATGCAAATGCCGGAATGCATGAATAAGCCAATATGCCTATCCTGTGCGTGAGCTCAAGTCACCAATGCAACGATACCCTTCTGTCATCGCAATGAACAAGGCTGTATCTCAAAATCATCGAGATATATATGTCTATATACTCGGAGTCAGGTCTACATCCAAAATGGGTGCATACATCTATGCACCAGGATGTCGGCAATCCCCTGCCGAGGGTCATCAACAATGTATGCAATGCTTACAATCAAATGTAAATGCATAAATCGTGAACCAACAATCAATATACGATAAACCTGCGCCAACAATCAATATTCAACAAACATAACCCAACAACCAATATACAACCATCATACGCCAACAATCAATAATCAACAACATAAGCCACTAATCACAATTTAAACCGACTATACGTACATATACTTCAGAGGATTCTACTTTCTTCACGTCCCAGATGCTTATATATAGGGTCACCCGCAGCCTTCCCACCACATCTAGAACCAATGAAGGCATAACCGACTTCCATGTATGTACGTCTATCCTAATATAAAAGTAATACTTAACTAAAACATAGCCCAAGTCAATTAAACGAACGAACTATCCCATCAAATCCAACGATCAAGTCAACCAATCAATAAATCAATAAATGCAAGTAAACACGCCAGGTTTACACTTTTCAGCCCGAATCTCAAGCGAGTAGGGAGATACGAAACTCACCTTGTCCGGCAAAGAAGCTAGTATGTGATTACAAACGAGTAATGGGGTCCACACGTCCACAACCTATAATTATACATCATAATACCGTAATGTCAACTATACATTCTCAAACAAGTTGATCTAGCTCGATTAAGTCAAGCCATAAGCCCCTAAACACATTCACAACTTAAACGAGTATGAACAAGACGCATTTGACTTGACCTTTTTAGAAATGGGAGGAGGTTCATACAAAAAGAGTGTTACTACAAGAAAATAGACTCTCTTATGATTCCAACGATAGGTCATACTACTTGTTTGGGGTTACGGATTAGAAGTTATTAACATTTGAAAATTGACACGCATTTAATCACAGTAACTATCCACTGCGTCGCAGTGAGCCAGGACTAAGCTCACTGCGCCGCAGTGGCTAAACTGAACCAGGACCAGTACTAAGGCACTGCGCCGCAGTGAGCCTTTGCCAAGCTCACTGCGCCGCAGTGAGCTAACCCCAAACTGACCAGTCCCTAGCCACTGCGCCGCAGTGGGCTAGCCTAAGCCACTGCGCCGCAGTGGCCCAGTTCTGGCCAGAAACATTAGCAGCACCAGCAGCAGCAAGAAACAATACCAAAAACCCTAAAACACGACCCAAACCAACCCAAATCGATTTGTAAAGCCTTATAACTTGATTTGAAGCATAAATAAACACCACTAACCATAACTAAACATAACCCAATCCACAAACTTGACCCAAAACATCAAAATCATACTCAAATCTTCAAACCCTAATTTAAACCTAATTTTCCATTTTTACCATCTTTAAATCTTGGAATCCCATAAAAACGGCTAGAAACATAAGTACAAGCATAAATAGAAGCAAATGGGTTGAATTAGACTTACACAAACACCTTCTTGAGCTTAAACCCGAAATTAGGTCAAAGTGGTTAAGATGCAAGATTTCCACCTTTGATTATTCGATATGGCGTTAATGTGGTATAGATGGTGATGATCCTAGTGTTATAATCGATCCACTACTAGTTTGATGTAAGGAATGGTGAAGAAGATTGGAAGGGGTCTTTTACTTGAGAGAAAAAGAAAGAAGATAGATAGATAGATTGATAGAAATGAGAGGGGAGAAAGAGATAAGGGGGAGAAATGGGTCTTGGGGGGCTGGTGGGTCATGGACTACCCACGGGCCGACCCGTTTCTCCTCTCAAGTCACAATACAATTTAATTACCCATTTAAATACCGACTACACATGCAACGACCCGACCAACGTACCACATTGTCATATAATCACAAATGGCCCGATTATTTCATTCAACAAGTTTGTTAGTCAATTACACAAAAGTCAACGGGTCAAAATTCACGGATGTTACATTATTCCCCCGTTGAAAGAATTTCGTCCCGAAATTCAACAAAACCCTAATTATTAAATAAATGCGGGTACTTAGACTTCATGTGATCCTCTCGCTCCCAAGTGAACTCGGCTCCACGTCTAGCATTCCATCTAACCTTAACAATCGTGTAGCGTTTTCTTGAGTTTCTTCTCTTGACGATCTAAATCTCTACCGGCTCTTCAACAAAGTTCAAATTCGAATCAACCCTAATTTCGTCCATAGGCACATGATGTGTAGGATCCGCCAAACACTTGCGCAAGTTACAAATATGAAACACATCATGCACACCGCTAAGCTCTTGAGGCAATTCTAGCCGATAAGCAACCTTCCCAACCCGTTCAAGAATCTTGAATGGACCAATATACCTTGGTGCAAGTTTTCCCCGCTTCACGAAACGTACGACTCCTTTCCAAGGTGACACTTTCAAAAGTACAAAATCACCAACTTCAAACTCTAACGGTCTCCGCCTCACATCGGCATACTTCTTTTGACGTTCACGGGCCAATTGCAACTTCTCCTTAATTTGAGATATTACCTTAGTCGTTTCAATCACAATTTCGGCCCGATAAGTTGACTCTCTCCAATTTCCGCCCAAGCTAGAGGAGAACGACATATCCTACCATACAATGCTTTAAAGGGCGCCATTTGAATGGTAGCATGGTAGCTATTGTTGTATGAAAATTCTACTAGCGGCAAATGGTCTTCCCAACTCCCACCAAAATCGATTGCACACGCCCTTAACATGTCTTCGAGTGTTTGAATGGTTCTCTCGGTTTGCCCATCCGTTTGAGGGTGAAACGCCGTGCTCATGTCGAGTCGAGTACCCATGGCTTTTTGAAAGGCTTCCCAAAATTTTGATTTAAAACGGGCATCCCTATCCGAAATGATAGAAATCGGCACTCCATGCTTAGATATTACTTCCTTGATGTACAATCGAACCAAAGTGTCAAATTTATCGGTTTCACGAATGGCTAAAAAGTGAGCCGATTTCGTTAACCGATCTACTATCACCCAAATCGTGTCACGGCCGCTTCTCGTCTTTGGTAGTTTAGTGATGAAGTCCATTGAGATATGCTCCCACTTCCATTCGGGCATCACCGGTTGCACCAACAATCCGGGTGGCTTCTTGTGATCGGCTTTGACTTGTAAGCAAGTAAGACACTCACTCACATACCTTGCCACATCACGCTTCATGCCCGGCCACCAATATAATTCCTTCAAGTCAAAGTACATCTTATCCGACCCGGGATGGACCGAATAAGGAGATAGGTGAGCTTCATTCATAATAAGCGTTCTTAAGTCGCCGAAAATAGGAACCCAAAGTCTTTCAACCATGTATAGCCCATTATCATTCTTTCGGTCAAATAGTTGTTCCATGCCATCTAGGTTTTCGTTTCCAAAGTTTTCCGGTAGGGTGGCTTGAATTTGGGCTTCAATAATCCGATCACGAATATTGGCCCTACCGTGAGGCTCATAGCTCTAGCCCGTCTTGGTTTCACTCTCTCCTTTCGGCTCAAGGCATCGGCTACTACATTTGCCTTGCCCGGGTGATAACGGATTTCACAATCATAATCACTAAATAGTTCTAACCAACGCCTTTGCCTCATGTTCAATTCACTTTGGTTGAAGATGTGTTGGAGACCTTTGTGATCGGTATAAATCACACATTTGGTGCCATAGAGGTAATGCCTCCAACACTTCAAAGCAAACACAACCGCCCCCAATTCCAAATCATGTGTCGGGTAGTTCCTCTCATGCACCTTCAATTGCCGAGAGGCATAAGCGATGACTTTACCCCTTTGCATAAGGACACAACCCAAACCTTGCCCCGAAGCATCACAATAAACCACAAAATCTTCGATCCCATCCGGAAGTGTCAAAATAGGAGCATCACATAGCATATCTTTAAGTGTTTGGAAGGCGTTCTCTTGTCTTTCTCCCCATTCAAAGTTTCTCTCCTTTTGAGTCAAGAGGGTGAGTGGTTGTGCAATACGGGAGAAATTTTCAATAAATCTTCTATAGTAACCCGCCAATCCAAGGAATTGGCGGATCTCGGATGGCGCTTCGGGTCTTCTCCAATTCTTGACCGCTTCAATCTTGCTTGGGTCCACATGAATACCATCCTTGCTCACTACGACCAAGGAAGTGGACCTCTTCCAACCAACTCACACTTGGAAAATTTCGCATACATTTCTCCTTCCTTAGTAATTCAAGCACTTCACGCAAGTGCTCCACATGCTCCTCCTTTGTCTTCGAGTATACAAGTATGTCATCAATGAACACAATGACGGACTTGGCTAAGTATGGTTGACACACCCGGTTCATCAAGTCCATGAACACCGCCGGTGCATTAGTCAACCCAAAAGGCATTACGGTGAATTCAAAATGACCATACCTTGTGCGAAAAGCCGTTTTGGGGATGTCATCATTCATGTACCCGGAGTTGATGATAACCCGAGCGAAGATCGATTTTTGAGAAGTGCTTAGCTCTTTGAAGTTGATCAAACAAGTCATCAATTCTTGGGAGAGGATATCGGTTCTTCACGGTGAGCTTGTTCAATTCCCGGTAATCAATACACATTCTGAAGGATCCGTCTTTCTTTTTGACGAACAGAACAGGAGCACCCCAAGGAGATTGACTAGGGCGAATGAAACCCTTCTCTTGGAGTTCCTTGAGTTGAGTTTGTAGCTCTTGCATTTCGGTTAAAGCTAGTCTATATGGGGCTTTTGCTACTGGCTCGGCTTCGGGAATAAGATTAATACGAAAATCAAGTTCACGGGTTGGAGGTAACCCCGGTAAGTCATCCAGAAAAACATCGGAAAAATCACAAACGATAGGAACGGTCTTCAATTCTACCTTCGAGATGGTAGCACTAAAGACTTTAGAATTCGAGGAATCGGAGATTTCACCTTGAACCCTAAGAATTTTACCGTTAGCCAAAGGTATTTTAACAACTCTCTCGCCACAATCAATGGTTGCATTTACCGCCATCAACCAATCCATACCCACTATAATATCAAAACTACCAATGTCAAGGGGCATAAGGTCAATGAAGAAGTCGACATCTTCCAAAGTCAAGACACATTCTCGAAGTATTTGACTAATTCTAGTTAGTGACCCGTTTACCATTTCAATGTCAAGCACATAGTTTAGAGCACACGGATGCACATCAATCAAAGGAACAAAGTTAGAAGACACGAGGCTAAAATCGGCCCCGGAATCAAATAGAACGGTGGCATAGAGACCATTAAGGAGAAAAGTACCTGCTACAATGTTAGGATCATTGCGGGCTTCATTTGCATTGGCCGCAAAGGCTCGGCCGCTTGGTTGCACTTGGTGGCCTTGTTGTCCCCGGTTTTGATTAGGCCCGACCATTTGTAGTTGGTTGGGGTGGACGGCTACTTGCACTTGTTGCCCCACCCATCGAGGGCAATTATTACGGTAGTGGTCACGGCTACCACATTCAAAACATTCGCCTCTTCTTTGATTACCTTGAGGAGGAACGGCCCGAATAGGAGCCGCATTCATTGGACCGGCTCTTGGAGCTCTACAATTCTTGGATACGTGCCCAACTTGGTTGCAATTATAACATGCCCCACATGGAGTAGTGGCGGGATGGTGCCTGTTGCACCTCCCACAAAAAGGATGAGGCCCGGTATAAGGCCTCCTAGCCGGTTCTACCGCCGCCATCACCTACCCCTATACGCAGTCTTGGGGTCAAACCTTCCCGCTTTCTTTACCCCACTAGACTCCCCCACTTCTTTCCTCTTGTTTGATGAGGACTTACTCAAAACACCACATCTCAATAAATCTTCAGTCACACTCCTGGCTTGGTTGACCGCATTAGCCAAAGAAGTAGGCATGTTGGAGTTTACATAAGATCGGACTTGAGGATTCAAGCCCAATACAAACTTCTGGATGGCCTGTGACTCGGTACCCACCAAGTGAGGAATGAGGGTGGACAACTCTTGAAATCGTCTCACATAGCCCTTGTAATCGGCTCCCTCCATGTTTAGATTTTCGAATTCAATGGTTAAGTTTTGTAGTTCATACGGAGGACAAAACTTTGCTTTCACTTTGTTTTTGAAGTCAATCCACTCCAAATTATGAGTCCGCCCCAACGTTATTTTTTGGTTCCACCAACTCAAGGCGTCATGTCTAAACATGCCGGATGCATAGGAAATCCGGTCATCATAGGTGCAATGACTCCTTTTAATCACCGCCTCTATCGCCTCAAACCACCTTATACATTCCGTGGGACCCCCTTTCCCATCGAACTCCGGTGCCCCACAACTTTTAAAATCTTTAAATATGCATCCTTGACGGTATCCACCGTATTGATTATTCATGGGCATCCCAATATTAACTCCCACGGGTCCCTCTTCTTCATCCTCAACGGCATGAGGTTGGGCATTTTCGTTATCCATATTTTCTGGGACTTCATTGTTTTGAGGCCCATTGTTTTGCCCAAGATTTGCCGTGACCTGAGCAATAATGGTTGGCATGATATTGGCGATCGTTTGAGCGATCACCTCAGCCATATTTGGCTCCGGGATTTCACCACGACCCCTACCACGGCCCCTACCACGACCTCTACCACGGCCCCTACCACGGCCCCTACCTCCCTGTACTTCCGGTTGAGCTTCCGGTTGAGGTCCTTCCTCTTCAGCCCTATAGTTCGTTCCGACTCTCCTTGGTCTCTCCATTTCTATAAAACAAATGACACGTTGACCCGAGAGTTAGTCTCAAATGCTCACATGTTAGCCACACAAGTAGTCAATGCTCTCATACCGATATCACATACTTATTTCATGACATTATGCTAAGGCGAAAGTGTTAGCATCATAAGGGATTTTCACATATCGCAACATATCATCAAGTAATCATGCTCATACATCCTGCAGTTAAACAACTAACACGAATGATTCAAAGTATAGTCCGAATTCGATATGCTCTCTAGTTATTGACCGGGTATGCATACAAGGTGTACCAACGGCTAACCTTCCACCTAATCAACTTCCATTAAGCATATCGGTTCCTTATTATACTCTAAACCACACGTGCGCAATCCACGATGTCATGAACTTGCTATAATATTGGGTAACCATAAAAGAGTTGATCGGGTTCTTTTAGGGTTGCCACAATATTATACTAAGTTAATGGCATCCTTTCATTTTGCCCTAAATCATCCATTAGTCCCAACAATTAACAATAACCCATAATAACCACATTCATCACATTGAATTCAAGTTATCATACAATAGGTCTTAACTACGAACTCACACGGGGATTCACATAATTCACATTGCACACGAATTTCCTAACCATGCATGCTATATGAAGAGTTTTAACTTAAGCCGTAGTCTAGGTCAAACCGCCTAATTCTCTACGACCACGCATGGGCCACCATTCTGTAACCCCCCAAGCCGAGGCTCGGAATATCACGGAAAACACATAGCACCAGGTGGAATTACAATAGAACAATCTAAATGCAAATATAGATTCGGTGAATCCAAACATAACGAAGCAAGTATCAAAATACAACAAGAGCAAATAGCCCTCAAAGTTTACATAATAACATCCAAAGATGGCAAACGATCCTAAGTATAATGCAAAAGGCAGGCCAATGAATCCTTGATCCATGAAGTCCATAGTTCGGGTTTACAGCAAGCAAAGCAACTAAACTCCACGCCCTGGGAGAACCTGATTACCTGAAAAGTGTACTAAGCATAGTCAACACAAGGTTGGTGAGTTCGTAGTAATGGCCCACAAGGAACCATAGACAAAGTCATAAGCACGAGAGGAGGCTAATCCTGACATACAGTGAGCCTCTACAAAACACAATAATGTCCAATAACAAGATTACACAAGCGTAACGCGTGAAATGAGAATGCATAAATGATATGAATATCAATGCAAATGCCGGAATGCATGAATAAGCCAATATGCCTATCCTGTGCGTGAGCTCAAGTCACCAATGCAACGATACCCTTCTGTCATCGCAATGAACAAGGCTGTATCTCAAAATCATCGAGATATATATGTCTATATACTCGGAGTCAGGTCTACATCCAAATGGGTGCATACATCTATGCACCAGGATGTCGGCAATCCCCTGCCGAGGGTCATCAACAATGTATGCAATGCTTACAATCGAATGTAAATGCATAAATCGAACCAACAATCAATATACGATAAACCTGCGCCAACAATCAATATTCAACAAACATAACCCAACAACCAATATACTACCACCATACGCCAACAATCAATAATCAACAACATAAGCCACTAATCACAATTTAACCGACTATACGCACATATACTTCAGAGGATTCTACTTTCTTCAAGTCCCAGATGCTTATATATAGGGTCACCCGCAGCCTTCCCACCACATCTAGAACCCAATGAAGGTATAACCGACTTCCATGTATGTACGTCTATCCTAATATAAAAGTAATACTTAACTAAAACATAGCCCAAGTCAATTAAACGAAACGAACTATCCCATCAAATCCAACGATCAAGTCAACCAATCAATAAATCAATAATGCAAGTAAACACGCCAGGTTTACACTTTTCAGCCCGAATCTCAAGCGAGTAGGGAGATACGAAACTCACCTTGTCCGGCAAAGAAGCTAGTATGTGATTACAAACGAGTAATGGGGTCCACACGTCCACAACCTATAATTATACATCATAATACCGTAATGTCAACTATACATTCTCAAACAAGTTGATCTAGCTCGATTAAGTCAAGCCATAAGCCCCTAAACACATTCACAACTTAAACGAGTATGAGCAAGACGCATTTGACTTGACCTTTTTAGAAATGGGAGAAGGTTCATACAAAAAGAGTGTTACTACAAGAAAATAGACTCTCTTATGATTCCAACGATAGGTCATACTACTTGTTTGGGGTTACGGATTAGAAGTTATTAACATTTGAAAATTGACACGCATTTAATCACAGTAACTATCCACTGCGTCGCAGTGAGCCAGGACTAAGCTCACTGCGCCGCAGTGGCTAAACTGAACCAGGACCAGTACTAAGACACTGCGCCGCAGTGAGCCTTTGCCAAGCTCACTGCGCCGCAGTGAGCTAACCCCAAACTGACCAGTCCCTAGCCACTGCGCCGCAGTGGGCTAGCCTAAGCCACTGCGCCGCAGTGGCCCAGTTCTGGCCAGAAACATCAGCAGCACCAACAGCAAGAAACAATACCAAAAACCCTAAACACGACCCAAACCAACCCAAATCGATTTGTAAAGCCTTGAAACTTGATTTGAAGCATAAATAAACACCACTAACCATAACTAAACATAACCCAATCCACAAACTTGACCCAAAACATCAAAATCATACTCAAATCTTCAAACCCTAATTTAAACCTAATTTTCCATTTTTACCATCTTTAAATCTTGGAATCCCATAAAAACGACTAGAAACATAAGTACAAGCATAAATAGAAGCAAATGGGTTGAATTAGACTTACACAAACACCTTCTTGAGCTTAAACCCGAAATTAGGTCAAAATGGTTAAGATGCAAGATTTCCACCTTTGATTCTTCGATATGGCGTTAATGTGGTAAAGATGGTGATGATCCTAGTGTTATAATCGATCCACTACTAGTTTGATGTAAGGAATGGTGAAGAAGATTGGAAGGGGTCTTTTACTTGAGAGAAAAAGAAAGAAGATAGATAGATAGATTGATAGAAATGAGAGGGGAGAAAGAGATAAGGGGGGAGAAATGGGTCTTGGGGGGCTGGTGGGTCATGGACTACCCACGGGCCGACCCGTTTCTCCTCTCAAGTCACAATACAATTTAATTACCCATTTAAATACCGACTACACATGCAACGACCCGACCAACGTACCACATTGTCATATAATCACAAATGGCCCATTATTTCATTCAACAAGTTTGTTAGTCAAATTACACAAAAGTCAACGGGTCAAAATTCACGGATGTTACACTTAGTTCTAACTTTTCCGTTACGTTTATTAATGCTCTTTCCTTTCAGTCTTCAACTTACTACATCATCGTATCTCTTATAATTTACTAGATGGGTGCCCGTGCGTTGCAGCAGTACCATTTAAAAAGCGATGGTTAAGTGTGGTGGTGATGGATATGGAAGGCGATGGTCGGGGTGTCGGTGATGATGGACACTGTCACACTGAAAGTGATAGTATGAAAGAAAGGGAGACAAAGAAGTGGTGTGAAGTGAACGTGTGTTACTTATTTTAGGGTTAGGGGTAATTTAGGGATATTGTAAAAAGTGCTTAAAGTCTTAAATCCAATTCTCTTTATAAGGGTTTATAGATATAGATAGATTGATAAGAGATTCTAGATGGATGGTCAATGTTACTAATTAAAATAAGGTTTACGTAGTGTAAAATACAAAATATATTAAAAGTGATATTTTATTGTTAATTGTAAACACAATCATATAATATACTTATTTTGTAGTTTGTTTTCGTATATGTTGTATGCTAAGTTAATGTTAAAAAAAATTAGTACATCATGCAAGTATAATATATAATTAAGGGATAATGGCATACGAATTTAACCACATATGACAAAATGGTTATGTAATGTAGTAACCTACTCAGGTGGCTATGTAATGTATGCACCTATGTTTTTTTGGCTATACTATGTAAGGACCTTTTTATTTGGGTCAATCAATGTAAGGACCTATGTATTTTTTTGGCTATACTATGTAAGGTCCGTACATATTTTACATAGTATAGCCAAAAAAACATAGGTGCATACATTACATAGCCACCTGAGTAGATCACTACATTACATAACCATTTTGTCATAGGTGCATACATTACATAGCCACCTGAGTAGATCACTACATTACATAACCATTTTGTCATAGGTGGTTACATTCGTATGCCATTATCCCTATAATTAAAAGAGGATAAATTTGGGCTTAGGTGACATTATTAGTTAGTTGACAAATAAGATTTTTGTTCAGATGTCATTTTATCTTTTTATTTTATTTTTTTAACATTATTTGAATTTGTTGCCATGTTGTAATTATAAACTATTAATTACTCTTGGTAAATAAATTGTTACGTTGGATTATTGAATATTTATCATTTTATCACAATAACTATTTTATTTTCATGTCATATATAGTCATGTACTCATTAGTCCAAGTCATAAGTTAATTAGTCAAAGATTTTGTTAAAAATTATCAATATAAAATCATTAAAATTCTTATTTGATGTAAACTTATTTACGGGGAAATTAGTTTATAATAATTTATATCCATCTTTTGTTTAAATTATAGTCTATAATTTATAATAAAATACTTTAATTGTTTTGTCTTTTAAATTTTACCTCTTGTCTTATTGTCATTCAGCTAAATTTTTTTATATTAATTTCGTAAACTTTTTCCTCTTATGGTAATTCATTAATTATGCAACTTTTGTAAAAATGAATTATTATATTTAGAACTTTTGTCTTATTCACGGACTCACGGTCAATTATACGTCTTTTTGCAAGAGTTAAGAATAGTAAATATTTGAAAGTTTTGATAAAAAAAAATGAGATCGTTGTCAATTATACAACTAAAGTCATTTTTTCTTTTATGAAGAATTAATAGATTTGTAATCTATATAATTACTTTTGGGATTTTATTAAAGTTATCTTTTTTGTTTAGTTGTTTTTTTAATAATGATTTTATAAATTTAAAATCATTTATCATTATTTTTATGTATAACTAAAGAAGGATAATTTTGGACTTATGTGACATTGTTTTTCTTTTTATCAAGTAAGATTTTTACTATGCATGTGACGCTTTGTTGTTAAAAAAAATTATTTTAAGTTATAAATGTAGTTATACGTGTAATATGAAATTTGAATTTTTTTAGTAATCATTCTATTATAATATTTTCTAATAAATTTATTACATTATAGTTTTTAATGGTCTACAAGTATTAAAAATAACATATATTATCTACTTATTATAATATTACCTTAATTATTATAATGTTACCGTCCAACGGACGGGTTTAATCTAGTTTATATATTAGCATACAAAAGATTTACTTATAATTAATAGTTTAATATAAGTAGTAAAGAAAATTAAATCTATATATAAAAAATCGTAAATTGAAATCTTGACAAAAAGTGTATCCATATCCTAAATTTAATAAATTTAATTATATTGATGTATTTGATTATAACAAGGAAACTGATGTATAAAATAATAATTAAATTTGATTAGATATTTAATAAATCAAAAAAACACGTATCAAGCAAGAAATATGTCAAGTTAAAGATTTTAGTTTATTATGTCGGTTAACAAATCGCATTTTATTTATTGTTGCAAGATGTGCCAAAATTAACGGAATCATGTACATGTTGATGACAAATCACCACAAAGAAAACTCAATCTCTAAATAATCACCAATAAATCCAGAATTGCACCACAAAGTTTGGGTTTCCAATCTCTCAAAATGTGATTTGTAATATCACCCAAAAAAAAAATCCATTAACCTCTTTTGTTCTTGCTTGCAACCCCCATCCATCATTCAAATTTTAATTGCATTATATCGAAAACCATCATCAAATTAATCGTCATCATCATCATCATCAATGGGGGGTTGCATGTCTGTTGCCAACACAAGCCATTTGAGAAGGACCAGAACCAGCCTTGTCCAACCCCTTTCACTAGATGACTTAGAACCCGGCCAACGACCCAGAATGATGAATAAATCACGGGCCCAAAAATTCACACGCCCAACTCGAGTCCTCAAAGACTCGGCTGAGAAAGAGATTTTTAAACGTTACAAGTTTGGTAGAGAGCTTGGTAGGGGTTAGTTTGGGATAACATATGAATGTCATGATGTAACATCGGACGAAAAAGTGGCTTGCAAAAAAATATCAAAAAGCAAACTTAGGGCAGATATCGACGTTGAAGATGTTAGAAGAGAGGTGGCGATCATGAGACATATGCCCGCGCACCCTAACATTGTTAGCTACAAAGATGTTTATGAAGATAGAGACGCGATTTATTTAGTAATGGAGCTTTGTGAAGGTGGGGAACTATTTGATCGAATTGTAGCTAAAGGTCATTATACCGAAAGAGCGGCTGCCCTTGTTATCAAGACCATTCTTGAAGTTGTCCAGGTTCTTTTTTTTTTCTTTCTTTCTTTCTCGATTATGATGTTGTAAGGCAAACGTACGTAGTCGAACCCACGTAACGATTCAACAACAATAATTCGATATATACATATATAGTTGTTAAATTATATTGAAAATCACAAAAATGTTGTTCGAAGAGGGAAAAAGGACGGGTGTTCGTCCGAAGGTGAGTAATTCTGTGGTTTTCATGAAACGAAAAGTTTTTGTTTTTACTTTTTGGGGCCTTCGATGGAGTATTACTGATGGTTAAAACGACACTTCAAAAAGTCAAATTTTTTTTTTTTTGACTTTTCAACTACAATATTTAGTTCAAATGTCAAATTGGACCAAAACTTAACCAATAAATACACTAACACATGGCGTTTGTCGATATTGCCCCTCACTAAGCACGTTTTATATACCGTTCGTATACGAGGACGGAGAGTCGATATCAATTCCATTTAATTTATCTTTCATTTTCAAATAAAAGATGTGACGTAAACCTATAGAAAAAAATGTTTTGTAAATTTTTAAAAAGATTATAATTGATTGCGTTTTTTGGTTTTTATTGTTTTTTGAAAAATATTTATAGCAAACAAGAGGTGTTTTCCGATTAAACGTGTCCTAATAGCTTTTTATTTTTATTTTTTAATTATTACCGCATTCAACCAAAGTAAAATTTAACTTATCAAGGCAGTAATAAGCATCAAATATGACAACTAATTTTGTATTGGGTAATGGGTATGGTCTAGTTTTAAATGTATTTTTGACAAACTATGTTTTGATTTTGCTTTAAAGTTCAAAATTCTTAAACAAAAAGGTTTTATAGAGTATCTCATATCCAACGGATATCAATGTGAAAGTCCCAAGTTTGCAACGATTATGTAATTAAACAACTAATGTAAATTACACTAAGAAAGCAAGACAAGAAAGTAAACACGTTTAATCATAAGTAGTATTAATTAAACGGTGAATACATGGTCGGTTTACAAAGAAAGAAAGAGAAAATATGTTAAGTTTTTGACACACTAAAAACTTAACAATTCTACAATAAGAGAAAAACACACAAAGTGACAATTGTAGAACTAAACCAACTAAGGTTGCGGCTAGGTCAAGTGATGCTTTATATAGGAAAGAAGACACATCACATTGACAGCCCAATAGATGTTGACACATGAAGGTTGTCAACTATCTATTGGTGTGTAAGACTGGTCTTCAGACATCTCTGTTTGCCATCTTGTTTCTTTCCCAAACGGCATGAAAGAGAAACACCTTAGTACCAAAATGGTACAAGGTCACATGTCTTCATCTTGATCTATCAACACGTGTCCTTGGGGACCAGTCTTCTTATCTTCATTTTCCCGCCCATATTTGACTTACAAGACATGGCGGTGAGTCATTGAACTTATCCTTTAACTCGAAGATAATGATCGCTGAGAGCTCGCTGAAGAAGCCTCTCGCTGAGTCTTTCAGCGAGTACTTGACTCAGCAAGTCTTCAGCGAATCCATGACTCAACAATCTCCCCCTATTCGCTGAGGAGACTTTGCTGAGTATAAGTCGCTTGAACTTTTTAAGAGTAGCAGGTAGAATGAGGGAATGCTGATATTATTTATGTGACAAACAACTTTACAATAATCAGCATTACATGAATTATATAAAACTACTTAATCCCATTGAGATTCTTGCTTGGCCTCGATAAATGCTCTATCTTGTTGTCTTTCAGGCTTCAGCAACTCTTGATCAATCATCTTTATAAACTTGGGATCATTGGAAGTCTGAGCACAATACTTCCTTATTTTTAGAAGGAAAGCAGAAGGAGCAATTCCAATTTCATTGGTCCTGAAGAAGAGTTCATGACCATGGACATTGCAAAAACAGAAACCTCCCAGCTTCTCATCATATGTACCTTCCATAAAAGAGTTCTGGAAGGCATCTTCAAATTTAGTGGCTCCTCATCTATATCAGTCTTGGGAATCATTCTGAGTACAGTGGGGAGACGAGAAACTTGGGATCCAGACGCTGATCTCTTTGATCCAACTCTGGGTTGCTGAGGAGGAGGGAAAGATGTCTTGCAGCGCTGAGCAGAGAGTCTTTGACTTTGTATTTTTGTTCCATTTTTCGAATAAGCTTTATCTGCTCACCTGCCATCTTGATCAGCGGTTCATAACTTACAGCTGTCTTGTCCTTGACCAGCTTGTAAATTTCGATCCATTCAGTTGGCCCAAGTGTATCTTTAGTAACATTTTTCAGAGTATACAACTTGGGCACTCCTTTTCTTTGTAGGGAAAGATTCATCCCTTGTTGGGTTAGCGAGACCTTGACCGACGTGATCTCTTCTTTTCTTTGCCTTACCTCTCTTGATTTGAGGTAGGTCGCCTGTCCTTCTTCAAAAGTTTTTGTTCTTTTGGCAAAGAACTTTTCTTCATTCTTTTTCAAGACTGCCAATCCACCAGATTGCTGAGCCAATCTCTTTGTTTCATCATCAGCATCTTTCAATTCTTCACCAACAATCTGCTCACTTATAAATTTTTGAGTAAGCTCTTCTTCTCTTTTCTTCTGTTTTAGCTCCTCCTGAAGTACAACCTCTTCAGGAGTAAGTTCAGCAGTTGTCTTTTGAGATGGTGAAGGCTTAGGGAAAGCTCCAGCCATTAACTTTTCTTGTTGTTCTCTTGCTGTGGTTGGAACTTTGGGTGGCTTGCTTTGAGTAGCCACAGCTGCTTTACCCTTATCAGCATATTTCTTTTCAAGGGCAGCGTGGAACTCAGCGGTAGGCTTGAAGATAGAAACATTGATTGGTTTTGCTGGCACATTCTCAGCAACAACTAGTTTTTCAACTCTCGCTGGCACCTTTTCTTTTTCAACTTCACTGCTGGCACCTTTTCTTTTTCAACTTCAGCTGCCGGTTCAATAACCTTCTCAGCTTGCTTCCCCTCAATACTTGCTGCCGGTTCAACAACCTTCTCAGCAATTGTTGTTTTTGTTGTTTGCTCCCCCTCAACGTTTGCTGCCGGTTCATCAACCATCTCATCATTACCAATGTTTTCAGTGAGGGGAGCTTGGGGAACAGTTTCAACATTAGTTGCTGGATCCTCCTCAATATTTTTCTCCCCCTTGGAAGTAGCTGAGGAACTGGCTATTTCCACTTTATCTTTCTTGAGGAGACCCAGCATTTCAACCATCATACCCTTCAGATTTCCAACCTCTTTTTCAAGCTTCTTGGTATGGTTGACAGATTCTTCAAGTAGCTTTTTGTCAACAGCTACTTGGAAAGGAGTATGAGAGAAGAGTTTGTCTTTGAGAGAAGTAATTTCTTGGGTGATAGAAGTGTGAAAATCATCTTGACGTTTTGAGAAGAAGGAAACGGTATGATTTAGTTGACGGAGGTGAGTAGTAAAGAGGATATTTGATTGGGAGAGGTCTTGGAGCGCTGGTAAGAGTCCAGGCACCTCTGCAGATGTCTTCGCTGACTTGATTTCAGCTTTCAACTTGTCAAGCGAAGCAGAGATAGAAGAATTAGAGATGCTGACCTTTTTCATGCTTTCATTCAGCAATGTTTGATTTCTTCGAAATAATTGTTCATGAGTCTTAGTGTCAGTAACTTGATTCTTGGTGATGCCAAACACCATGCCTTGAAGAGTGGCCAGCTCATCTTTCAAGATTTCATTTCCAGCTGCCAACTCTTGAAACTTGTCCAATGCACCAAAGTTCATCTCAGCCATTTTATCAACTAACCAAGCATACAAGTATCCATGCTTATTCCTTGGCTTTGGCAGATTTGCACTCTTGTTAACAATTCTTGCAGCTGACGAGTTTCAACATAATCGAGGCCAGGCACATCGACAGCAGTAAAAGCAGTGGTGAGTTCTTCATCAGCAGAAGGAACCTTGAGTGCCTTCAAGGAAACAGGGTACTTAGAACAAGGAACCCTGAAAAAGTCTGGGTGGTGCAATGGTGGCACTTCCATGATTATTTCATCATCAAGTTCTTCCACCTCAACATAAATTGCTGGCTTGATTCTTTGAAGGTGACAGTATTGCACCCTTCGCTGAAGCTCAACATTATTCAATTCAGGCACATACTCTCCAAAATGGCCAACTTGTTCATGGAAGGTTGTGGGCCTTGGAGAGTAGCATGGTGGAGGAGGCATATCAGCTAACGACTCTGATATCCTCAAATTCAGTAGGAGGAGAGGAGATCAGCAAATATCCCAAGTCTTCTACCAAGAAACCACTAACATTGGCCTCTTCTTCACTTTCTTCTGCGGCAGCGAGTGTGATTTCAGCATCATCATCTTGGATGTCAAACTCACTGCCCAGATCTTCATCAGTTTCATTTCCACTTGGTAAGATATTTGTCTCAGTCCGTGCACAAACAGTTTCCAAGACAATGGAAGGAGGAGGGGTAAGGGAACCTGGTGCCTCAGTCTCAGTGTGTTATTCCACCAAGACATCATCGGCCGAAGAATTTGTTGACTCTAGCATCACCTGTGATCTGGCTGCTGTCAACGACTCAGAGGGTATTAGAGAAGAAGAAGGGGAATTATTTGGGGGTGGAGTTGGACTTTGACCTCTAGTGGGTTGGGGTGACCCAATATCTTCACCAACCTCGCCTACAGAAGTTTGAGGTGGCTGCCTGCTGTTCCCATTTAACTCGTCAACAGCCTGTTGGGAGGCTGCTGATGGGGTGGCTTGGGTACTAGTGTCCATGGGCGCTGTGGACTTCTTAACTTAGGGTTGCCCTTTGATACACTCCGCTTTCGTTTTGGGACGTCAGCGGAGGGTGAAGATTGTATATTTTGAGTTGAGGATGCTGCCTTGGATTTACTTTTGGTCTTTTTAGAGGCTTTGGGGGTCGCTGGGGGGTTTTCCAGCGAACCAGCCTCAGAAGGCATTTGAGCATCCACAGCGACCGTATCAGCCACTTCATCAGTAGGAAGTGCTGCCTCCCAGTCGCTGTCTTTGGGGTATAAAGAAGAGTCAAGAGAGAAGAGTACCTCTTTTATATGTGGAGTGAGGCGAGCAACCAAGTGTTCAGCTGGTTGCTTGTAAATATTGTTTCCAACCCTTGCTGTTGGAATTGTTGAAGCATTTGGCAACACATACTCATCACCCAACGCCTCCTTGAAAATAAGGGAGAAGAATCTTGTAAAGGGCACAGTGTGTGACCTATTGTTCATGCTGATCTTGTTCTTCATATCATTGAAGACCAGCAGGGCATAATCCACAAATCGTTCTTCAGCAAGAGCGTGGATTATGGGCATCGATGTAGATGATGCCTGATTGTAAGACCCAGAATTTCCACCCATGCATTGAATCACATGAGTGAACAGAACTCTCCAGATTCCAGGAAGATTGTGCTTTAAGGGATTGCTTGGAATCGCTGGAGGGTTCTTCAAGTTATAATTATATCCAATGGAGGGCAACCATGCCTTCCATTCACTTTCATTTGCTGGTTCCACAAACTTATTATCATCGGTTTCTTGTGGAAACCCAAGAGTGAGACGAAGAGAAGCAGGAGTGATGGTGATTGTCTTCTCCCCTGGCGGACAGACCCAGTGATGGACTTGTCTGCATCATTATATTCACAAGTCCACCAGAATTCTCTAAGAAGATGGACAAAAATATTTTCTGGGTCCGCCATGATGCAATGATTTGCAGAAGATGCATGGATGAAATCCAGCATTGGCTTATACCCTTTTGTACCTTTTGGTACGTCAAGCGAGCCAAGATGATTGTTGAGTTTAACAATCATCTTTGAGGGAGAAAAGGAAACTTTAGAGGATTTATTTACATTTACAGGAGTATAGACTGGAGAATTTAAATAAGTAATAGGAGTTTGTTCCTGGAACAGGTGGATTTTGTGCAGCGGGGGAAGAAGAAGAAGGGAACTCAACATTTTCTTGTTGTTGAGGGATTTGAGATGAAGAAGCCATTGATTTGGTTGAGAAAGATGAAAGATTTATGAAGAAGATGAACAGATGGAGAGAGATATTTGATTTGAGAAAAAGTGAATAGTTATGTGGAAGCGTGAAAATAAGGTTGTGAGAGTGAGGTTATATATAGGGTATGGTGGTGGGCCACGATCTTACAACATGATTTCTCTCTCCTCTTTTTCAAACTGTGGAACAGTTGTAATCAACAACTGTTTTGTATATATATACATATATACGCATACGATACGTACATATATATAATATAAAAAGATTTTGAGAGTAACGTTTAAATAAAAGGAAAAGAAATTTTATCCAAAAATACTTGAGAGTGCGCCGTATTGTGCAGTCGTAACCTGTCAATCAGACTGTAACATACAGACAAATGACGTGATCAAGGCAAAAATCGAGGTGACCTTTCAGTTTGAATTTATAAAAACATGTGGTTCAAAATTTTGCCACGTCACCCACATAGTTACTTTGAAAACACTTAGTTTCGAAAATATCCTATGTTTTATTAAATGAGAATTTTAATTTTTTAAGAAAGATATTTGGAAAGATCACATGCTGAAAGATGCTCAGCATGTTTAATGTTTTGTCAGCGACTTCACAACTAACGTTGGTCGCTGACTACAGTTTTTGGCAAACTGTCAGCCATCAACGGATTTAAGAAGTCTTTACCAGAGCCGTTTGCTACTGGACTAGATGAAGACTTCATCTCTCCATTGCTTTTATTTTGCTTTTTCCCAAAGCAACAGGGATCAACGGATTTAAGAAGTCTTTACCATAGCCGTTTGCTAATGGACTAGATGAAGACTTTTAGCTCTCCATTGCTTTTATTTTGCTTTTTCCCAAAGCAACAGGGATCAACGGATTTAAGAAGTCTTTACCATAGCCGTTTGCTAATGGACTAGATGAAGACTTTAAGCTCTTCATTGCTTTGAGATCAGCGAGCAAGACAGACTTAAACTCGCTGAGCTAGCTAACATGATAAATCATGTTGCTGATTCCCCATTCAGCATTCCCAACTTGCTGACAAGCAGTTTGAATCTAGTTTCATCCAATGGTTTAGTAAAAATGTCAGCGATTTGATCATCAGTTGGAATGAAATAGATTTCAATATCACCTTTCATGACATGATCACGAATAAAGTGATATCGAATATCAATATGCTTAGTTTTAGAGTGCTGAACAGGGTTGTGTGTAATAGCAATGGCACTTGTATTATCACACATGATTGGAATTTTGGAGTATTCCAAATCATAATCAGCAAGCTGATGCTTCATCCAAAGAATTTAGGCACAACAGCTAGCTGCAGAGACGTATTCTGCCTCAGCGGTGGAGATGGAAACTGTGTGTTGCTTTTTACTAGTCCAACTAGTCAGCTTCCCCCCCAACAGTTGACATCCACCACTGGTGCTTTTGCGATCAAGCATGCACCCAGCATAGTCTGAGTCAGAATATCCAACAAGATCAAAGTTGGAGTCTTTTGGGTACCATAGACCCAGCGTGGGAGTACCCTTAAGATATTTAAAGATACGCTTGACAGCAAGAAGATGAGACTCACGAGGAGAGGCTTGATAGCGAGCACAGAGACATGTTGCAAACATGATGTCTGGACGACTCGCTGTGAGATACATTAAAGAGCCAATCATGCCTCTATGTCTGTTCATAAGGTGTGTAGAGATAATAAAATATCAATAGGGTTTGATGAGTCACATTGTTATTTCCAGGATTTGATTCAAAAGAAGTTACTGGGGACTGGTAGTGAACAGGGTGGTTTGTATTTGTATGATGATTTTGCCTGTATGTTCTAATGTGGTATGTAATTCTGCTAATCTTCCTTGTGAGTCCAAACTGTTTTTGTAACATCCGTGAGTTTTGACCCATTGACTTTTCGCGTAATATGACTAACAATTTAAGTTAATGAATTATTTGGGTCGTTTTGTGAATTAAATAACAATGTGTTATATTCGGGTCGATAATATGTTTGATTTGGTGTTTAAATGTCTAACGATTGTAATTTGGCTTGATAAGAGAAACGGGTCGGCCCGTGGGTAGTCCACGACCCACCAGCCACCATTGACCCATTTCTCTCCTTATCTCTTTCTCCCCTCCTCTCACTTCTTATCTATCTCCCTTTCTCATTTTCTCTCTAAGTAAAAAGGCAAAGGCAACCCATTTCATTTCTTCATCTCATTTACATCGACCTTGTGTTTTGGAACTGATATAACACTAGAATCATCGTCATCTATACCACATTATCGTCTATTCGAAGAATCAAAAGTTGAAGTTCTTGCATTTTTACCCATTTTGACCTAATTTCGGGTTTGAGCTCAAGAAGGAGTTTTGGTAAGTCAAATTCATCCCATCTTCACCTATTTATGCTTATTTATATGTTGTTGGTCGATTTAAAGTATTTACAAGTCTTAAATCGGGTCGAAATGAAATTAGGGTTCAATTAGGGTTTTGGTTTGGGTTGAATGATTTGGAAGTGTTCTTGATGTTTTGGAATGGAAATTTGTAATGGGTTATGTGTATTTATGTTTAATGGCACTTAGTTAAGCTTCAAAATGAGTCTTGGAACATCGCTAGACGATTTGGTGGTCGAAAATAGGGTTTGGGTGAAGTTTGGATCGTATTTTAGACTCAAAAATCTGCAGGATTGAGCCCAGTCGCGCCGCGAGCTCGTGTTCTCGCGCCGCGAGTCGTGTTCTCGCGCCGCGAGCTCTGTTTCTCGCGCCGCGAGCTCTGCTCTCGCGCCGCGAGTCTCGTGCTCCTCGCGCCGCGAGCTCGTGTTCTCGCGCCGCGAGTTTCACCTGTTTTGCGCGTCAGTTTTCGAACGTTAATAACTTTTGATCCGTAAGTCCAAATAAGTCATATGACCTATCGTTGGAATCGTAAGAGAGTCTAGTTTCTCGTAGTAACCTTCATTTTGTATGAATCTTCGTACATTTCTAAAAATGTCGAGTCAAAGGTGTTATGTTTCACACTCGGTAATGTTAAGAAAGTAATTGTGGGTTCGTGACTCAACTTAAACCTAAGGAACCAACTTATTTATGATTATAAAGTTGACATTATGTTTTATGACATGCTTTGATAGGTTGTGAACGCGTGGGGCCCAATACTCGCTATTAATCTTTTATTAACTCGACTTAAGCTTCTTTGCCGATCAAGGTGAGTTCCGTAGCTCCCTACTCATTTGAGATTCGGGCTGAAAAGTGTAAACCTTGCGTGTTTACTTACGTTGTTGACTGATTGATTGATTTGGGTTAAATGTTGGTTTGATGAGACGGTTTATCACGTTTGTTTGACTTGGTTATGTTTGTTAAGTAATTCATTAATATCAGGATAGACGTACCTACATGGAAGTCGGTTATGCCTTCATTGGGTTTTAGATGTGGTGGGAAGGCTGCGGGTGACCCTATATATAAGCATCTGAGACTCGAAGAAGGGATAATCCTCTTAAGTGTATGTACGTGTAGGTGGTTTAAATTGTGATTATTGGTTTATGATTGACGAATATTGATTGTTGGTTCATGACAGACGATTTGTGATTGATGCATATACGATTGATTGTAAGCATGCATACGTAGTACATAATCCCTCGGTTGAGGACTCAAACATCCTAGTGTATAGATGTATACACTTATCCATGAGATGTTGGTGACATGACATCCGAGTATATAGACATATATATCTCGATGATTTTGAGATACAGCCTTGTTCATTGTGATGACAGGCGGGTATCGTTGCATAGGTGACTTGAGTTCATGCATAAGATAGGCTTGTTGGCTTATTTATGCATTTGGCACTTGCATTGGTACTCTTATCATTTGTACATTCCTGTTACACGCTTACTTACTTTGCGTAATCTTGATTGTTGGACGTTATTGTGTTACTTAGAGGCTCACTGTAAGTCATGTCTAGCCTTTACTCGTACATTGTGATTATTGACGCTGGTTCTTTATGGACCATTACTACGAACTCACCAACCTTGTGTTGACTATGCTTAGTACACTTTTCAGGTAATCAGGTTATCCCCGGATGTGGAGTTTAGTTGCTTGCTTGCTGTTAAACCCGGGCTTTGGACTTATGAATCAAGGATTCATCGACCTTCTCTTTTGCATTATACTTAGGATCGATTTGCCATCTTCGGGATGTTCTGTTGTAACTTTGATGGTTATTTGCTCCTTATGTATTTTGGTACTTGTTTCGTATTGTAATGGATTCACTGAATCTTTATTTGCATCTAGTTCTTGTTCTATTGTAATTCCACCTTGCGCTATATGATTTCCGTGATATTTTGAGCCTCGGCTTGGTGTGTTACAGTTGTGGCATATGAAAATGGGACATCCTGCAGAACAAGCCTTGACTGTTTTTAGTAAAAAATTCAACTTACAAAATTCTTCTTTGGGTCCTTGTGATACTTGTCACAAGGCCAAACAAACTAGAGTTCCTTTTCCTCTCAGTGATCATAAGTCAAAAGGGTTTGGTGATTTAGTACATTGTGATGTTTGGGGTCCTTATAAAGTAGCAAGTAAAGAAGGATACAAGTATTTTTTGACTTTGGTTGATGATTTTTCAAGAGCTGTTTGGACTTTTTTAATGAAATCTAAATCTGAAGTTTATGATCACTTGTTTAAATTTATTCAACTTATTAAAACTCAATTTTCTGTTATAATAAAGGTGTTAAGAAGTGATAATGGGACAGAGTTTGTAAATACTAAAACTGCTACTTTGTTTACAAATGAAGGAATTATACATCAAACTTCTATGGCTTATACTCCACAACAGAATGGTATTGCTGAAAGGAAACATAGACACCTTCTTAATATTGCTAGGTCTCTTATGTTTCAGGGGGGAATTCCTATATCTTTATGGAGTGAATGTGTTTTAACTGCTACTTATCTTATTAATAGGACACCTTCCTCTGTTCTTCATGGCAAAACTCCTTATGAAAAAGTTTTTGGTTTTGAACCTTCTTTAAAACATCTTAGGGTTTTTGGTTGTTTATGTTTTGCTTCTGTGTTAAATAACTTGGATAAGTTTTCTTCTAGGGCTGAAAAATGTGTGTTTGTTGGTTATGTCAATTCAAAAAAGGGATATAAGTTGTATAGTCTTGAAAAAAGAGTTTTTATATACTCAAGAGATGTAAAATTTTATGAAAACTTCTTTCCTTTCAAAATGATTTCTGATAAAACTGAAACTGTTTTAACTTTTCCAAACATAAATCAACTCAATTTTTTTGATAACTATGATCATGAGGATAATGCTGTGAATATAAGTCCCAATGATGAAAAGGAAGGTGAGAAACATAACTCTTTTGATGAAGGCATCCAACATTTAGCTGCTGGCAGTCCAACAGTGGCTACCATAAATGATCTTTCATTAAGTGGCAGTCCAACAGAGACTACCAGAGATGCTAATGAGAATGCAACTTCAAATGAGGTATGAATGATAATAATTACTCTGAGGGCATTTCTAATGCAGATGAAATTGGTTTAAAAAGGTCTGATAGACAATCTTATCTTCCTAAAAGACTTGAAGATTTTCAAATTGAGGGTAAAGTGAAATATCCTCTTAAAAAAGTTGTGCATTATGCTCATCTTAAATCTGATATACATTGTTTTGCAACTAATCTAAATAAAAGTATAGAACCAAGGTCTTATTATGAAGCTGTTAAGGATAAGAATTGGGTAAATGCTATGAATGAAGAGATGGAAGCTTTAAATAGGAATGATACTTGGGAATTAACTACTCTTCCTAATGATAGAAATACAATTGGTTGCAAATGGATATTTAAAATAAAGTATAAGGCTAATGGGGAAATAGAAAGGTATAAAGCTAGGTTAGAAGCTAAAGGATATAGTCAAGAAGCTGGTATAGATTTTGATGAAACCTTTTCACCTGTTGTGAAAATGGTTACTGTTAGATGTATGCTTACTATTGCAGTTTCTAATAAATGGCCTTTATATCAACTAGATGTGAATAATGCTTTTCTATATGGTGATTTGTGTGAAGATGTTTATATGGATGTTCCTCAAGGATATTCTAATGATAATAATGTTGTTTGTAAACTGAAAAAGTCTTTGTATGGATTAAAGCAAGCACCTAGACAATGGAATTCTAAACTGTCTAGTGCTTTGCTTGAATGTGGTTTTGTGCAAAGTAAATCTGATTATTCTTTGTTTACAAGAAATGTGAATGATAAGTTTGTGGCTCTTCTTATGTATGTTGATGATATTGTTATCACTGGAAATTGTGAAACTGAAATCAATATTGTTAAGGAATTCTTGAATTCTAAATTCAAGATTAAAGATCTTGGTAGGCTAAAGTATTTTCTTGGTATTGAGGTTTTGGAAACTGATAATGGTTTATGTTTGTCTCAAAGAAAATATTGCTTGGAACTCTTAAATGATTTTGGTATGCTTGGAAGTAAACCAATGAAAACTCCATTAGAGGTTAATCTTACCATTAAACCTTGCTCTGATAAGACAAAACTTCTTGATAATATTGTTGTGTATCAAAAACTTATTGGAAAGCTAATATATCTTACACTCACAAGACCAGATATAAGCTATTCTGTACAGTATCTCTCTCAGTTTATGCATGCTCCTTCAAAGGATCATTTCAATCTTGGTCTTAGAATCTTGAGATACTTAAAAAAGTCTCCAGGTAAAGGCTTATTGATTACTTCAGGTAATACTTTGTCTCTAAAGGGTTTTGTTGATTCTGACTGGGCAAGATGTGTGACCTCTAGAAGGTCTGTTACTGGTTTTTCTGTATTTCTTGGCAATAATCTGGTATCTTGGAAAAGTATAAAACAAAATATTGTTGTCAAATCCTCTGCTGAAGCAGAATATAGGTCTTTGGCAGCAATAACTTGTGAAATTATTTGGCTTTCTAATCTTTTAAGTGATTTTACCATTAAGTGTTCTTGTAACACCCCAAGCCAAGGCTCAGAATATCACGGAAATCATATAGCACAAGGTGGAATTAATGTAGAACATGAACTAAATGCAAATAAAGGATTCAGTGAATCCATACAGTAAGTTAAACAAGAATCAAAATACATAAAGAACAAGTCATCATCAAAGATTACAACAGAACATCAAAAGATGGCTAACGGTTCTAAGTATAATGCAAAAGAGAAGGTCGATGAATCCTTGATTCATAAAGTCCAAAGCCCGGGTTTAACAGCAAGCAAACAACTAAGCTCCACGTCCGGGGATAACCTGATTTCCTGAAAAGTGTACTAAGCATAGTCAACACAAGGTTGGTGAGTTCGTAGTAATGGTCCATAAGGAACCATCGTCAATAATCATAATATACGAGTAGAGGCAAAACATGACTTACAGTGAGCCTCTAAGAACAACACAACAACATCCACCACAAGATTACACACAACAAATAAAACGCGTAATAAACATTATACCCAAGTAACGTACATAACATCAATTCAAAACAGGTATCATATCCTCTTCAGTGGGATTGATACACAACATAAGTCATATCCTCTTCAGTGGGATAGATACACAACATAAGTCATATCCTCTTCAGTGGGATAGATACACAACATAAGTCATATCCTCTTCAGTGGGATAGATACACAACATAAGTCATATCCTCTTCAGTGGGATAGATACACAACATCCATACATCACAAGTCCATCAATCATCAAACATCAAACTAAAGTAAACTATACGTACATACACTTAGGAGGATTCTACTTTCTTCGAATCCTAGATGCTTATATATAGGGTCACCCGCAGCCTTCCCACCACATCTAGAACCCAATGAAGGCATAACCGACTTCCATGTATGCACGTCTATCCTAGCAGTAATAATAATAATAACAATAACCATAATAATAATATATCACAATCCCTTACTAAGATCAATTAAACGTAACCAATAACCCATTATTTCATCGCTCAATCAATCATTCAATCGTCAAACATTAATTCATAAGTTCGTCAATACAACGATAAAGGTATGCTTGAGTGCGTATCACCAAATCAAGTATAACGAGACGTACATGTTCATTCCTACCATAATTCCTGAATTTATCGCTTTTTCTAAACAACGCGTACATATACTTTGGAGGATTTTACTTTCATCAAGTTCTAGATGCTTATGTATAGGGTCACCCGCAGCCTTCCCACCACATCTAAGACTCTTTGAAAGTAAAACCGACCTCCATATATGTACTTCTATCCTAATACCTTACAATAACACAATCACATTCGTAAATCATCACACAATCAATCAAAGCTATCTGTCAATCAACAATTAATCAGAAATTAACTAGACAGTCAATCAAATCAACCAAACAATCCAACAAACCCGTATATGTACACTTTTCAGCCCGAATCTCTATTGAGTAGGGAGCTACGAAACTCACCTTGATCGGCAAAGAAGCTTAAGTCGAGTAAATGAAAGATTAATAGCGAGTATTGGGCCCCACGTGTTCACAACCTATCAAAGCATGCCATATATCATACTGTCAACTTTATAATCATAAACAAGTTGGTTCCTTAGGTTTAAGTTGAGTCACGAACCCACAATTTCTTTCTTAACATTACCGAGTGTGAAACATAACACTTTGACTAGACATTTTTCGAAATGCACGAAGATTCATACAAAATGAAGGTTACTACGTGAAACTATACTCTCTTACGATTCCAACGATAGGTCATACGACTTATTTGGACTTACGGATCAAAAGTTATTAACGTTTGAAAACTGACGCGCGCGAATGCCCAGAATGAATCCACTGCGCCGCAGTGGGGCAAAGCCAAGCCACTGCGCCGCAGTGGGCCAAAACAAAGCAGAATGGGCAGTGGTAATCCACTGCGCCGCAGTGGGACAATTCCCAGCACCAGCACCAGCAGCCC
>CM067172.1:81593070-81665570 GCA_034093135.1 Erigeron breviscapus | reverse complement strand
GGCTTATTACGTCGTCAGTTGTGTTACATCTAAGCTTTACATCACAATTCCTATAACTATAATAAGTTACATTATACTACCCGGGTATCACCCGGGTGCTTAAGCTATTAGAAATAAAGCACCAAAAAAATGGGACAAAATTTCTACTTGCGTGGTACATTGTCATTGCTAGAAGCCATAATAAAATTCCCAAACTATATATGAGGGTATGATTTATGTTTGTAGACTCGATATATACAAAAACGTAATATCATATAGTAGGAAACAAATATCCATATAGATATAATTGATTAGGAAATATGTTAGAATAGATAGAAGATTGTGTCAACAACAACAACAACTAGACCCAATCCTTAAGCGGGGTATGGGGGAGGTGAGCTGTAGACAGTCTTACCTCTACCCAAAGGTAGAGAGGCTGCTTCCATAAGGACCTCCGGCCAGAAGAAGTTAAAGTAGGAAAGTGTAAAGAGTTTAGTTCTCATACCTGTCGGCCGAATAAAATGGCATAGAAGATCTACCTGTCTGTTGAGTATCCCCCGGCTACGTTAAGAGTAGGGAAGAATAGCGACATGCGCCTAACATACTATATCACAAGTTCGACAATACATATACGATAGCAACCATATAACATATAAACAACATAAAAGTGTAAACATAATAAACATAGCCTCCTACAAGAAACCAAAACATGTATTATGAAAAGATCCATGCATACATACATATAAATAGGAATTAACTAAAAAAAAAAAAAAAAAAAAAAAAAAAAAAAAAAAAAAAAAAAAAAAAAAAAAAAAAAAAACAAAAGAAAAATCCATGCATACATACATATAGATAGGAATTAACTAAGAATTTGTTGGACCGATGGGCCCACGGATGCTAAACGACCTATGGAACCAATTAACTAAGAGCGCCTAACTAGACTAATCCCAGCCCTCTCGCATAACTCTCAAATCCACTAAACTAATCCTAGTCCTCAAAGTATTCTCTCATTGGTCATGTCCTCCGACGGGCAAAGCATTTTGGGGTCAGCGCAATAGTAACCTCCCCCCTCGGTTTAGGCCTATATCTACTCAAGGCCAAAAACCACTACGGAGGTCACTGAGAACGAAAGTCTAAGTGAAAAGTCTACATAACCTATTTCCCATATG
Organism: Erigeron breviscapus; assembly: GCA_034093135.1. Taxonomy (NCBI): domain Eukaryota; kingdom Viridiplantae; phylum Streptophyta; class Magnoliopsida; order Asterales; family Asteraceae; genus Erigeron; species Erigeron breviscapus. Next base: position 81,664,422 of record CM067172.1, on the reverse strand, counting down.
CCTTTTACTCCTTTTCCCTGTCCTCCGCCAGGACACTCCATTTGAGTGTTCGGTATATTGTCCTTCCACCTCCGACCTACCTCTTCTCCTGGCGAAGCCCTCTGTATCATCGAGTCACCTTAGTTGGGCCCACTTCTCCTGGCCAAACCATCACTAACATCCTTGGGCAAGGCAATATGGGAAAAATGTCAGTCTTAGTCACACAAAAACCTACCCTAACCTAATCCTCTACTCTAATCCTAGTTCTCCAGGCAGTCCTATCCGACGTCAAGTTCTCCGACAATCCAAGCTCCTTTAGGTCCTTCACTAGTCGCTCCTCCCACCTCATCTTAGGCCTACCCCTTCTTCGAATGCCGTCAACGTGAATAGATTCCGCTCTCCTTAAAGGTGTTGTTTGGTCTCTTCTCCTAACATGGCCAAACCATCTCAAGCGTCCTTCCCGTAGCTTGTTAATGATGGTCCCTACTTCAAGTTCGGCTCTAAAAACTCCCGTGGGGATCCTGTCTGATAGGGTCTTCCCGCAAGTCCACCTTAGCATCCTCATCTCAGCCACCTCCACCCTGGACGCTTGGGCTTTCGTCATCGGCCAGCATTCCGACCCGTATAACATAGCGGGTCTAATAGCTACTCTGTAGAACTTGCCTTTCAGTTTTTCCACTTCATCCATCCAGCTTCGTCTTCATCTATCCCCCCCGATTTGTGTATCACCGATCCCAGATATCTAAAAGACTCCTTCGGACATAATATCCGCTCCCCAATGTGAATATCCTCATCACCATTTTGTCTTATCCTGCTTATCAGTCACATCGTAGGTATTCTGTCTTCTCTCGGCTCACGCACAAACCATTGTCTTCAAGGGCTCCTCTCCATTTCTCTAGCCTACGGTTTAGCTCCTCCGTCGATCTCGAAATAAGCGCGATGTCATCGGCAAAAATCAGGCACCACGGTAGTTCCTCCTGTAGGCCACTCGACAACTCGTCTAAGATCAAGGTAAAAAGATATGGGCTAAGCGCCGAACCCTGGTGTAGGCCCATTTCTACCGCGAAAAACTCTGTGTTCCCCACAGGGGTCCGAACACCGGTCCTCGCCCAGATGGAAGATTGTGTCAAAGATATATATAAATCTACTGATGCTTAAAAATCGGTGATACATAACATAAATTATCACATGTAGTTATCTCTTGGTATCATTATCATTATGGGGTATAGATATACACGTTAGCATGATTTAAGACACATATCTACTTAAATTGAGTAACGATAACAACAATGATTCTGAGAGTATTTAATAGTTCAAAAGATATACCGTGTATGAAAGTTAAATTATTACATTCTCATATTTATGTTAATCAAATCAATCAAAATAATTACTCGGATTATGGTAGAAAGATGTGATCGTATATTTTTGTTAACACATTGATATCTATCCATATCTTTCACAGCAATCAATATGTATCTATAAAAGTAGCAAATACCATGGCTCCTACAAACCAACCTCCATACTCATAATCATATATTGTAACTAGAGTTTTACTCCTTTTTTTCTTCGTTTTGCCCCAAAAATGGTCGACGCAGGTGGTCCAACCTCCCTTACCGATGTCAGTTCTCCGGTTGTTGCTTCTGTTATCCAGCGCATTGAAGGTGATTTTATCCCCCGTTATGCTTTCTCTTTAAACATTGCAAATGATCCATTTGTTTGTATTGCTCATTATTCTGCATATCCATGAAAGACATGTAATGTTACTTTTTTTTGAAAATGTATTTTTTATTATAGGTGTACGATCGTCAGGCTGGTCGTGCTCGAGTGTTTGACGAGCTTTATTTTGAGATTAATGATGATATCCGGTTGGCTGAAGATGGTCTGAATGAACTTAACTTGATTTTTCGATGCATTCGTCGACAAAAAGATCACCTTGGTATGTCGACATCAAGTAAAAAAAAACATGAAAATTTATTAATTTGAGTAATCTTTAAAAAACACATAGGTTATTTAAAGCCCAACAGTGTATCATAGACATCATCAAACATAATACCCAAAATAACTATATCAATAATATGATATGACATATTACGACTTAAGGTGGAGATCATATCAAAAAGATCACCTTGATGATCTCTACCTTAAGTCGTAATAGGCCATATCATATTATTGATATAGTTATTTTGGTATTGATTTTTGATGATCGTGTATGATACACTGTTGGGCTTTAAATAACCTATGTGTTTTTTAAAGATTACTCAAATTAATAAATTTTCATGTTTTTTTTTACTTGATGTCGACATACCAAGGTGATCTTTTTGTCGACGAATACGTAAAAAAAATCAAGTTGAGTTCATTCAGACGATCTTCAGCTAACCGGATATCATCATTTATCTCAAAATAAAGTCGTCAAACACGGCACGACCAGCCTAACGATCGTACACCTATAATAAGAAATACAAAAAAAATTACATGTCTTTCATGGATATGCAGAATAACGAGCAATACAAAACAAATGGGTCATTTGCAATGTTTAAAGAGAAAGCATAACAGAGGATGGAATCACCTTCAATGCGCGGGATAACAGAACCAACAACCGGAGATATCATGGTAACGTATATATATGGAGTTGCTTGTGAATTATATTGTGAATTTATATCATGTTACGCCTCACCATATTTATGGGTGAGGTGCATTAACATGAATTTGAGAAATGAACGCTTGCCTCATTATGACTTTAGGAATGACATGGTGTAACACCCGTGATATTTGACTATGTTGACTCTATTTGACTTTGTTTGACTATGTGAATAATTGTGAATATAATTGGAATATCGATACTTTGGAACTTATGTGATTAATAAAAGTCGAGTTGATTTTATGATCTTTAGTGTAATTAATAATATTTTAGCATTTACGTGTTTGGACGGGGTACCGTTTAGTAACTAGCTATTGGTAAATTATGCAAGAGTTGTGGGTGGGGTGTGGTGGACCCAAACTCCCATCCCACCTCCCATTTTCCTTTCCTTATCCTTACACACACACACACACACACACACACACTCCTTTCTCTTTCTAATCTCAAGAACACACACACAAAACACACACACACACTCCTTTCTCTTCTCAACTCAAGAACACACACACAAACACACACTCTTCCTCATTTCTCTTCAAAAACACACACACACTCCTTTCTCTTCTAATCTCAAGAACACACACACACACTCCTTTCTCTTCTAATCTCAAGAACACACACACACACTCCTTTCTCTTCTAATCTCAAGAACACACACACACACTCCTTTCTCTTCTAATCTCAAGAACACACACACACACACTCTCTCTCTCTCTTCAATCTCAAGAACACACACACTTATCATTTTCTCTCCTAAATTTCGGTATCTAAGGTCTTCGAACACACACACACACTCCTTTCTCTTCTAATCTCAAGAACACACACACACACTCCTTTCTCTTCTAATCTCAAGAACACACACACACACTCCTTTCTCTTCTAATCTCAAGAACACACACACACACACTCTCTCTTCAATCTCAAGAACACACACACTTATCATTTTCTCTCCTTTCCTTACAACCACACACACACACACTCTCTTTCTCTTCTAATCTCAAGAACACACACACACACACACACACACACACACACACACACACTCCTTTCTCTCTCTAATCTCAAGAACACACACACACACTCCTTTCTCTTCAACACACACACACACACACTCCTTTCTCTTCTAATCTCAAGAACACACACACACACTCCTTTCTCTTCTAATCTCAAGAACACACACACACACTCCTTTCTCTTCTAATCTCAAGAACACACACACACACTCCTTTCTCTCTCTAATCTCAAGAACACACACACACAAAACACCTTCATTTCCCTTTTCCTTATCACACACACACACACACACACTCCTTTCCTTTCTAATCTCAAGAACACACACACAAAACACACACACACACACACACACACACACTCCTTTCTCTTCTAATCTCAAGAACACACACACACACTCTCATTTCTCTTCATCTCACACAACACACACACACACTCCTTTCTCTCTAATCTCAAGAACACACACACAAAACACACACTCTCATCATTTCTCTTCAATCTCAAGACATCACACACAATCCTTTCTCCTAACTCACACACACCCACCTCTCTTTCTCTTTCTATCCTCAAAACACACACACACACACACACACTCCTTTCTCTTCTAATCTCAAGAACACACACACACACACACACTCCTTTCTCTTCTAATCTCAAGAACACACACACACACACACTCCTTTCTCTTTCTAATCTCAAGAACACACACACACACACTCCTTTCCTTTCTAATCTCAAGAACACACACACAAAACACACACACACACACACACACACACACTCCTTTCTCTTCTAATCTCAAGAACACACACACACACACACACACACTCCTTTCTCTTCTAATCTCAAGAACACACACACACATCTTTCTCTTCTAAATTTTCGGATCTAAGAACACACACACACACTCCTTTCTCTCTCTAATCTCAAGAACACACACACACACACTCTCATCATTTCTCTTCAAATTAATCTCAAGAACACACACACACACTCCTTTCCTTTCCTTATCTCACACACACACACACACACACTCCTTTCTCTCTAATCTCAAGAACACACACACAAAACACACACTCTCATCATTTCTCTTCAATCTCAAGAACACACACACAATCTAAATTTCGTATCTAAGGTCTTCGAAACCTTTCCCACCTCCATTTCCCTTTCCTTCCTTATCTCAAAACACACACACACACACACTCCTTTCTCTCTTCTATCTCAAGAACACACACACACACTCTCTTTCTCTTCTAATCTCAGAACACACACACACACACACACACACACACTCCTTTCTCTCTCTAATCTCAAGAACACACACACAAAACACACACTCTCATCATTTCTCTTCAAATTTTCTCTAACTTTAAATAAGTTTATTGTGAGGGTGTTTGATCAAATAATCGCACTATGGCTCAACCGGAGGTGTGAAATGGGTTGGAGTGTTATAGGCGATTCCCTTCCGGTCAAAGGGTCGAAGACCGCTTAACGCCTTATTGTTTGTTATTCCTAAGCCGTTCTGTGCGACTTAGGGTTTATAGGATGGTTTTATGTTTATATTCGGAGGTTGAATATGTGTGATGTATTTAGAGAGAATCGTTTTTATATGACGTGCCGTAAGGCTTCCTCCTCTATTTATATAGAGGGTAAGATTTGGAGAATAAGGTAAGAGAATTAGGGTAGATCTCTCCCTCCTTTGAGAATATCTTTATTTCCTTCTTTGAGATGATCTTTTAGCGAGTCGTGTCCGTGGTAATCGGACCTTAAGTATATCGTTTATTCGGATAATCATAGAAAGGATTTATATCCGACTCTTGATATATTTGTTAGAATATGAGAACATAAATACATAACAATTCACGAGTATGCGCAACGGAAGAATCGAATATGCAATCACATTAATTAACAAAGAAGGAATTGAAACGTGTACCTTTTGCAAAGCTTCCAATATATATAATAATAATGATATTATTATGAATTAGGGTTTAAAGTAAAACCCCTCTACGATCGCACACTAGACACCCCTATACCGTATGCTAGTACCCCGATCACGATCAACAAACCCCTTTGTATATCACCCATCATTCGAGACCCTTATGAATCCAAAACCAATTTGTTTCGACTAACAAACCAAAACCAATTAATGCAAAGCATTAATTACATAAGATTCCTTATGAATTTCGAATGACTTGAAAACCGAATACCCCTTAGAGGGTTCGGTCGACTAATAGAGAGAAAAGAGGAGAGAGACTTTGTTAGGGTTTTCAAATCACTTGACTTGAATGAAAGAAAAACCCTTAACCTTTGATCTCTATTTAAAGGGATTAATTAGAAAGGTTTTCTAACTTGGTGACCAAGTTAGAGTAGGATTAGGAAACTCCATAAAGAATTTCGGGCCCCCCTCTCATTGTACAATTAGGAAACTTCTAATTTACAAATTTAATCCTTTCTCTTTTAATTAATAAACATTTAAATAATCGTTTATTAATTATTTCGTGATCATATTAATTAATATATTACTTTAATATACTAATTAATAATATAGAGTTACCGTGTCATTTCGTGTGACCCCGTAGGCTTATATTTCCGGACATGCGTTTATTAACGTGATCACATACCAACAGCTCCCACTTGAGCATGTTATATAAAGGCAATAACATTGGTTAGCGTCTAGCAACATGCCAATGCTCCCGGAAATATTTAAGGATAGTTTCTTAAAATATCATTTGAAATGATTTAGTCTTTAATATCCCTTTGTTTCAGATACCTTGTTAATTATGAATATGGATCAATGTCATTTCATAATTTAACGATTCTGTTTCTCATTTCTACAATTAATCAAGATTACCAAATTAATCAAGACATCTCTTGAGTTCATTTGGGTATGGCCATACAAACATCTTAATTAATTAATGAGGGGCCCAAATGGTATCATACTTCAGTTGCAAATTGAAGGAATAAATCCTATATTGACTACACGTGTAAGTGCACGTTCTAGTGCACATTTTGTGTCCGATGCATCTCAATTAATGGGCTGTTTTGCTAGATGTGTTGACCACGAGTTTAGGCAAACACGTGTTGATTGACCACGAGTTTAGACCAAACTCGTGTGGAGGCCACGAGTTTAGACCAAACTCGTGTGAACAGTAACACGAGTTTGACTAAACACGTGTTACTGTAGCACGCGTTTGGAAGCCCACGAGTTTGAAGCCCAGCCCATTTCTAGCCTATATATATTGTTCTTAGGTTTCGGTTTTTGGTTAATGATTTTAGTTGCAACAGATTTCATTCACTAGGTTCTCGAGGTAGAGATCTATACCTCGAGATGCCGCCCAAAGAATCAGATGTCTACTCGTTTTATGTATTGTAATCTTATGATTAATACAAGATATGAGTTTTTTTACATCTGAATTTATCTCCTGTTCATATTGATTTCGTGTTCTTATATATGTGTTTCATTCAATTTCCTCAATAACGATTATGTTTGGATTCCGCACTTACATAGTCGTAGGAATCGCGAATCGATCGGTCCTCAGGAACTTTCAATTGGTATCAGAGAAGGAGAGGCTTTATGTCTCTGATTCGTGGTTCGTTTTTAGGGTTTTTGGATGAAGAACATCGATCAGATCTGTTCTACTGGAAAACACGCGTTTGGAAAACACGCGTTTGGAAAACACGCGTTTGGAAAAACACGCGTTTGGAAATCACGCGTTTGGATTTAGACCACGCGTTTGGCTTTGGACCACGTGTTTGATGCTAGACCACGTGTTTGACGGAGGCCCACGCGTTTGGTTTAAAACTGCGTCACTGTAGCACGCGTTTGGTTTGGAGAACGTGTTTGAGATTAGTGTACCACGCGTTTGAGTCCAAGCACGTGTTACTGTAACACAAGCACGTGTTTACTGTAGCACGCGTTTGAGTCCAAGCACGTGTTTACTGTAACACAAGAACGTGTTTGAGTTGTCGAAATGGAATCGAGGTTCAAGTATGTTTCGGTGTGGAAGGATCATAGCAGAAGACAACGATACATTGAAGCATAGAAGACAGGGTTGTAGAAAAAAAAAAAAAAAAAAAAAAGTATTTTGGGGGAAAAATAATTTTTGTCCATGGTCTTAAAATGGCATGATTCATGGAGATTTGAAGTTTGGTAGCGTTCGAAAAATTTTCGGTCCGTTTTTGTGCGATTTCGGCACGTTTTGGATGAAAATTTTTGGCAATTATCAAATTTTTCCCACAGCCTTAGAAATAAAAATTTACGTGAATACCAATGTTTCACGTAAATGTGTTTTTCCTCGGAAATTTTGGAGGGAAAACGAATATACCCTGTTTGGCGAAGAGCTGCTGCTGTAATGAGCTCTAGGCCATTTTGAAGAACCTCTATGAATAGGAGATCCTGTAACCTAAGCTTATACTACCTTTCCAAGTTTTGCAGAGAAAAGGGGGGAGATACTTTTATCAACCAGATTTCTGAGCTGAACTGGTAATTGGTATATCACAGAAGGGCTAGATTTCAGAATTTTACAGAGAAAAGGGGGAGATAAAAATTTCAGATTTCTGAGTAAAATTCTGTGCTACTTGAGAGACAAACCAAGATCTGTGTTTAGATGATGGTGTGCTTAATGTGAAATATGCTCAAGTATCAAATAGATGGCAGTTGTGGAAACTTTGTCGAAATATTAAGAGCAACGAAGTTGGTCATCTGTTGTTAAGTAATTGAAGATTGAACCTATTTATATTCCAAGAATAGAGATGATTATCAGGCGATCATTTATTGTGATTGCGAGATTAAAGATCTTTATATTTGGCGGTGTATACAACTGAAGGGGAGATCTGATAGGAAGACTTCGGGTGGTTGGTGGAATTGTGAAGGTACAAGACAAAGTCAGATGCTGCTAGTTGAGACAGGATTTTTGGTACTACAGTTTGTGATTCAAGCTACAGAGTTTCTTATTTTTGTGAGAGCTGATTGATTTGATGCTGATTGTTGGAAATTCAACTTCTCTATTATATGCCGGTTAAGCAAGTCGAGGAATGTCTCGAGCAAAGTTCCAAGCAGGAGGAAGATTGCATATGTTTAATTCGGAGATGGTTACTGTTGAGGGGGAGAACTACAATGAGAAGTGTTAGGTTAGTTGGTTGTCACAGAGATACAGAGATTTTGGAGTTTGAAGATCAGAGTGTTGTGTCAGAAGATCGAGTCTCAACAAAAGAAGACCCGGTATCATTAGTTAAGGGGGAGTTTGCTTTTGCAGGTTTCGATTGCTAATGATTATCGGTGAATGAATTGAGTGCATCGGTCAAGGGGGAGACTGTAAGTGCACGTTCTGGTGCACATTTTGTGTCCGATGCATCTCAATTAATGGCTGTTTTGCTAGATGTGTTGACCACGAGTTTAGGTCAAACACGTGTTGATTGACCACGAGTTTAGACCAAACTCGTGTGGAGGCCACGAGTTTAGACCAAACTCGTGTGGAGGCCACGAGTTTAGACCAAACTCGTGTGGAGGCCACGAGTTTAGACCAAACTCGTGTGGAGGCCACGAGTTTAGACCAAACTCGTGTGGAGGCCACGAGTTTGAAGCCCAGCCCATTTCTAGCCTATATATATTGTTCTTAGGTTTCGGTTTTTGGTTAATGATTTTAGTTGCAACAGATTTCATTCACTAGGTTCTCGAGGTAGAGATCTATACCTCGAGATGCCGCCCAAAGAATCAGATGTCTACTCGTTTTATGTATTGTAATCTTATGATTAATACAAGATATGAGTTTTTTACATCTGAATTTATCTCCTGTTCATATTGATTTCGTGTTCTTATATATGTGTTTCATTCAATTTCCTCAATAACGATTATGTTTGGATTCCGCACTTACATAGTCGTAGGAATCGCGAATCGATCTGTCCTCAGGAACTTTCACACGTGTTAGTCATGTCGTTTCACTACATTTCTGAAAATAGCCCTTTATTACTACCTTGTTCAGGACAGTTAGAACTATATCAAGAAAATGCAATCCACACATGCATAACCTGCTTGTATCTCAAGTCTAAGGATAAATAAAGTAACCATTTCACGAATTTCACTTAATGACGCCGATCCATAAAATGAAAATTCGTTAAGTGGGGTAAGTCCGATATTCACCTCTTTGAATACCATGTGAGTTTGGCAAGACCATCTCCAAATATTCCCTTAAATATTTCAACCAATCTCTCACATTTGTCTTAGTTTAACTATATTCCCATATAGTTAATCGACAATGGACGTTTAGAATATTTTAAAATATTCATGGATTAAACATGCAAATATAGGACACAATTATTATGAAATGAAAACACTCATACCAAGTATATGAATTCATTTATTGAAATAATAATTGTTTAACCGTCCCTTATTCAAAATACCAATCACAGAGATATAATGATAATGATATCATAGTTTTTCTAAAATGTTTTCTATGAAAACAGAAAACACTGTTTTCCACTTTTCTTTGAAAAATTAGAAAACACTTTTTTTATTGTTTGTCATTTTTCATTTTTCATTTTCTAAATTTTGAAAGACTCAAATTGTTTTCTATTTTCTAGTTTTGAACGCATTTTCAAAATTTTCATTTGTTTTTTAGAGATGGAAACTCCTTTCATTTTTCTAGAAAATTGAAAATGAAAAGCTAGAAAACATTTTCCGCAACTAAACGCGTCCTAAGGGCCTAATTTTTTTTTATTGCCTCGGTCCTTAAATTTTTTTTATTTTCGGAGATGGCCTTGGTGGTCAGACACTTATGATGCTCGCCTATGTGATATAGTGTTTGTGGAAGTAACAAATAATTAATCTGACTCACGCCGATTAAAATACTAGGGTTGTATTCACTTGGATCTTTTAAAAATGGTGGAAACCAAGGGACTAATCTAAGCCCTTGGATCAAACAATCATCAAAATCCAATCAAACATGATTGGTTACTCCGGTGAATTACTCCGGCGACATTTTCCAATCATATTTGATTGGTCAAGCCAATCAAGCTTGATTGGTTACTCCGTCGAATTACTCCGGCGACATTATCCAATCATATTTGATTGGTTAAGCCAATCAAGCTTGATTGGTTACTCCGGTGAATTACTCCGGCGACATTTTCCAATCATATTTGATTGGTCAAGCCAATCAAGCTTGATTGGTTACTCCGTCGAATTACTCCGGCGACATTATCCAATCATATTTGATTGGTTAAGCCAATCAAGCATGATTGGTTACTCCGGCCAAATTCCGGCGACACTGTGATTTTTCCGGCGAGCTCGAAAACAATGTTTATTGGCTAGGGTTTGTGCGGAATGTGTTTCTGAGTGATTTGGTACAAGTTTCATGCATTAATTCGAAGAAACAACAAAGATATAGTGTTTTTAATTTTTCCGGTGAGTTTTTCATGTTTTCCGGCGAGTATAGATCGGATTAAATTCTGGTCAGGGTTTGTTCGCGGTGTGATTGTGAGTGTTTTGGTGTAAGTGTGATGTTCTAATTCGAAGGAACGAAGGTTTTATCGGCGTTTGAAGTTTTCCGGCGAAGTTGTATCGCCGGAGAAGAAGGAGGAGGAGGTGGTGGTTGTATCGCCGGTCAGAGATAAAGGTGGAGATGGCGGTGGTTCAAGATCCCGTCGCCGGAGATGAGATCGTCGCCGGAAAATCAAGCTTGAGAGAGAGAGAGTGTTAGATTGTGTGTTTAGTGTGTGTGTGTGTGTGTGTGTGGTGGGGGGAAGAAGACGACTGGGAAGGGAGGGAATATAAAGGGTTGGGATTTATTTTTAAGGGATAATCCAATGGCCAAGATTAGTCCCCTAGTTTCCAAGGAAAATTCAAGACTCAAATGAACAAATCTCTAAAATACTATATATAACTGATGGTGAAGTACACGTGCGCGTGTACATATGGTGGCGGGCGTGCAAGCCCTAGATTACATTTCCCGCCTTTCTTTATTCCATTGACCAAACAGCCACCGAATCAATCAACACACAAACCACTGAATCATCATGTGCGGCCGTTGTCGGTGTTCTATCCGCCCAGATGACATCCCTCGCTCTTGCTACATCAATAATCGCCCCGTCCGTTTCCTCGATACCAACCGGTATATTTATATACATATCTTGTATTCCGTTGATGTTGACTGATTTCGGTTTGCTTTTATATTTGTAAAGTGTTGCTAGGATAAATTGTCTGTATAGATTTTAAACAGTATTGTTTTTTGTTTTATGTGTTGAACGAACCATGTGAAAGATAGAAATATCTAAAGATTAAAGTCTAAAGTTCCTCTCATGACTAGTGTGAATACCGATATATATATATATATATATATATATATATATATATATATATATATATATATATATATATATATATATATATATATATATATATATATATATATATATATATATATATATATATATATATATATATATATATATATATATATATATATATATATATATATATATATATATATATATATATATATATATATATATATATATATATATATATATATATATATATATATATATATATATATATATATATATATATATATATATATATATATATATATATATATATATATATATATATATATATATATATATATATATATATATATATATATATATATATATATATATATATATATATATATATATATATATATATATATATATATATATATATATATATATATATATATATATATATATATATATATATATATATATATATATATATATATATATATATATATATATATATATATATATATATATATATATATATATATATATATATATATATATATATATATATATATATATATATATATATATATATATATATATATATATATATATATATATATATATATATATATATATATATATATATATATATATATATATATATATATATATATATATATATATATATATATATATATAAATTATTTGAGAAGAAAATAAGCAGATAAACAGATAATAAGATAAAGAGAAAAGAACACAATACAGTGTTATAGCCGATGGTAGAGGAACCTAATTTCCTCTTGATTCACTTAGTCAAGAGAAATCAGGATCTGAAAAAAAAACCCTAATTTTTAGGGTTAATCACCAGAAGTTGCAGCGGAATAAACAGAACAGGTTTGATTTAACAAACCCTAACTCAATCGAACAAAATACCCAAAAGATCAAATCTAGGGTTCCAGATGGAATACACCCTAGATCTAATCAATAAAATCAAGAATCGAAACAAATATCACCGATTTAATTGACGACTGGCTCTGATACCAAGAACAATTTTGAATCAACAACCAGAAACACAAATAATCCACCAGAAATTATAAGATCAGATTTATTATTATAGATGAGATATATGAAATAGTTATTATTACAATTATCTAATCATATAGATTATGATTAGATATTACAGAAATTAGAAATAGATCAATGATATATATTGATCTATATATACAGAAATATGAATATGAAAGAGAGAAAGATATGAGCAGCAGAATAATCAAACAATCGATCGATATGAAAAGTGTGTTAACCCTAAATTGGTGTTAGGGTAGTTTATATATATCACCAACTTTCCAAATACACCTTCATCTTCTAGACTTGAACACTTCTAGTCCAAAGCACACCTTCTTTCTTCTATTGTCCAGAATAGTCCCTCAACTTCTCTTGTTCCTGCATAACTCAACCAACATACATAAATAACTAAAAATAGTAAACATGTTTAAATGATCTTGTATTATTTCAACAACAAAAAAAGAAAAAAGAAAAGTAGACCCTCAAATTTATAAGAGCTTTACTCATACGCCACTCAAACTTATATATTTTATTTATATTTTCTATCGTTTACGGGCTTACGGCCATATAATGTGTGAAATAAAGGAAAACTCTCTTGCTTAAACATTTAATTAAAGCATTAAAAAAATATATTGTTAGAATATGAGCACATAAACTTATAACAATTCACGAGTACGCAGCGGAAAGAACGTATATGTAATCAAATTAATTAACAAAGAGAGAATCGAAACGTGTACCTTTGCGCAAAGCTTCCAATAATATTATTAATAAGATTATTATTATTATTTAGGGTTTAAAGTAAAACCCCTCTACGATCGCACACTAGACACCCTTATACCGTATGCTAGTACCCGATCACGATCAACAAACCCCTTTGTATATAACCCTTTATTCGAAAACCCATGAACCGAAACAATAGTTGTCGACAAACAAAAACCAAGATCCCATAATTAATGCTAGCATTAGCATTATGTATATATATATATATGTTTCATATGATTTTTCGAACGGCTCAAAACCAAAACCCTTTTGAGGGTGTTCGGCCGAACCCAAAGAAGAGAGGAGAGAAGAGAATTTCTAATGTGTGGAATAATGTGAAAAACCCTTAAGCCTATGCCTCTATTTATAGGCTTAATTAGGAGGGTTTTCTAATTAGAGTGGGATTAGGAAATCCCTTTAAGAATTTCGGCCCCCCCTTTTAGGAATTAGAGTCCAACACTAATTTCCTAATTTCACATTTAATCCTCCTCTTTAATTAATTAAATATAATTAACCCTTTAATTTAGTTTAATTAATCATTTCGTGATCAAATTAATTAATATATTACTTTAATATACTAATTAATATGTATAGAGTTACCGTGTCATTTCGTGTGACCTCGTAGGCTTAAATTATTTCCGGACATGCGATTTATTATAACATGATCACACTCCAACAGCTCCCACTTGAGCATGTTATCATAAAGGCAATAACATTGGTTAGCGTCTAGCAACACGCCTATGCTCCCGGAAAAATTTAAGGATAGTTTCTAAAATTATCATTTGAAATGATTTAGTCTTTAATATCTCTTTGTTTCAGATACCCTTGTTAATTATGAATATGGATCAATGTCATTTCATAATTTAACGATTATGTTTCTCATTTATACAATTAATCAAGATTACCAAATTAGTCAAGACCGCCTGTTGAGTTCATTTGGGTATGCGCATACAAACATCTTAATTAATCAATGAGGGCGCCAAATGGTATCATACTTCAGTTGCAAATTGAAAGAATAAATCCTATATTGACTACAAGTGTCTGGCCATGTCGTTTCTCAACACTTCTGAAAATAGTCTTTTATTACTACCTTGTTCAGGACAGTTAGAACTATATCTAGAAATGCAATCCACACATGCATAACTCACTTGTATCTCAAGTCTAAGGATAAATAAAGTAACCATTTCACGAATTTCATTTAATGATCCATAAAATGACAATTCGTTAAGTGGGGTAAGTCCAATATTCACCTTTTTGAATATCATGTGAGTTTGGTACGATATCCACCATCTTCAAAATATTCCCTTAAATATTTTCACCAATCTCTCACAATTGTCTTACTTTAATTATATTCCCATATAATTAATCGACAATGGACATTTAGAATATTTTCAAATATTCATGGATCTAAACATGAAAATATAGGACACAATTATTATAAAATGAAACCTCTTATACCGCGTATAAAAATTCATTTATTAAAAATAACAATTGTTTAACATCCCATTATCCAAATACCAATCACAGATTTACATGATATAACTAGCAATAACCTATGCCCACGGCATACTTATTGAGCTTTCCTTTTGACAATGCCTTTGTAAAAGTATCCGCTAAGTTATAATCTGTGTGAACTTTGAGTAATTTGATTTCACGTGATTCGATTTGCTCACGAACGTAGTGATATCTTCTCTGGTAATGTCTGGCACCTTTCTGAACTCCAGGTTCATTGGCAATGATAATTGCTCCCGAATTATCATAGTACAGATCCATAGGTGTGTTATTTGAGGATTATCACGTTAAAATCCAAAAATAAACTTTCTAATCCAGACAACCTTCATGTCGTCTTCTCTGAGACGGCAATATACTCAGACTCTGTCACATACATAGCAACTGTGGTTTGCTTTTAGCTCAAAGCATTCCACCGTGTCTTCATTTAAAATGAAAACGTATCCTGACTGATATTTTGAATCATCTCCATCAGTCCTGAAATCCAACATCACAGTATTCATTCAATTTGAATTATGTATCGGGATTTCAACCATACACCAAGAATAATTCTTTAGTAGCCCGCATGTACTTAAGAATATTTTTCACAGCACTCCAATGATCCTCTCCAGGATTTGCTGATATTGGCTAAAATATATTTGAGCGAACGCAATGTCAGGTCTAGTGCATCTTACCGCATACATGATTGATCCTACCGCCGAAGCATAAGGAATTCTTTTCATATGCTCCACCTCTTCAGGTGTAGAATCACCATTCTTGCTAGATAAATTAAGTCCTTCTTGCATCGGCAAACTCCCGCGCTTAGAATTTTCCATCTTGAATCTCCTCAAGATTTCATCAATATAAGCACTTTGACTTAATCCAATCAACCGTTTACTTCTATCTCTATAGATCTTGATTCCAAGAATGAATGCCACTTAAACCCAAGTAACATTACTCCCACTAGCTTTGCGATATACACATGGCTCATAAGGATTTTAAGCAAAACCAAAACTCTTGATTTTCTCATCAAACCTTTTATTCCAACTCCTTGATGCTTACTTCAATCCATAAATGAACCTTTGAAGTTTGCATACTTTGTCGGGATGTTTTGGATCGACAAAACCTTCTGGTTGTACCATATAGACTTCCTCGTCTAGACAACCATTCAATAAAGCGGTTTTGACATCCATTTGCCATATCTCATAGTCATAGTACGCTGCTATGGCTAAGATAATCCTAATAGCTCTAATGTCCGCAACGGGAGAAAAGGTTTCCTCATAATCAACTCCATAAAGTTGAGTATAACCTTTCGCCACAAGACAAGCTTTATAGGTGTGTACATTTCCATCCATGTCGGTCTTCTTCTTGAAGATCCATTTACACCCAACGGTTCTACCATTTGGTGGAAGATCAACCAAGCTCCATACTTGATTATCTTTCATGGATTTTATTTCCATATTCGCAGCTTCAAGCCATTTGTTAGACTCCAGATCTGATAATGCAGCTTTGAAATTAGGAGGTTTATTTAAGTCTCCTAATACGTGTTCTTCAGATTCAACCATAAGATTTAATCTTTCACGAGCATGTATTGTCCTTG
Source organism: Erigeron breviscapus (assembly GCA_034093135.1). Lineage (NCBI taxonomy): Eukaryota > Viridiplantae > Streptophyta > Magnoliopsida > Asterales > Asteraceae > Erigeron > Erigeron breviscapus. The sequence continues at coordinate 81,647,617 of CM067172.1, read as the reverse complement.
AGGACCTACGAATTGGAATCGCTTCATCTTCAACTTGAAGTTCATCTTGAGATTCATCTCTTTGAACATTCCCCCCCCCAAGTTGAAGATTTCTAGTGCTTTGAGAAGTTGACACATCTTCTTGAGCCTCATCAAGTTCAACAATCCTCCCACTGTCTTCTTGAGATATGAGTTTCCTTTCAAGGAACTCAGCAAATCGAGATACCTTAACAGTGTTTCCGGTAGGAAAGTAGAAGTAGTAACCCATTGTTTCCTTTGGGTATCCTACAAAGATGCACTTAACACCACTATTCATGCAGTGTCTTGTCAACCTTCTTGTTTGGAACCATATTGAGAATGCAAACAGCAGTCTTCTAGGGCATACTTCCAAAACGAAATGGAAAAGTCTTAAGGTTCATCGTTTTTCTCACCATGTTCAACAAGGTTTGATTTCTCCTTTCAAATATACCCTTATATAGGAGTAAGCTCTTGGATAAATCCACAAGCTTTTAGATGATCCTTAAACTTTTGGCTTAAGTATTTTCCACCTCGATTCTAATGAAAGATCTTGATGATTTTACCGAGTTGATTTCCTACTTCATTTTTAAATTCTTTGAATGTTTCAAAGACTTCATGTTTATGTTTCAGCAAGTAAACATAACCATAATGACTGAAATCATCCATAAAAATGATGAAGTAGCTTACACCTTTCCTTGACATATGTCTAAATAGGCTACATACATCGCTATGTATAAGTCCAAGTAGATTCTTAGCCTTCTCCGTTTAATACAGAAAATATTTCCTTGTCATCTTGTCGAAAACTCAAGACATGCATTTATCAAATGATTCATCATTTGATTTAACGATCCCTTGTCAAATGATTCATCATTTGTGTAACATCCCAAACTTTTTATTTAACAGTTGACTAATGTCGTTGAGTCAACATAGTGTGACGTTAAGTCTATATTAGATTTAATGCTTATATGTAGTTAAAGTGTGATTGTGTGTAAAGGTTGAAAGCCTAAAATGTATAATGCAAGGTTTGTGTGTATATAATGTAGTTAAACGCCTATGTAGTGGCATCTAAAGAAGTATTTATGTTGTATGTGGTCACTAGGGTAGTTTTTGACTAGTAATGAAGGATTAGGAAGCTTGGGGGTTAATTTTGACATATGAGGAAAACTAAAAACGGGATTAGGGAATTAGAGAGGGTCATTAGATCATTTTTGCAGCCAAACACATTCCCTAAACAAGCCCTAAGCCGCCCCATAGCTTTCCTTCATCAATTGCAAACCGAAAAGCTTTCCTACGTGTGATTCGGGTGTGTATTGTCAAGAGTTTTGCATCCTAATTGTTATCTACAGGTAGTGCAGGTATAATCTCATTTATTTCAGGTCCTTTTGATTATGTGAGTCATTAGGATTAATTATGGGGTTATGGGAGAATCGTTTAATGAAGATTAATGGTGGTTTTGATGGATTAAAGCCATTTATGGTGTATTTAATGATTGAAATGCTTTGTAATGGCTTAAATATGAAGGATTTTGATGTTGGGAATCTGTATTTTAGACCTGGAGTCGTATAGGGTCGAATTGGGGATGAAAACGATTTTGTAAAAGTGCAGGTCGAACATACGTTGCGGCGCAACGGAATTGCAGAAAGCTAAGTTGCGGCGCAACAGGCTGTGTTGCGGCGCAACTAAAGGGTCGAGTTGTGGCGCAACGGTGTGTTGCGGCGCAACCCAAATACAGTAAGGATAAGCTGCGGCGCAATGAGGGGCATTGCGGCGCAACTCAGGTCGTTTTCAAAACATTCATACTCTTGAACAGTAACATCGTTTTGACACGTAGATTAGACCTGAATCTTAAGTGAGTCTTTAAAGTGTGTGGGTCTAGTTTGTGACCTTAATGACGTGAGTATGTAGCTTGTCTAATAACCGTTTACTAATTATAGGTAGGCGAGCATAGTTGCTTTACACAGTAACTAGTTGTTGATTGTTGTGGACTGCGCCGAGGTAAGATACACTACTTTTGACACACTGAGGGTTCCATAAGCAATGGTTTTATGTTATAACTTCCCTAACGGTAACTTATGATATATGTGGGTATTTCGGGTTACACGGGAGGTATTGTGGGATATGAAGTTGACCATGAGACCTGATATGCAGTCCCAAATGTAGTGAAATGAAGTATTGTATAATGAAGCGATTGTTATGCAAATTATGTAGTATATTGCAATACTTGAAATGTAGACATGACGTAGATTCTTGATGTGTGCATGCTTATGTGACTTGTTCACCTAGTTCACTAGATTTACTAGGCTGCCATGTCACTTGCACGTTTAAGGGCCCAAACAAAATGAAGGAAATGTGTGACTATGTTTAGGTTGTGTGATGCCTAAACTATAATGTGTGAAACCGAGCTCGTAAATTTATAATGCAGGGAAGTGTTAAGCTTAACCCGTACTTGCCCTAGCCCGGCTAAGTGCGTGAACGTAGGTTGCTTGGGTGGCTCCTTGCAACATGGTCATTTAATGCAGGGTGAGTAATACGAGGGGTCTGACCCGCCTCCATATACGGATTACTCTGGGATTGGCTTGCCATTCCTTAACGACGTAAGATGAGTAGTCTTTTGGCTGACCATCTAGTCGGGTGTGATGCAGGGCACACTTATATGCAGTTAACGAAGATACGTGTGGTTATGTGTGATATAAAAGAAGGATAGGCACAATTAGGGTGATTCATCCTAAGTTGATATGCAGGTTGTATGTGTGTGTGCTATGTGGGTTGTGCCTTAATGTTTTGTCAATAATGTTGAAGTGTTTTAATTGGACAAAGCTTTATAACCTTAGTGTTATCTTACTTAACTAATTCGTTAGTTAACACTTGTTTCTTGAAATGTGTGATTCCCTCAGGTTTAGCTTGAAGGTAGATGATGAGTGCAGAGCGAGGAGTGGGTAGATAGCCTGCTGATGACTTTAGCTACCCATAGATGCTACACCTCATTAGACATTATTTATATTTTGTCTTGTTGCTGAATTTATGTAGTACTTTGTAGACGGTTGTTTTGTTTTGGGCAACCGTTGGGTTTTCATTTAGACTTATTTGATGATATTGCATGTAACACCAATAAATGTAGAAACCGAATTGTTTTATCAGTTTTGAACTTTTAAAGTTTTCTTCCGCATCTTTTAACACCGTTAGGTGAAAGTTTTTGAAAACCCATGTTTTTAAATGTCGGGTGTTACAAGTTGGTATCAGAGCAATGGTTTAAGTGAACCAAGATTCGACTTTGACCGTAGGATTTTGGACTTAAACCGATGTAGGATAAGTTAGGCTTATGCAGGTGTGCCTAGCTTTGAGATGAAGTGCTTAGGGACGGGTTGGGGAGTGAGTGAGAGTGTGATCTAAGGCTTGTTTAATTTTGTGATAATGTAGCTAAATGAAGTATGGCCTTGATATATGTAGTCTCACTTTAACTCTTGCTAACCGTCGCCGTTGCCTTGTAGAAAGAATGGCACACACTAGAGCTAATAGTCAGAGGGGAGGAGCAGGTCCTAGCGGTGTCCCTCCTAATGGAAACGGGGCTGGAAATGAAGTTGAGCAAAGGCCACCCCGTGTGCCAAATCGACGTCTTGGTGATCCGCCAACCGAGTCCGAAGTTAATAGGGCAAACCCGGTACTTGAGCAAATTCCTACACAAGCCCAAATGTTTGAGGAGTTAAGGGCTGTTCGTGCACTACTAAGAAGGAATGAAGAGGAGTTGGCTCAAGTGAGAGCAGAAAGAGATGCAGAAAGGAACAGGAGTGAACCAAGGGGTGAGCATTCGGAGGGGAACTACTCTAATCCCTCCCAAAGTGCTGCACCATCAATGGCGAGATCACAACCTGCTCATGAGAATGTTGTTGCAGCAGTAGGTGTTAATGGGGTGAATGGTGGTGGACCTAGAGTTATGAATGCACCTCGCATTAGTAACTTTAAATATGAGAGCTTTCAAAAATGTGGTGCCAAGGAGTTTGATGGTACCCAAGATGCAGTGGGTGCTATGGAGTGGATTGAGGACATTGAGGTAGTTTTTGCATCTTGTTACTGTCCTGATGTTATGAAGGTTTTGTGTGCTAGTAGGATGTTGAAGAAGAATGCCCGTAACTGGTGGAGGGCTACTACAGTTTCCATGACCCCTGAGGTACTTGCTGTGTTGCCTTGAAGTACATTCAAGGAGAAGTTTTTAGAAGAGTATGTGGGAACTCGAGAGTTGAGGCTTATTGAGAAGGAGTTTAGATCCTTGACTGCTAAACCCGGTGCAATCGCGGAGTATGCACACTCTTTTATGGAGAAGTTGAAGTTTGTAGGACATTTGGTTCGGAGGGATGAAGATCAGGTTGAGGCATATTGTGATGGCCTCCCAGCTAACTATCGTGGATTGTGTAGGCAGCATGTTACTTTATCGGCAGCCATAAAGGAGTCCAAGAGGTTGGACGACGACTTCAAAACTGAGAAAATGGTGGAAAAATCTGATGACAAGAAGTCGGGCTTCAAAAGAAGATCTAATTGGTCTTCGAATGCAAACCATCATAATAAGAAGTTCAGGGGAAACTCTAATTCAAGTGGGGACAAGGATAAGAAGAAGAATGGTACGTGGTGTGCCTTTTGCAAGACTTCTCATGATGGTCAATGTTCGGATAAGACAAGGAGGTGTCACAAATGTGGTATGTTGGGGCATCTTGCAACCGAATGCAGGGACAAGGCTCGTTGCTACAAGTGTAAGGAAACGGGTCATCTTATTGCTGATTGCCCACAGTTGAAGAATGACGGGAAGAAAGCAGCCACTTCAGCTACTAAAGTTCGAGCTCTACAGATGACAGTGGAGACGGCAAAGGACAACGACGAGGTAGTGTGTGGTACTTTTCTTATTAATTCAAAACCTGCCTCTGTTCTTTTTTATTCCGGTGCAAATAAGTCATTTGTGTCTACTTTGTTTGCTCCTAAACTTGAAAGAGTCATTACTCCTTTAGATTGTACATTTGAGGTAGAGATTGCCGATGGCACCATTAGTGATATACGTGAGGGTTATGAGGGTTGTGATATTGAGATTGAAGGTCGTTCATTTCTGGTCCATCTATTGCCTACTACTTTAGCCGGTTTTGATGTAGTGATAGGCATGGATTGGTTATCACAGAATGAAGCTACTATATTGTGTTCACAAAAGATGATTCGGTTTTCTACGCCCGATGGTAAAGTTGTCACGGTTTATGGAGATAAGAAGAGAGGAGGCATAAAGATTATCAGTATGATGAAGGCTCTTAAGTGTATACGAAAGAACAAAAGCCATTTCCTTGCTTATGTTATTGATGCAAGAAAGGAGAAGCCTTCTATAGCTAGTGTGGATGTGGTTTCTGATTTTCAGGATGTCTTTCCCGAGGATCTTCCCGGTATTCCTCCCGATCGTGAAGTTACTTTTCAGATTGACCTCATACCCGGTGCTACACCTGTTGCAAAAGCACCATACCGATTAGCTCCTACAGAAATGAAAGAGTTAATGTCCCAACTTCAGGAGTTATTAGACAAAGGTTTCATACAACCTAGTTCCTCGCCGTGGGGAGCTCCAGTTCTGTTTGTGAAAAAGAAGGATGGTTCGATACGCATGTGTATAGACTACCGTGAGTTGAATAAGAGAACGGTGAAGAACAAGTATCCTCTTCCGCGGATTGATGATCTATTTGACCAACTACATGGTGCATCATTCTTTTCCAAGATAGATTTGCGATCCGGATATCACCAATTGAAGGTTAAGAAGGAGGATGTGGCGAAAACAGCCTTTCGTACTCGTTATGGACATTACGAGTTCTTAGTCATGCCCTTTGGTTTGACAAATGCGCCGGCAGCTTTTATGGATCTTATGAATCGGGTATGCCGACCCTTTCTAGACCATTTTGTGATTGTTTTTATTGACGATATCTTGATTTACTCTAAGAGTGAAGCTGAGCACCGTGAGCATTTAAAGGTCGTCCTTGAAGTCCTTAGGGAGAAGAAGTTGTATGCAAAGTTCTCCAAGTGTGAGTTTTGGCTTCGAGAAGTTCAGTTCCTTGGGCATGTCATCTCTCAAGAAGGTATTAAAGTGGATCCCGCGAAGATTGAAGCAGTTTCTAAGTGGGAGCAGTCGAAGACTCCCACGGAGATCAAGAGTTTTCTTGGCTTAGCCGGCTATTATCAAAGGTTTATTCAGGATTTCTCCCGAATAGCTAAGCCAATGACGGAACTAACGAAGAAAGGAGTAAAGTATGTGTGGACAGAAAAGCAGGAGGAAGCTTTCCAAACATTGAAAATGAAGTTGTGTAAAGCTCCTATACTTGCCTTGCCTGAAGGTACTGATGATTTGGTGGTGTATAGTGATGCATCGATTACGGGTTTGGGTTGTGTCCTTATGCAGAGGGACAAAGTGATTGCTTATGCTTCACGCCAGTTGAAGCCACACGAGAAGAATTACCCGAACCATGGTCTTGAGTTAGCAGCGGTAGTATTTGCTTTGAAGTTGTGGAGACACTATACTATCTCTATGGCACTAAGTGTACCTTGTACACTGATCATAAAAGCTTACAATATGTGTTCAATCAGAAGGAGATGAATGTGAGACAAAGAAGATGGATGGAACTACTTAAGGATTATGATTGTGAGATCAAATACCATCCGGGTAAAGCCAATGTAGTGGCGGATGCACTAAGTAGGAAGGTGCAGAATTCTTCTTGCAAATTGATGAGTATGCAAGTTCAAGCAAAGTCGGGTCTATTAGACCGTATCAAAGAAGCTCAAGACAAGGCGTTAATGAAGGATAATATTGATAAAGAGAGTATTGGAAAGAAGAAACGCCTTGTGATGGAGACAAATAGCCGTGGTTTCAAAACATATAAGGGTCGAATTTGGGTGCCATTGCTTGGTGGTAACCGAGAATTGATCCTTGAAGAAGCTCATAAAAGTAGATACTCAGTTCATCCCGGTGTTACCAAGATGTATGCAGATTTGAAACCGATCTATTGGTGGCCGGATATCAAAGGAGAGGTAGCTCATTTTGTAGCAAAATGTTTGACTTGTGCACGTGTGAAAACCGACCATCAAAAGCCGTACGGGTTGTTGCATCAACTAGAGATTCCGGAGTGGAAATGGGATCATATCACCATGGATTTTGTAACCAAGCTACCGAAAACACCGAAAGGAAATGATATGATTTGGGTGATTGTAGATAGATTGACGAAGAGTGCACATTTTCTAGCTACCCGACAAGATGTGCCTTTAACGAAGATGGCAAAGATTTACATTGATGAAGTAGTTTCGAAACATGGAGTTCCTTTATCTATCGTTTCGGATCGAGACTCGAGATTTGTGTCTAACTTTTGGAAGGGTCTTCAACGGGAGTTGGGTAGTAGAATAAATTTGAGTACCGCCTATCATCTTCAAACCGATGGGAAAAGTGAGAGAACTATTCAAACTTTAGAGGATATGTTGAGAACGTGTGTACTAGATTATGGTGGAGCATGGGACGATCATTTGAAGTTGATTGAGTTTGCTTACAACAATAGTCACCATGCAAGCATTGGAATGCCACCATTTGAAATGCTATATGGAAGGAAATGTAGGACTCCAAGTTGTTGGATGGAGCCCGGTGAAAAGCAGTTGACCGATCCCGAAATCATTGAAGTCACCGCTGAAAAAGTTAATGTAGCTAAAGAAGCTTTACGTGTGGCAAGAGAAAGACAGAAAACTTATGCAGATAAGAAAAGGAGACCGATTGAGTTTAATGTTGGTGATTTAGTGATGCTGAAAGTGTCACCATGGAAAGGAGTTATTAGATTTGGAAAGAAGGGGAAGTTGAGTCCACGTTTCATTGGACCTTTTAAAGTCTTGAAGCGCATTAAGGATCTAGCATATCAGTTGGAATTGCCTCCAGAATTGGATGGAATTCACAACATCTTTCATGTATCCTACTTAAGAAAATCCTTAACCGAGGAGTCAAGTGTGATTCCCATTGAAGATGTGAGTATTGACCCAATGAAAAGAATGGTAGATGAACCGGTGGCGATACTTGGAAGGAATCAAAAGAAGTTACGCCGAAAGGTGATTGACCTTGTGTTGATAAAGTGGAAGCATAATCATGGAGAAAGCTTAACGTGGGAAACTGAAGCAGTAATGAAGGAGAAGTATCCGGAGTTGTTTCTTTCTGATGAGATTCCGGGGACGGAATCCTCTTAAGGGGGAGGTAATTGTAACATCCCAAACTTTTTATTTAACAGTTGACTAATGTCGTTAAGTCAACATAGTGTGACGTTAAGTCTATATTAGATTTAATGCTTATATGTAGTTAAAGTGTGATTGTGTGTAAAGGTTGAAAGCCTAAAATGTATAATGCAGGATTTGTGTGTATATAATGTAGTTAAACGCCTATGTAGTGGCATCTACAGAAGTATTTATGTTGTATGTGGTCACTAGGGTAGTTTTTGACTAGTAATGAAGGATTAGGAAGCTTGGGGGTTAATTTTGACATATGAGGAAAACTAAAAACGGGATTAGGGAATTAGAGAGGGTCATTAGATCATTTTTGCAGCCAAACACATTCCCTAAACAAGCCCTAAGCCGCCCCATAGCTTTCCTCCATCAATTGCAAGCCGAAAAGCTTTCCTACGTGTGATTCGGGTGTGTATTGTCAAGAGTTTTGCATCCTAATTGTTATCTACAGGTAGTGCAGGTATAATCTCATTTATTTCAGGTCCTTTTGATTATGTGAGTCATTAGGATTAATTATGGGGTTATGGGAGAATCGTTTAATGAAGATTAATGGTGGTTTTGATGGATTAAAGCCATTTATGGTGTATTTAATGATTGAAATGCTTTGTAATGGCTTAAATATGAAGGATTTTGATGTTGGGAATCTGTATTTTAGACCTGGAGTCGTATAGGGTCGAATTGGGGATGAAAACGATTTTGTAAAAGTGCAGGTCGAACATACGTTGCGGCGCAACCCAAATACAGTAAGGATAAGCTGCGGCGCAATGAGGGGCATTGCGGCGCAACTCAGGTCGTTTTCAAAACATTCATACTCTTGAACAGTAACATCGTTTTGACACGTAGATTAGACCTGAATCTTAAGTGAGTCTTTAAAGTGTGTGGGTCTAGTTTGTGACCTTAATGACGTGAGTATGTAGCTTGTCTAATAACCGTTTACTAATTATAGGTAGGCGAGCATAGTTGCTTTACACAGTAACTAGTTGTTGATTGTTGTGGACTGCGCCGAGGTAAGATACACTACTTTTGACACGCTGAGGGTTCCATAAGCAATGGTTTCTTGTTATAACTTCCCTAACGGTAACTTATGATATATGTGGGTATTTCGGGTTACACGGGAGGTATTGTGGGATATGAAGTTGACCATGAGACCTGATATGCAGTCCCAAATGTAGTGAAATGAAGTATTGTATAATGAAGCGATTGTTATGCAAATTATGTAGTATATTGCAATACTTGAAATGTAGACATGACGTAGATTCTTGATGTGTGCATGCTTATGTGACTTGTTCACCTAGTTCACTAGATTTACTAGGCTACCATGTCACTTGCACGTTTAAGGGCCCAAACAAAATGAAGGAAATGTGTGACTATGTTTAGGTTGTGTGATGCCTAAACTATAATGTGTGAAACCGAGCTCGTAAATTTATAATGCAGGGAAGTGTTAAGCTTAACCCGTACTTGCCCTAGCCCGGCTAAGTGCGTGAACGTAGGTTGCTTGGGTGGCTCCTTGCAACATGGTCATTTAATGCAGGGCGAGTAATATGTAACACCCGTCGTTTAAAAATATGGGTTTTCAAAACTTTTCACCTAACGGTGTTAACTTGCGGAAGTAAAGACTGTAAAAGTCAAAACCGATAAAAACATTTCGGTTTCTGCATTTATTTGGTGTTACATGCCATATCAAACAATAGTTCAAATGAAAACCCAACGGTTGCCCAACATAAAACAACCGTTCACACATCACTACATAAATTCGACATTAAATACGAAATGTAACGAATGTCTAAAGTAAGCATCGTCTAAGGGTAGCTAAGGCTCCTGCATTGCATCTACCCAAGCTCACACGTCCTGCATCTAGATTCCATCAAGCTAAACCTGAGGGAACAACCACATTAAGAAGCAAGTGTTAGCTATAAGAATAGCTAAGTAAGATAACACTTAATTTAAAAGCATTTGTCCAATTAAAACAATCTTCATTATTAGACAAGTTTTATTAGGCACGACACACATCACACGTTCACACATATACTGCATTTCAACTTCGTTTCAATTAGGATAATCATCCTAAATGTGCCTATCCTGCATTAGTTCACACATTGTCACACGTATCTTCATTAACTGCATATAAGTGTGCCCTGCATCACACCCGACTGGATGATTAGTCAAAAGACTACTCATCTTACGTCGTTAAGGAATGGCAAGCCAATCCTTGAGTAATCCGTATATGAAGGTTGGTCAAACCCCTCGTATTACTCGCCCTGCGTTATAGAGACCACGTTGCGAGGAGCCACCCAAGCAACAACTGCATCTACGCACTCGCCCGGCTAAGGCTAGTACGGGTTAAGCTTAACACTTTTCACTGCATCTGTTTTATGAGCTCAATTTCACACATATAGATTGGGTCCCTGCATTCCCAAACATTCACACACATATAGTCTAGGTAACACACATTCCTAGACATTTACACACTTTAACTTCATTACGTTTGGATCCTTAAACGTGCAAGTGACATAGCAACCTAGCAAGTCTAGTGAACTAGGCGTACAAGTCAAGCATGCATATCACACATCAACTTCATTTCTATATATCATGCATATCAAGATACTACATTAAACTACATCAACTGCATAGCTACATACTACATTAAGCAATACTGCATTACACTACAATAGGGACTGCATCTCAGGTCTCATGGTCAACTGCATAACCCATAATACCTCCCAAGTAACCCATATGCCCACATGCAATAATAAGGTACCGAATGGAAGTGTTTACGATTTGAAACCAGCTTTTAGTTGATCCCCCAGCGTGTCAGAGTAGTGTATCTTACCTGGTAGTAGCGTACGCGTGCAAACAAGTAGCTAATAGTGCTTATCAGTACTTCCCGACACCTATCGTACATTAACATATAAAGTATAAGTCATTTAGGACCTTAAATGGACCCTCGTACGAACTTAAGACTGACTACGTAAAATTCCAGAATTACACCTTACGAAGATAACCTTCGTACGAACTTAAGACTGACTACGTAAAATTCCAGAATTACACCTTACGAAGATAACCTTCGTACGAACTTAAACTTCGTTTAATATACTTTACGAAAATAGCTTCTTTACGAATTTAACCAACGAATTTGGCTTCAAACGAATTTAAACAACGAATTTGGCTTCAAACGAATTTAAACAACGAATTTGGCTTCAAACGAATTTAAACAACGAATTTGGCTTCAAACGAATTTAAACAACGAATTTGGCTTCAAACGAATTTAAACAACGAATTTGACAAAACTCCTTCTTACGAACTTGGCCAACGAAAATATCACTAGAACGAACTTAACATAACTAACGAAGATAGTCATAAAACGAAGATTAACTTCGTTCGAACGCTGGTTCGACTGCTTTTCAAAAACGACTAAGTTCTTCGATTTTCCAGAAAACGATCCATCTAGGCTTCACCCAAAACATGATTTTGACACCATTAAACACATTTTGATCATCCGGATCGATTACAAACTCGTTTAACATCGTTTTGCACGTTAATTGACCAAAACACCATCTAAGCCCTAATTACGTGTATAATCCAATTTTAATCAGATCTATTTCATAATTAACCAACCCCTAAACCTGAAAATACAACCAACGATTCAATGATTACCTGCTTGCTAGATGGTTGATCGATTCCAACACCAAAATACTCAATCGTTAGACCCAAAAACTAGATTAATTGCTTTAGAAATCAAGAAAGATTAGAGAGACTTTGTGTATGAGTTATTATTTGCTAATGGCTGATCCATCAACCCTAATTACACCCATCAAAGCCTTAATCCCGTTTTTAGATTTCAACCTATGTCAAAATCAGTCCCTGGACTTCTAAACCCTTCATTATTGGCCACAAACTGCATTATTGACCATATACAACATTAGTCCTTCATTAAAAGGCACTACATAGCCTTTAAGCGACATTAATCACACTTTTATTCGTCATTAAAATTTAGGCTTTTAAACCTAACTACTTTATCTACGTTAACCACACATAACTACATTCAAATATTAAGTAAAGACTTAACGACACCCCAAATTGACTTAACGGCATTAGTCAAACATTAAATAAAAGTTTGGGATGCACAACTTACCATTCTTGAATAAGAAACCATCTTGAACAGTGAATGGTCCTTTCAGATTAGCTTCAGTAACTTTCTCAGAAAAATCTGGATCAGCAGCATATAACTCCTTTATAAAAGAAAATCCAAGTACTCTTGCTTCCAGAACTGATAATAAAGAATATCTTCGTGATAGTGCATCAGCAACAACATTGCAAACTCCAGCCTTGTGCTTTGAAACAAATGAATAAGATTGCAAAAATTCCACCCATTTTGCATGCCTGGCATTAAGCTTATGCTGACCATTAATGAACTTCAGTGCTTCATGATCAAAAAACAATACGAACTGTTTTGGCTTCAGATAATGTGACCAGTGAGTGATAGCACGAATAATGCATAGAATTCTTTGTCATAAGTACTATACTTCAGTTTAGATCCATTCAGTTTCTCACTGAAGTATGCAACTGGACGACCACTTTGCACCAGTACTGCACCAATACCAACTCCACTAGCATCACATTCAAGTTCAAATAGCATGTCAAAATCTGGTAAGGATAGAACTGGAGCTGAACTGAGCTTCTCCTTCAGTGCTTCGAACGCCAGTTGAGCTGAACTTGGCCAGTTGAACACACCCTTCTTCAGACAATCAGTGATAGGAGCCACAACTGTAGAAAAGTTCTTTATGAACCTTCGATAGAATGATGCCAGTCCATGAAAACTTCTAACTTCAGTGATGGTTGTAGGAACTGGCCACGATCTGATGGCTTCTACCTTCGATGGATCCATTGAAATCCCATTTTTCGACACAACATACCCCAGAAATATCACACTATCCACCATAAAATCACATTTCTCCATTTTTCCATACAACTGGTGCCTTCTTAGCAGTTCAAATACTTTCTTCAGATGACCAACATGTTCAGCTTCAGATTTAGAGTACACCAGAATATCATCAAAGTAAACAACAACAAATTGACCTATAAGTGGCCTCAGAACTTCATTCATTAGCCTCATGAATGTACTGGGGGCATTTGACAAGCCGAAAGGCATCACTAACCATTCATATAAGCCTCCTTTGATCTTGAATGCAGTTTTCCACTCGTCTCCATCCTTCATTCTTATCTGGTGATAACCACTTCTGAGATCAATTTTTGAAAACACTCTGGAGCCATGTAACTCATCAAGCATATCATCCAATCTGGGAATAGGATATCTATACTTAATAGTTATATTGTTGATGGCTCTGCTGTCAACACACATTCTCATCGTTCCATCTTTCTTTGGGACCAGTAGAGCAGGAACTGAACAAGGACTCATGCTTGCTCTGACATAACCCTTTTCGACCAGTTCATCTACTTGTCTTTGCAATTCTTTGGCTTCATTGGGAGAACAACGATAAGCAGCTTTGTTTGGAAGAACTGAGCCTGGAACTAAGTCAATCTGGTGCTCAATACCTCTAACTGGAGGTAATCCTTCAGGTAGATCTTCAGGAAAAACATCTCTGAACTCCTTCAGTAACGACTTCAGTAAACTGGGGACTTCAGTGGACTTCTTCTCTTCAGACTTTTCAACGACCAGTAGCATTAGAACTGGAGAGCCTTCAGCTAACTCTTCCTCAACTTCAGATTGAGATAAAAACAAAGGCTTACTGGGCTGATCTTTCTTGACTTTCATCAGTTCGGTGGGCTTCAAAGAAGTCAAGGTGACCTTCTTTCCACTTACATTCAGAGAATAGGAGTTCATACGACCATCATGATGAACATAATTATCAAATAACCATGGTCGACCCAACAAAATGTGACAGGCATCCATGGGAACAACATCACATATAATTTTATCTTGGTAAACTGACCCAATTGAAAAGGGAATAGTGACTTGTCGGTTTACCTTTACTTCAGAGCCTTCGCTTAACCATTGCAACTTGTAAGGTCTGGGATGCTTCACTGTTGGTAGTTCCAGTTTCTCTACCATGTAGGTTGAAGCAGCATTTGCACAACTGCCACCATCGATGATCAGATCACATACTTTGCCTTTCACCGTGCATCTGGAGTGAAAAATATTCTCTCTCTGAGCAGTATCAGCTGTAACTTCATCAGTATGCATTACTCTCCTGACAACCAACATCTCTCCCACATCTGCACCAACATATGATTCTTCATCTTCTTCTTCATCGTACACTGGCTCACCTTCTTCAGTGTCGACATCTGGCAAACATTCAATTTCTCTTGTAGTCAATGCTCTTTGGTTAGGACACTGGGCCTGGAAGTGACCAAAGCCATGACACTTGAAACATTTTCTTCCAACTGGTTCTTTAGAAGCTCCAGTTTCTTTTTCTTTCCCTATGGAGGATTTCTGAGCAGCTTCAGTAAATCTGGCAACTGGTTGACTGGCAACTGGTTGACTTGTACTGGCAGGAACCTTACTGAATGACTTGTATGGAACCTTCTTCTTCAGTTGTCTTTCAATCTGGATGGCCAGTTTACATGCACCTTCGTATGTCCAGATAGGCTGCAATTCAATCTTCTCAGTAATGGCAGCGTTCAGACCACCAAGAAATCTGGCTATAGTGTGCTCTTCAGTTTCATTCACACCAGTTCTGGTCTTCAGATGCTCAAACTCTCTAATGTATTCTACAACCTCCTTAACTCCTTGTTTCAGATTGTTCATCAGTAAGTACTGGTCTTGCTTGTACGACTGGGGAACAAATCTCTTTTGCATAACTTCCTTCAGTTTGGACCAGGTCTTGATTTTGCTTTTGCCTTTATATTCTCTTTCAGATCTCATGTTATCATACCAGGATGAAGCATATTTCTTCAGTTTAATAATGGCAACTTTGAAGCTTTTTCTATCATCATAACCTTTTATCTCCATAATCCTGTCCATCACCTGGACCCATTCAAAATACTCTTCTGGGTTAGAAGACCCACTAAAATCTGGTGGATCTATCTTAATATCCCTAGTATCATCACCCTTATGCCTCCTACGCCTTTCTCTAGGTCGTGGTTCATCAGAATCACTAGAGTGTCTAGGATTACTATCAGATCTTTCACTACCACCTTGAGATTCAGTATCTCTTTCACTTGGAACAACATTTTCTCGATTAAATCTTAAACCACCATCTTCTAGCATATGAACAACTCTACCAAGAGCTTCTTGTAGATCTTCTATCTGTTTATCTCTCCTAGCATTATTAGCTTCATCTAAAGTCATATTCCTTCTAAAAGCCATTTATAACCAGCAAACAACTCACAATCAATAGGCCTAAACAAATAACCAACAGATCTAGACAATCAAACAACGACAACCAAAAGATTAAGAAACCTTTTGCAAACTTGGCTTTGATACCAATTTGATGCGTAAATCACGCGACAAACGACAGCGGAAGACTATTTTTGGTATTTCCTAGATTTTAATATGAAACAAACAACTAAACAAGACAATAAAGTAAAATGATAGATAAAAAGAATCCACCACCAAGACTCGTAAAGGCTAAGCCACCGGAATCAAGGATAAAGGAAACACTCCGCCCCACCACTAAAATCGATAAAGGTCTAGCCACCACGACTATAGATAAAGGAAACCGAAGATTTAAAAGACCTCACCACAATATTTGATAAAGAACGAGTCACCACAAATATTGATAAAGAGGGTCACTCCTAACCACCAAGATCAAAGATCTATAAAGGTAAAAGAAGATTTGTAAGAAATAGAGGCTGCTCTATTAATTTTCATTCAACATCAACTAACTTACAATGAGAAATAAAGGCCTTATTTATAGCCACATAATCTTACCTAGGAATCAACGACAAATAATAAAATAATACAAAAGCTGTCATGTGCAAGCCACTAACTAATTTGAACCAATAGAAAATAGACACATAAGGTTTCTAAAAACAATCCTCTTCAAGTGGCCCACAATATCGTTAGGAATATCAATGCACGCTCTTTCTTGAACCACTAAAAAGCTGCCACGCGTCCATACCCACGTCCTTATTGACCCCACACAACCTTCAGTTAAAGTAAACTTTATTATAGACAACTGGAGCATTTATCTGGAGCACTTCACTGGTGGCCTTCAGATGCATCTGGAATAAGGTCACTACTGGAGAATTCATCTGGAGCAGTCATCTGGAGCAAGTTACTGGACATCTTCACTGGTGGATTACCAGAGTTGGTCACTGGAGCTTGCCACTGGAGAAGTGTTACCACTGGTGACTGGGCTGGTTCAGAAAAGACTTGTCCGAAATGGGCCACTGCTGGCAGAATCAACATTGCTTGTTCAGATGGCATTATCAGTTTACTGGGTTTCTCCAGTTCAGTGAATCTGGACATTCCCGCATCAAACCGCTATTGGTGACTTCAAACTCTCCCAAATGATTGCTCAACAACTATTAGAGCCTCAAACTGATAAAAGTATGTATTCAAAACTGCCTTGCGATATAGGATACGGAGGGATCTATATTTTGATTATCCAATCCCCTAGTTTATTGTGCAGTCAAACTATTGTTGACCTGTACAACTGGTTATCTACTTGGTGTAGTATTTACTATTACAAGTCCTTATTTATGTATGGCAGTAGATTCGGTCCTCTATAGGCAGCCAAAATCTGAATACTGAGATTACCAAAACATCGTAACTTGTCAAGTTGAGGAGTAAGAATATTATGGTTGGGTCTGAGATGTGCATTATGTGGGGAAGGATACGAGACGGTGGAACATTTATTTACGGGGTGTCAATTTTCACAAGCGGTTTGGGGAGTGGTATGTCAATGGTGTAATTTCGCCTCATTTTATGCTTTCTCTATTCGGGATGTGCTCAAGTTTCATTATCATTACCCGGGGTCGAGGAAGAGAAAAAAGGTAGTTTATGCCGTTAGTTTTGTGGAGTATTTGGAGAGCAAGGAATGAGGCAGTTGTCAGCAACATTCAACCAACGATAACTAGCGTAGTCGAGGAAGCAAAGGAACTGTCTTTTTTATGGATAAGAAGCAGGTCGCGGGTGGTTGGTCTAAGTGCCTACCAATGGAGACTTTTCGACCTGGAATGTTTTGACTAATAATTAGGTGCTATCTAATACTTTTGGTATTGTAATAGTAAGCATTATCCGGTGATCACGTGTTGTATTTAACTGTTGTACATTTTGGTGATGACTATCCCCTTGGTAGTCTTTTATAAAATTGATGTTTTGTTGGTCGTTTAAAAAAAAACGTAACTTGTCAAACAATGGAATAAATACTGGGTAAGAATAAGAAGTGTGCCAACGCAAACCATTTACACGATTGTCATAAATACATGAATAGATATCCCTATGCACACTCCAACATATGTTCAACCCAGTTCCTAGGACTGAAATATATGGTTATCTGTTTACAGACTATTAGTATAATTTGGGTTGAACATATTAATGATACTTGTATTGAATTGAAGTTTCTGAAAACACAGTCATGAATATGAAGCCACTATACCAATACCAAGAACTATGATGTAGGCAGAAAATAGAATATCTCATATTGTCATCTTTCTGCAAGTGTAGTCAAAAATACTTTGTAAGATGCTCCTTGAGTCTCGCTCCTTTGGAAGCTTCAGTAGATGAGCCACTCGTGTATATCCAGCATGTTGTCTGGCGAGAGATTCAGGCTTTGCCTCTGTTTTTGGTTTCTGGTCTGGTGTTTTTGGTTGTGTTAATGCCCACTGCATGGCCCAGATTGCTAAAGGGCGCATGTAGGCCAGAGACCTGTATCGGCCATCTATGTCCCAAGCTTCCGGGGTTTGGAAAGAGTAGCTGCAAGTACGAAAAGGGTAGTTATGCCAATCACCAATACATAAGTTGTAAAAAAGAAAGAAAAAAAAAAGAAAAAAAGAGGTGGCAATTCAACCCAGCTTACTTATTGATGGATCTATTTGAGACATGTCTTCTCTTTCAATGTCCGAAGGGTATAAAAAGCTAAATAAGAAACGGGTCATAGGGATTAAAAATCACCTAAAGCGTCTTTTTATTGCATCCAACCTCCTAAATTTGTCCTAAAGGTATTCAAGGTGGCTTTGGAGTCCTCAACCAAGTGGTGAGAGTTTAACTTTTAAGTCCTGTCTGGGTTGTCTTTAGTTACTGTAAAACATTTCGCTTCAAATTCATACTTGTATTATAATTGAAATAATAATCGCATTTAATTAACAAATACTTTACAGACATTCTTACTTATGAATGGGTCAGTTTGTTTTGCTTTATCTCAAACGGCCGAATAAAAAAAGTAGCTACAAGCAGAGCAGAAAACAGTTTGAAAGCTTCCCCACTCTATATCTAATGAAAACAACCTCCTAAATTATTTCATTAGGAAATTTAGCTTGTTATTGTAACGAAACTTGTTTTGGTAATTGTTACTAACATTAATTGAATAAAAACTAAAAATATGGAGAAAAAGTGTGGGGCAACCCCGTAGTAAAAACTGTTCAGTCTATTACTTTGTAGACCGTCACAATGCAAATTTTAGAAACTTTGTGAACTTGAATACAAGGACAGGAGACACAAAATTAACAATCTTCACTCTTTCTGTTATAACTGTTCAGTCTAATACTTTGCAGCTTTTTTCTTGGCAATTTAGAAAAGAAAATGCAAGTGTGCAACAAAAATCCATGTAAAAGAGTCCATAAATTTAATACCAAGAAGGCTCATTAAGTAGACTTACCCTTTTCCTTCTTCTGACCAACCAGTTTCATACACTCCACTTGCAGTTTGGAAAGCTGTATCAATCATATCTTCATGAATCATACCTGCAGCAACAGCATAAGTAACTCCAGTCCATATTTCTCTCGACTGCATACATGACATGTCAGGTTCTCCATTGGGTAGCATCCCATTAAGAGCTCCACGCTTTCCATTATTTACTTTCAACACATTAAAGCTATAAATTGTTTCCAGTGCACTTCTGGCCTTGTCGTCATCAACAATGGGAAAAAGGCCACATGCTCTAGAATACCTACAAGAAGTAGCTTAGGTTATCAGAGTTTATATGCATATAACTATGCAGTTGCTACATGTATACACTAACTAACTTATGCATATGAAAGCAAATATATACATGAAACACATATATACAATCGAAATGTGATTCAAATTGCAGCGGAGGCAAATGTTAACATTAATTGTTCTAGTTTGTGGAAGGGTAAAAGTGGAGTATTTGGCATTAATGTTAAAGATTTGATAGTCATACCAAAAAAATGTAGAGTGACAGCCCATAAATGAGGATCTAGGAAAAGGGCGCATAGGTGCTGGACAAGGTTCCAGTAGATTACGTTAATAGGATTTAAAATCAAACATCTACCTAGTAGGCATACATAAACTCATTGGTTCTTAAAGAAAGCACACTGAGACCACGAAGGACAAGCGAGTAATGTCCGATATAACATTCATCAAATAAAAGGGTAATGCGAATTTTCATCAGACATCCCTAAAAGTAGAAATGGAATTTTAGACACGTTTACTTAAGAGTGGGTTGGTGCGGGGTTATTTCTTACTTCTTAGCAATACTGGTCAAACGGGTATACCCAAAAACTCATTTTTTTAATGCGTAATAATCCAAATTATTTTATTCAAAATACTAGCTTATTACTGAAAAACTGTAATTTCTGTCATCATGTTTCACAAAAACATTGTTACCAAAAGATTTTTTTGGACAAAATGTGTATCTACCTGACTCAATTATAACCACACATATACTTTACCTTTTTGTTTCTATACCCAAACCACCTATCCAACCACCTCTACCTAAAAGTATGTGTAGCATACCATTGTCCTGCCAACTGATCAGCTTGGATGGATGAACTTGCCCTCCCTTCACTATCATCATAATTAAAGTAAGAACCATTCCATAGCTTGTCATACACTTTCCTTGCTTTCTGAAACTTCGCCCAAAAATAATCCTGACAACCCTCGTCACCAACTACAGCTGCCAAGGCAGAGGCAGCCTGCAACGCCGCCACCCACAGTCCACCAGAATACGCACTGACACCTGAAACCGACCACGTGTCATATGTCTGATCAGGGAACCCTTCATTTTCAACCATCCCATCCCCATCCTTATCAAACTGTTCCATGTAAGCCATTGCAATATAAACCGAAGGCCAAACGGCCCGTGCAAAATTCTTGTCTTGGGTGGCAACTACATTCCTGTAAACTTGAAGAACAAATTTTGGGTTCAAGTCTTTCCAGTGATCGGTATCATGGATATTATAAAAGTTAACATCAAACCACGGATTAATCATTCCGATATCATGTGGGACTGCACCAAGGGCCTTTCGAGGGGCCAAAGTTCCGTCACATAAAAGATCCATTTTTCTTGGATCATGCATCATTACAGCAGCTGCAAAGTCTCGCTGAAGGCTGAGTTCAAGTTTGGGAAAAAGCATGACTAAGGCAAAAGATGCATAGAAGTGGACATCATATGTGTTACACATATGATACTCGATTCCTTCATAATATAGAAATTGGCCAATGTTTTCTTCTCCTTCTTGTAGAAGATTTGTACCAAATGCTGAGTTTTTTGATGCAGGTTGATGGATTTCATCAAGTACCGAAGTCATTCTTTCTAGAACGTTAATAGCGGTGTCATGTTGATGAGATATATCACCAGTACTTTGAGGACCAATATTAGATCTGTCAATTGAGAACATTCTTCCTTGAATGCTTGATATATTGTGGACTGGAGGTAGTCCATCTGCAGATATAGATAAAATATAATAAAATAAAATAAAATTGAGCTGGGTTCATTAATATAAACAATGCCAAATGATTGGATTTACCTGTCCAAACTGTCCCTCCTGAGTTGAGATAGTATAATTCATTGAAAAGAGTTATTCGGTACCTGCAGAAAGGCATTAGGATTCCAGTATAGGCAGTAAAGTTTTTGGATGTGGATATTTTAACCCATTTATCTGAAACATGTTGAATGAATTATAATAAAAAGTAGTTTTGCTCAAGCGGGTCTAAAGTCCAAATACATCCAAACATATTATATAATTTATATCTTCGTACTCACTTTATGAGTGTATGTACAAGGTTAGATTATTATCGTATAATATAACTTATGTAATAATTTTTAAAACAGTAACTATTTATAGCTGTTTTCCTTTTGACAAATAGGAAAAAAGTATCAGGGTCAACCCCTTCCCGGTCGCTTCAAGCCAACTATAAAAACATGCCACTTTTGACCAGTTACTCAAGCTGACCAACGCAACCATTTTGCCATCTCTAGTAAAAGGAAGAAAAGGAAAGTTTACCATTCAGGAAGCCTTGTGTCTTCAAGAATAGGCTGCTGCCATGACTCTACCAGTGACTCCCACTTAGCATGTTCTAAATTTCAGAGAAGAATATTAGAAAGTTTATAAGCAACTTTTCACATATGGTCAAACATATCCATATCACATACTTCTATAAGGATCCCTATTTAAAACTACCAGACATTACCTAGAATAGCATCATGCACAATTTTTTCTGCAGCATTCCCGTGGGAACCATAAAATTTAGTGTAACGCCTGTCACAAAAAACCCATTGTAAAAAGCATGCTAGATTATTTGATATATATACCTGATTTCTAATTGGGTAACCATCTTTGTCATGACACATAAAAACCCCAAATTTTCAAAACTATGATTTTAGGTAATCTTTAACCCTGTTTTATTTTTTGAAAGGTAAAAAAAGAAAAGAATTAGACCCGACAAGTCACCACAGAGAAAATCAACATGGTGAAAGGTGCCGACACCTCATCTGTCAATGTTATCATTTTGACCCGGTAAGTGGTATCCCCTACCAGCTACCTTAAATCTAGATAGTTAAAACGTTTTAGGTTTTAATAGGTGAATGTACAGATGGTTCCCAAAACAAGAATTAGACCAAAGTTGACGATAACCATTTGGTATATGATAAAGTTCTTGTTGATATTTGAAACCCACCGGTGGTATGTCCTTGTTGGAAACCTTACTTCCGGACAGTCCCATGCCAGTGAAAAAGTGACAGTACGAACCGCCTCGGATGGTATGGTAACAGAAGCTGCAATAGCTGCCCCTATAGAGGAATTTGGTTTTGAATTCATTGGTAGTTGAGATGAATCAATGTGATCAAATGAGCCATTCTACATGATAAACATTACGGATAGAATTCTTGTTACAACAATGGCAAAATCTCAACAGATGTTAAAAATGAAAACAAGTCCCCTTAGAGTAGATGAAAGAGCTCATTTGCACATGCGTGACACGAACAAGCAACTTATTGAAGAATAAACTAACCTCTTTTATTTCACACCACATTTCTTTTGCTGTGAAGCCCTGGGAGTCTCCAGATATCACAAAGAAAGGGCACTCTGAAATGTGAACGTCATTCGTTTCTTGTGCTGCAATAGCAAAGGTAACTGGGGGTTGCCCATCTGCACTCCTGTGGTGGACATATAAAATGAGACACGTGCCACTATCAAATGAAAATAATTTAAAAAGAGAATATTACATGTGATGGAGGTTTACACCATGAATGCAATCTTTAACCCTGAGAACACAATGCAACCAAGAAATCAGGATACATATGAATCTGACTACTCTTTAACAAAAGATAAACACATTGAATCTTGACAAGTTATGAATGAATATAATAATTATGACCAAAGGCATCATCCAGTGAGGTACATCATCAATAATCTTCAAACCTATATATTATGCGGATAAAAATGGATTCTTACGACATTTTGGAATTAGAATGACGACCGGATAATCCAGAGGCGCCACCAACAGAATTCTGAAGCATATGATTGATTTGTCAGAACATTCTTTGGGACATTAGAATTAGACGAAATTATTGTTATTTTTCTATTCATAACAATGAAAATTAAAGCCTATATATAGCATGACTAAATGCAAGACAGTGTAAGAGAACTGAAATAGTTACTTACCTCCCATGTGAATAGTAAGGTGACATCTGCAGCAGTGTTTCCGGAGTTAGACAACTATAGAAGATCATATCCAACGAAAGGTCAATATAATCTCATTTGGCGTATGTAAAAAGGTAAAAACAAAAACAATTAGAACATTTGTAACGGATATATCATACCGTGAAAGTAAATACTGTTACCGGAAGACTGCTTTCCTTATAATTATGCGGGATTATTGGGGAAATCTGACGACAAACTATTTTTAGGTCTGGATCGGGTTCACCTAATTAAAAGAAAATAGATTAACGAGTGACGACATAAATTTATAGCAGTGACCATCTCCAGGAATAAACTGAATGAAAATTACCATCATACACAGTCCAAGCTCTTGGGTATAATGCATGGTAAGTAGAACTGTGTCCAGTAAAATTCCAGTCCCAAGATCCAATCCCGTTAGCTGAATTATCTCTGTTCATTCACATTTAAACAGTTAACAGAAAACTTAATGGATTTCAACATCTCTTTTATTGCTAAATGAAATCTCAGGGATCATAAAACTCCGCAACATCAGAACATGTTATATTTGTTGGTGGTTGGTACCTGTCTACACTCGGTATTGTAAAACTCGGCCTAGACAGCCGACTACTTAGTGAGTAATCGCTACTCGGCCATGACCAGCCAACTTGAACCTACTTCGTCTAGTCAAAAACATTGTCCGAATCGGGGGATTTGTACAATAATTCAGGTCGAACCAGTAGAGACAAACATGTCTATAGACTTTATTTAGTAAGAAGCTTAAATATAAAATCTGATACATAAATATTCAAACTAATTTCGATATTTATACACAAAGATTCCAATTCAGGTACTCTCCGTACCCGCTGAGGCTTATTACTCGTGAAAAGGTCCTTGACCACTCAAGTACCGCCTAGCGATTTTTACAACCATGTCTATACCATGATCTCAAAAACCATTGGTATATTACAATCCTATCTCTTCCGTTGTGGTGTTACAATAATAGTCCTGGGTACTTTAGTAGTGACTCGGGGACATTTGGAATGGATATTTGTATTGAAAGTTGAAACTAATTCTTTTATTTGCAAACCATGTTTACTTTTCCTAAGCGATTAATCATTTTAACCCTTTGAGCTACTACTCACAACTTGACCTTGTTGAATTCTTCCGCTCCCCCTTTTCGCTATTGTACACCGAAGTTCATTTTAGAGCCAAATTATTGCTTTGAAAATTACTCATGGTGAAGTTTCGATTTCTATCTGGTTTATAGCTGTTATCATTCATTATGAAAAATTGGAGATATTGTAAAATATAAATACAGAAAGAGTGGTGTATTTAGAAGAGTAATAAGGAATGACATCTCCTCTTAGAACAAAATATGTACA
The DNA here is from genome assembly GCA_034093135.1 of Erigeron breviscapus. Taxonomy (NCBI): domain Eukaryota; kingdom Viridiplantae; phylum Streptophyta; class Magnoliopsida; order Asterales; family Asteraceae; genus Erigeron; species Erigeron breviscapus. The sequence goes on along the minus strand of CM067172.1, from coordinate 81,622,955 downwards.
TTAATCATTGATATAACATATCATTGAACCCAGCAATTTGCAATGTAGAAATCTAATTTAAGTGCAAGCATAAAAGTTAGGGAGGGCCCAGTAGGACAGTAGAAGCAAAAGACTAAACAATTTCAGGCCAGAGGAAAACGTTGCTTACTTTAAGACTTCTGGGTTTGGTGGGCATAGGACAGTCGAATACTTCTTTCCGTTGGGACGTGAAACAAATACCTGCATAATGTCATAAGTGAATCATTTATGGGTTATATATTACAGAAGAAACAAATAGAGTTCCACTCTGTAAACTTATCATCTACCATAAACATGGGGTTATGTTACTTATATACTCCGTATTATAGAAACGAATTGAGTACCATTCTGTAAACTTATCATCTACCATTAAACTTTTATAAGTAACATATCAACTCTAATTTTCAAAAAATAAGATATAGATAATAGAATTTTGACAGTTTCCTGAATACATGAGCTAGGTAAGCAGACTGCAGTAACTCAGTAGGTCCCGTCTATTTGCTTTCAAGCTAATATGGCAATTTTTACTCAGTTAAGGATCTTTTTGAGTTTCTCAATCAATGCAATTCATTTTTCACCCAAATTACATGGCATAGGTAACAAATTACTAAATTATCTAATCATCCAAAATAATTAATTATATCTTGGTCAATATAGACGATCACCATGGCAAATTCAAACAGACAAGTCTTTTCTAGTAAAGGATATCAAACTATGACAAGATAAAAAGTATTACAGGAGTGATTCTTCAATAGAAATGAAAAACTTACAGAAAACTGATTTGCTAATACTGGTTTGTCTTCACATATTTTAGTAAAGAGTTGCCAACGCAAAAATTCGCCTTTATATGTCCTTCCAATGCTACCTGCACTGGCAGATGCATCTATTCAGCCACCAATAAACAGTGGCTTACCTAACACTAGTTATCAACATGGCAGCCTTGCAAGAAAGATGATAAATACGTACATGAGCTGCATTTGTATTATATAAAAAAAGACCAAGTCTTACCCAATGCCACCTAAAGGAACACCATTACAAGACGAATAGTGATGTTTCTTGAAAGGGTCAATAAAAGTTCCCTGAAACAATATAGTATAAGTCACCTAACTGCCCTAGTTAAAAAACTGATAAGAAAAAAACTGATACGAGTCAGAGAGCTACATTTCCATTTCCCTTCGAATTTTCTTCTCGATTCCAACGCCATAAGCGGTATCCTAGTGGGGCCTACAAATACAAAGAAAAACGCTATATCACCAATGAATAGGTATAAATGGTTATCATAATACCAATATTGACGCGGAATACATAATGACAATATAACATGAGAACTTCGTTTGACTTTCATTCTTGTAGGTCTTCATATGATTGAACAACTGCCAGATATTTAACATACATACCAAATGGATTATTTCTTTGATCTTTAGTCCAAACTCTGAAAGAGGATGTTCCTTAGTGTTCAGTTTCCTCTTCCATGTAAGAGATGCTGGCTTTGCTGGATCAACCTTACCCTTATATGAGAGAGAAACCACGTCAGAACTGTTCAAATTCATACCAATCATGTTGAAACTTAAATTTCTAACATATACTGAAAGACATCAAGTTACTTACAAAATTACAAATTTTAGGGTGCTTGATTATAGTTTCTTGTAGTACACAGTACTTGAAAAACCCAAATACAGATGCAATGCAGGAAAGCATTTGCAGACCAGATCAAATGGAAATCTAAGTAATAGTAACGGTTTTAAGACCGTACTTTGCTAAATATCTTTTGGTACAGGCACAGATACTTCTACTAATAATAATCAAAGCTGACTCGAATTTTTTTTTTAACAAAGTGAATATAACAATAATAATTTGATATATCGAACAGTTGAACATAAAATTATAAGAAAGCATTCGTCATTGGTGCACCTTAATGATAGTAGAATCAGAAGCATCCTTATCAGCATCGGAAACATTCGTCATATTCCTGAAAGTAAACACAAAAAGAAAAAATTCAGCTCTATTTAAACAGATTTGGCATTTATAAGCAGCAATTGACGCATCTATTTCATTTTGCCACAATATAGCTACACCACATAGTAGTCGAAATCTCCAAATAGGAAACTAAAAGTGAATACTTACGCAACTTGGTTCTCACAACTCCGATTTGTAATATTACTGCAAAAACTACTCCATCTGAATCAATATTAGTGCCTACCTTTTATTTTGAAGTTTAAACTTCTTACTTTTAGATTTCAATAGAACAACAACAACGGTTCCCAATCGGTCGATCCTGCCATGAGCGGGGTATGGGGTGGTGAGATGTGGATAATCTTACCCCTACCTGGTATGGGGTCGACATACAACTGGTTAATTTTAGTGATACCTAACCCTACTATTAATTAATTAATGTGATGATCAATCTTTCTCTACAACATAACTAGCGCTGGTCAATTTTACTCTAATCTCGTAAATTTAGCATGTAGAATAATCATTTGCATAACCTTAATTTTTAATAATTAGTTATGCCAACTGTTAGAAATATAGGTTTTGTGAATGACTAGGACAATATTATGATCCTTAAGTATTCTATGTATCTCGAGTCTCGACCCATACAAGTGCCAATTTTTTACCCTTGCACAAAACCTACTGTGGTATATTAGCGACACGCATATTTTAGGCAACATATCAGAGAAAAAACAGAGAGAATTGTAAATGGTATCAACCACCCATGAGACCGAAATCTGCATATATATATATATATGTATAAAACACACAAATTATGTTGATGAAAACCAGCAAGGTTGGATAAGTGGTTAACACTCTTGCCTCTGGAGACAGAGGTCAAGGGTTCTATCCTCATGCCTTGCAAGGCTGGAGGTCCTTTTCTATCATTTAGATAAAACCTGGAAGAACTTGGAAGCAGTTTCTTTACACCGACGTGGTAGGGGTAAAGCTGTCTACATCTCAACCTCCCCCACACACCGTCTAGGTATTGAGACCCAAAACCCGTGGAAGATGACATTAGGTGTTTACTTTTTTTTAAGTGTCTTTTGATGGGAACTTGATATTCCTGGGGGCACGAAATCAAATTTTCTGTTTTAAAGGCAGATATCCACACACATACTTGCCGATTTTCACCATGAGACTAGGAACCCAATGGGTCACCTAGAATGCTACCAACCCGAAAATTACCATTTATTTCATATTAAACTTAACTACTTGTACAAATCACAATTACACAAAACGACCGATGACACTAAAATCCGCAACACAGACAGTCAAGCATTTTGATGAATTTCAATTCTTCCAATTTCATACACAAAAAATCTTTAAAATCCGAAAAAACTGCATGTTCAAAAACATACTATAGCTACAGTAGTACCAAATTTCAAAATCACCTATTGTACTCACTTCAATCAATCATCCATCATTATAACAAGTTTCAATATTATATAATTTGATATATATATATTATACATACATAGATTATAAGCAATGAATTAAGTGTAACAGTACATACATTCATGAAGGAAAACTGAAAGAAATCATACCTGAATTGATTAAATCACGATAATGATGAATTGATGATGATTAAGCTGAGCACAGATTTTAATTTTACTATTAGTATATGTGTGTTGACAATATATATAGCAACAATAAAATAATAATTAGTCAATAATAATCTTATCTTAATAATAATAATATAATAGTATAATAATAGTAATCAATCAAATTGTTTTGCTGTCTCTGGCTGTATTGTATTTTAAATGTAATTTATTTAATTTAATTTAATATAAACTTCAAAATAAGTCTTTCATTTTTTACCATTGGAGATGCCCTTATATTCTGTTACCTGGTTGGTCAACTTTAATGTGTTTGTGTATAGAGGCTAACTTTGCCAATATCAGAAACTTTTTTTCTTTTTAAACCACGTTTCTAAATTTATTTATTAAAAATAATAATAATAATTACTACGAAGAATAAGAATTCGAATCGGATCGTCATTTGTCATGTTAGAGTAAGTGACAACGAGGCTCGGATATGAATTTTAAAACTTTACCTTTTTTAAGTTGTTTTTTTTTATGGGATAAAGGCATGGGAGTGTAACCAACTATGACCAAAAGGCTATGTAATGTACCCATCTACTCGACTTGCTATCTAGTGTAACCAACTATGTTTTTTGGGTTATGCAATGTAAGCAACCGGTTAGTCATCAAGTTACCGGTTACCACTTTAATTTTTATTTCTTTTTTATTAAAAAAATTGCCACCTGAAGCAAGTAAACAACTCTTCTCGAAGAATATGACCATGAATATGTAATAGCAAGCTTAATTCGAACAAAACACCCTAAACAAGCAAAATACCATAGAACAAAACACCATTTTTTCCGGCGAGTGTTGGATTCGAAAACTTTTGGGTTGGGTTTGTGCGGGATCAATTTTTGAGTCGATTGGTGGTAGTTTCAAGTCTTAATTCGAAGAAACAACAAAGTTATCGCGATTTTAATTTTTCCGGCGAATCACCATTTTTTCCGGCGAGTGTTGGATTCGAAAACTTTTGGGTTGGGTTTGTGCGGGATCAATTTTTGAGTCGATTGGTGGTAGTTTCAAGTCTTAATTCGAAAAAACAACAAAGTTATCGCGATTTTAATTTTTCCGGCGAATCACCATTTTTTCCGGCGAGTGTTGGATTCGAAAACTTTTGGGTTGGGTTTGTGCGGGATCAATTTTTGAGTCGATTGGTGGTAGTTTCAAGTCTTAATTCGAAAAAACAACAAAGTTATCGCGATTTTAATTTTTCCGGCGAATCACCATTTTTTCCGGCGAGTGTTGGATTCGAAAACTTTTGGGTTGGGTTTGTGCGGGATCAATTTTTGAGTCGATTGGTGGTAGTTTCAAGTCTTAATTCGAAGAAACAACAAAGTTATCGCGATTTTAATTTTTCCGGCGAATCACCATTTTTTCCGGCGAACACCATTTTTTCCGGCGAATCACCATTTTTTCCGGCGAGTGTTGGATTCGAAAACTTTTGGGTTGGGTTTGTGCGGGATCAATTTTTGAGTCGATTGGTGGTAGTTTCAAAGTCTTAATTCGAAGAAACAACAAAGTTATCGCGATTTTAATTTTTCCGGCGAATCACCATTTTTTCCGGCGAAACAACTATGTATAACCGGATGGAAACCTTTTGTAGCCGGTTGCTTACATTGCATAACCCAAAAAACAAAGTTGGTTACACTAGATAGCAAGTCGAGTAGATGGGTACATTACATAGCCTTTTGGTCATAGTTGGTTACACTCTCATGCCTTTATCCCTTTTTTTATAATACATAGGATAAGATCACTATGTTTTATTTGATGGAGATCCTGGAGCTCAAAATTATACAATTCTTTAATTAATGATTATTTATCATATAGATATATCGTTCACATTGAATCCGTTCAAGCTATTAATAAAAGATACATTATAACACTAGTGTATCATACTATCATCAAACATGTATACGTAAACTTATATATCGGTTTTGGCTAGGTTTCTCATAATTTTTTATAAGTGATAATAATAACCTTACTTTATTTTTATTTATTTTTTTAACAACAACCTTACCTTATGTTGATGCACCACTTTTTTAGTAAAACTTATAACTATCATTTTCAATATGGAGTATTATATTTGTACAGTTGCATTTATTTATAATAAGAAATTTAATACTAACGTTTACAAAGCTTCAATTCCTATTTGGGTTTTTTATGGACCATTAAATATATGTCTGATAACTTCAACTTCTATAGATAAATCAAACAGGTTTTCCCTCAATTTAGCGTTGTGCCTTCTGTAGCGGCTAAATTGGTGTGGTTTTCCCTCCCCTGTGGTTCCCTGACTTCGTGGATCGGTCGCTAGTGACTGTCTACCCAATTGGATGTAACGGCTAGCCGTCCCGTGACACGAACGTTAAAAAAAATATAAAAAAAAATCAAACTATTTTGGATAAACTGATAAAAGATGACAAGGGTATGATTATTTGTCTTTGTGAACACAAAATTTCTAATGTGGTTCCTAACAAAAAGATTAAGATAGTTTTCCGGAAATCAATAATCTTATTTCTAAACCATGTAATGATGGGAAATTGGGAATGAGGACTTTGAGAACAACTTAACAGTTAACACCAGCCCATGCCCCATTTTACACACATATTACAAATTTTATGTACACTACAACTTAACATCTCATAAATCATACATCATTGTGTATTGTACGAGTACCAATTTTAGTTAATTTTAATTTTGTACATTTATAATTTTAATTGCCATGTGTCCTTTTTTAATGTAAATGACAAAAGTCCCACTAATAAATATTTTTTTTTTAAAAAGTTTTATTAATGACAGCCCTAAAAGCTAAAGTAATTAAAAAGTAATTTGGTTTATAAAAACTTTGTACTGAAATTCGAGTGGGTGGTACTGAATGGTCTAAATACGAAAAAAGGGGTGATCTAAGCATGATGGTGTCCTGGCCAAACAGTTGCTTTGGATTTGTTGACGTGCAAACACTTTATGATTCATCAAATATACAGATTTTAAGTCTAATAGGTCCGTTTACTAATACTAAAAATGGTCACCTCAGACCAAACATAGGACCGCTTTGTTGTCCCCAAATCTTTTGAACCATAATATTATTTGTAGCCGTCCTTGGGCCTAGCTGATACATAGAATTTTCAAGTTAAACACGCTAATGAAACTTGTGATGATTAAAGTTTCTGAACACATCTTTGATAAGAAGTTGCTAAACCAATACCAAGAACTGTGGTGTAAGCCGAAAACAGAAAATCTCAAATCAACTTTTTGCTAGTGTAGTCGAAAATACTTTGAAAGATGCCCCTCGAGTCTTGCTCCTTTGGCAGCTTCAGTAGATGAGCCACTCTTGAATAACCGGCATGTTGCCTGATGAGAGATTCAGGCTTTACCTCTGGCTTCAGTTCATGTTCTGGAGTTTTGGGCTGTGTTAAGGCCCATTGCATGGACCAGATTGCCAATGGGCGCATGTATGCCAGAGCTCTGTATCTTCGATCTAGATCCCAAGCTTCAGGGGTTTGGAAAGCGTATCTGCATAAATGAAAAGGATAGTCAAGTGCAAGTTGGCAATGTACCAAGTTGATAGCTAAAATTTTGATTTGTAGATGAAGCATTGTACTACTACCTCCATCATGCTAAACGCGCTATGGATGGGTTAGGGTCTATATTGGTCGGTTTGGGTTAGAACTGCCCACCAACACTCTTTTCTCCTTTATTAGTTTCATAATAGTTAACATTGAAAAGGATTATAGAAATTATATTCTTGAAAAATAATACCATTTTTTTAATATAAGGTGGTCTAAAGATGCTTTAAGCACCCAAAAACACTTTGGACCTTTTGACCAGTTTATAGATGTGACAAAATGGGCTGGTTGGCAACAAGGTTGATTCAAAACCTTTTTGATGTGGGTCATACTAAATACAGTGAACTTTTTGAGAGACAACTAGTGCACCAAGTATGATTAGAGATAAGTTTGTATTATTTCAACAATAATCTAATCTAAATACTTGAAAAAACTTATATGGTAAGGTAGAAGCATTAAATAATTTGTCTCATTTCTTGACCCGCCCCAGTTTTAGCTATATTTTACATTACCAGTCGAAGTATGCAATCCAGATTGACCCACGCATAAGTATGATGGGTTGAAACTGCTGCCTCAGCATTTTGGCAAGCTGGCCTTTTTTCAGAAAAAGTCCACCTATGATGGTTTAGAAGGTTAATCACACAAAAGGCTCACTTAGTAGACTTACCCGCCTCCTTCTTCAGACCAACCAGTCTTGTAGACTCCACTTGCAGTTTTGAAAGCTGCATCGTTCATGTCTTCATGAATCATACCTGCAGCAAGAGCATAAGTAACTCCAGCCCATATTTCTCTAGACTGCATACACGACATATCAGGTTCACCACTGGGTAGCATTCCGTTGATGGCTCCAAGCTTCCCATTCTTCACTTTTAATACATTGAAGTTATAAATCTTGTCGAGTGCACTTCTGGACTTCTCCTTATCAACAATGGGGAAAAGGCCACATGCTTGAACATACCTACAAGAAGAACCTTCTGATATTCAGTCAATTTGCATATGAACTATTCATGCTATATAATGTAGACCAACACATGTAAATGCATGCACTCTTTCCATATATGTTGGTATCAAAATGGGAACATGTCAAATGGGTCAAAAGTCGCTCAAAGTTTGCTTTTAATGCCTAGAACCTTCTAAATCCTTCTATTTTGATAGTTACATTATCATTTGGTGAACTAAGTGTTTACTAAAATAGGAAGTTTTTGGGTTGGGTCAACCTCCGACCTGTACAAAAACTATGTTCTGACCCAAACACATTCCCGTTACCTGCCTCGCCCATTCTACCATGGTCACTATGAGAGAAAATTTTCATTGGACAGGGATTATTTGACTGTATTGAACACTAATGAAGGTGCCTGAATCGCAACAAACCATTGTCCAGCCAACTGATCAGCTTGAATAGACAAACTTGTCCTCCCATTACTATCGTCATGGTTATAATAAGAACCATTCCAAAGCTTGTCATACACAACCCTTGCTTTCAAAAACTTCCCCCAAAAATAGTCTTCGCAACCCTTATCACCAATTTCTCCAGCCAATGCAGATGCAGCTTGCAATGCTGCGACCCACAGTCCACCAGTATATGCACTGATACCCGAGACTGACCATGCATCATATGTTTGATCAGGGAACCCTTCATTTTCAATCATACCATCCCCATCCTTATCAAACTGTTCCATGTACGCCATTGCAATATAAACTGAGGGCCAAACAGCGTGTGCAAAATCCTTGTCTTTAGTGACAACCACATCCCTGTAAACTTGGAGCACAAATTTTGGGTTCAAGTCTTTCCACTTGTCGGTATTATAGAGATTATAGAAGTTAACATCAAACCATGGATTAATCATCCCAATATCATGTGGCACTGCACCAAGGGACTTTCGTGGGACTATTGTTCCATCGCATAAAAGATCCATTTTTCGTGGATCATGCATCAATACAGCAGCTGCAAAGTCTCGTTGGATGCTGAGTTCGAGTTTGGGAAATAGCATCATGAAAGCAAAAGATGCATAGAAATGGACATCATATGTGTTACACATATGATACTCAATTCCTTCATAATATAGGAACTGCCCAATGTTTTCTTCTCCTTCTTGTAGAAGATTTGTACCAAAGGCTGAGTTTTTTAATGTTGGTTTATGGATTTCGTCAAGTAATGAGGTCATTCTTGCATGACGTTGACCCTTATTTTGAGAATCTGAGTTAGATCTATCAGTTGAGAGTCTTCCTTCAGTGCTTGATACTGGAGGTAGTCCATCTGCAAAATACATAACAAATATGAGCTAGTTTTTTATGATATGAATGATGCAAAAAGATTGGGGTTACCTGTCCAAATTGTTCCTCCCGAGTTGAGATAGTATAATTCATTGAAAAGGGTCATTATGTACCTGGTCAAGCCATTACAATTTCAGATTAAGCTAGCACCAGCAATAAAAAGTAGAGGTCGAAATTTAGACCCATTTCTGGGGGATGTTTTATCTCTAACGTGGTAAAGTTAAATATAGAGAATATCAAAGGCTTAATAGGAAACGGGTAAAATGGGCCGAAAGTTGCCCAACTGTACATTTAGTGCATAATACCGCCAAACTCATTTTATTCACCGAGTTAGATTATTATTGGACTAAAATGTTTCCGAATTTGACACACTACTTATTTTCTATCGAAGGCAAAAAGTGATCAGGTCAACCCAACCGTCTATATTGCCACCTTTAGTTAAAAAGAAGGTAATTTACCATTCAGGAAGCCTGTTATCCTCGAGGATAGGCTGTTGCCATGTTTCTATCTGTGCCTCCCAGTTAGCATGTTCTAAATTTCAGAGAAAAACAATAGAAGTTTCAACATATAAGCAACTTTTCATAGACGGGCAAACAAATCGATCTGACATACTTCCACGAGTAACTATTCGTAGTAACATAGATCATATTGGGGATGATAAGATGAAATCCTTAATTCTAAAATAAATAAGACCACATTACCTCGGATAGCATCTTGCGCAATTTTCTCTGCAGCATCCCCTTCCGAACCATAAAATTTAGTGTAACGCCTGTTACAAAACAGCCTTATTAAGAAGCCTGCTAGATTATTTGATATGTGAATAACCAGCTTTGATCTGATTTCTATTTTAGGCTGGGCTACTAACTTTGTAATGACCCCATAAAAAAGTCAATATGCTCAAACCTATTGATACCTCATCTGTCAATGTTATCATCTATTCATCTTGACCTGGTAACCTATCAAGGTAAGTTTACCTTAAACTTGAACAGTTAAAAGGGAAAACAAGAATGTAAACAAACTTTTATGCATAACCCTTTGATATGTAACAAAGCTCCTAAAAAAATTTGTGACCAACCTATGGTATGTCCAGGTTGGAAACCTTACTTCCGGGCAGTCCCATGCAAGTGAGAAAGTGACACTACGTACTGCCTGAGATGGTACGGTCACAGAAGCTGCAATAGCTGCACCTATAGAGAATTCTCCTTTTGAACCCGTTGGCAGCTTAGATGAATCAATGTGATCAAAGGAACCATTCTGAATAATAAAAATCACAGAAGTAAGTCACGCTACAAAAATGACAACATCTTTAATAGGTCTTACAAGTAAAAAGAAGTTCCCTTTACAATGAATGAAAGACTAAACAAACCTCTTTTACTTCACGCCACATGTCTGCTGCTGTGAAGCCCTGGAAGTCTCCAGATATCACAAAGGACGGGCACTCTGAAACGTGAACATCATCTGTTTCTTGTGCTGCAATAGCAAAGGTGAGTGGGGGTTGCCCATCTGCAGTCCTGTGTTGGGCATACAAATCAAATATATGCCACACAAACAGTACAGAAAATAATACTCAAGAAGATAATATTACTTGTGATGTAAGTTTACACCATGAATGCCATATTTTACCCTAATAACACAATGTAGTAAAGGTCAGAACTCAGATTCCAATATGAAGCTGGCTACATTCTGACAAAAATGTAAAAAACAGTAAAATTGTGACAAGTTTTGATGATAAAGAAACCAAATATATTGATGTTATTATATGGGGGTGAAATATATACGTCCATACGTCATTTTGGAGTTGGAATGATGACCAGATAATCCAGAGGCTCCACCAACAGAATTCTAAGAAACAGGATTTAAAGAATGACATTTAAGCCCAATAGTATCATGACTGAAGTAAGACATTGCGAGAGAACCAAAAACAGTTATGTACTTACCTCCCATGTGAAAAGTAAGGTGACATCCGCAGTAGTGTTTCCCGAGTTAAACAACTACAGAAGATTACAGCCAATGATGTTATGTCATTCACAGATTAAAAACTGAAAAAATAAGTTAACTTGAATTGGAGATGTATCATACTGTGTAAGTGAACACTGCTACGGGAAAACTGCTTTCCTTGTAGTTATGGGGAATGATTGGAGAAATCTGACCAGAAACTATCTTTAGTTCTGGATCGGGTTCACCTATTTTAAAACGAGAAGAGTAACGAGTGTGACAGAAGTAGTGAACATTTCTAGGAACAAAATGAATGAAAATTACCATCATATACTGTCCAAGCCCTTGGGTATAACGCGTGGTAAGTAGAACTGTTTCCACTAAAATTCCAGTCCCAAGATCCAATCCCATTAACTGAATTTTCTCTGTTCAGTCACATTTAACCATTTAGAGAAAATGGATTTTAACAAATTCCAAATTTATTCTCGGTAGTTATTGAATGTAGCTACCATTTAGGAATTAGGAGTAATTCGAAACATGGTTTTGTTTTGAAATCACATATAATTTATTTTAAACTCACATATAGTGAATTCAAAAGTTATATCAGTATGTAATTTTTTGTTGATGGTTGTTATACAATGAAAATAAATTACAATTATGTTTTTCCATAAGGTAGTGACATGACACCATGGTGGTCATGGCTACACACACGCTTGTGTCCAAATTCGTAGATTACAATCTTGTTTCCCCCTTAGTGTACATAAATACATTGATGATCTATATAGATTATTTTAAGCAAGCCAATTTGCTATTTCAAAATCAAATTGGAGTGCAAGTATCAGACTAAAGGTTCCGATATTACGAACGTATTTGTTTTCACAGAATACTATAGTTTGCTTACTTTAGCACTTCTGCATTTGGTGGGCAGAGGACAGTCGAATACTTCTTTCCGTTGGGTCGTGACACAAATACCTGCATAACGTCTTAAAGGTAAATATGAAATAGTCTAGGAATTAAATACTAACAATCTATGCTGTTCCATATTATAAACCTTGCTGGTTATCGACCTTTTCTCCACATATTTTGAACAAAGAGAGGCATGTCTCTCAGTACATGAACAGAAGTATAAAAGATCAAATATAGCTAATGCTATACACAACCTTACTGTATCAAACATTTGATACAAAGAGAAAACTTACAGAAAACTGATTTGCTAATACTGGTTTGTCTTCACATATTTTAGGAAAGAGTTGCCAACGCAAAAATTCGCCTTTAAATGTCCTTCCAATGCTACCTGAACTGTAAAATGTGGGTTTATTCAACCAGGCAGCTACCGAAAAAACCATGATGTACCCAAATCTACTTACTCATTTCAGATCGCAAACATGCTTATGAAAATGATAAGTATGTAAGTAATTCTAATATTTTTGTCTGAAACCAACCGCTTACCCAATACCCCCTAATGGAACAGCGTTACAAGAGGAATAATAGTGTTTCTTCATTGGGTTATACAGAGTTCCCTGAAACAATATATAGAGTATAAGTCAGTACGTTGTTGCGATGCAAATACTCACCAGAAAAGAACTGACATGAGTTAGAGAGCTACATTTCCATTTCCCTTTGAAGCATCTTCCCTTATCCAACGCCATAAACGATATCCCATAGGAGCCTAGAAACAAACCATAAAAATAACCCAATAAATGACTAAATCAAGTCTTTTGTCTCGACAAAGTGAACAACCTATTTTAGAAGCAAATCCATTTGATATAAATTTTGTTCTTCTAAGTTTTTCTTGAGTTGACCAAGTACATTAAGCAAATAAGAGGTTGATATAATATACATACCAAATGGAACATTTCTTTCAAGTTGAACATAGAATGTGAAAGGGGGGCTTCCTCTGTGTTCAATTTCCTCTTCCATGTAACAGATGGTGGTTTTACTAGATCAGGCGACAACTGTTCAGATTCAGTAGTAAGAAATCAGTACCCCAAGCCCATATAAGTAACAATGCCATATATACCAATCATGTCATAGCTAATTTTGCTAACATATTCGACAAGTTACATTACTTTGTTTAACTATTACTTCATTTAATTGGCCACCAGCTGCCACTTTCTGGGAACAACCTGGGTTCGAATCTTGCCAAAGGCAGAATTGAATTTAAGTGGTTGACTTACCTTGACACTATCCTTGCTGGGGTTATGTGGGTACCAATTCGGTACATGGTATCAAACGGTTCCCATCAATCTACCGTTTTTTATTAAAGAACTGAACCATGCTTACTTTCCAAATTTACATTGGTACAATTTACACAAAATGCAGTAGTATTTAAACTTCCGTTATATCTATCAAATGTTTCAGATTAATAGATATAACGGACGTGTTTGAAATTTTTTAAAAAATAACAGAACGAAAGCAACCATCATCAGTGCACCTTGATATTAGTACAATCAGAAGCTTCCATATCCGCATCAACAAAAATTGTTGTCATTTCCTGAAAAAGTAAACAAGAAAAACGTTGTCAACTCCATTTCCGACAAACATGGCTGCACATATTCCACTTGTTTTAACGTAAAGTTACATCTTACATGCAGAAAAAGGGTACGAAAAACAGATATGTTATCGATAAATGACAAACTTTGTTGAATCTAATTTATAAGAAAAGTAATGAGTTATATACAAAGTCCGGATTAATCGGATTTTAAATCTAATGATATATTAAATTTTTGCAAAACATGATCGATGGAGCAAACATTTTGCTGGCTATAATGGTGTGTAGACGGACACTGGTCTTTGCTTGTTCATATATGGAAATGAAACATTAGTCAATACGAAAACATTGGATCTTTTGAGTATATTACATGAACTGTCCCTGGACTATGTATAAACAAACTACTTTGGCTCATTGCATTTTAATTTTTACAGTAGCGGTCCAAAGATGAACTAGAGTTATACTAATATGGTCCGCGCTTCGTTAAGTTTAATGAGACTCTGTATTGGAGCGGGTTTAAAATACTAGAAGTATAAAATCTTTGTATTAGCCTGCCAAAGCGAGCTAGGTTTGTTCTTTAGCAATTAGCAACCACACTTTTCACCTTAGCCTGCTTCACCGTTAGCCTCTTGTTTTTGCTTTGCTTTTTCTCTAATGATTTATTAGTTTCTTTAGTTTCACACCCGTTATTTTTGGTTTTGGTCAAGTATCTGATTGGTGGTTGTCAAACCAAAATTGATTTTTGTCTTTTTGACAACCATACGCTTCATCCTTATAGGATATATAAAATTCGTACAATCCAGATACATTCTCGGTAAAAGATCATATCCACGGTACATAAATACAACTAAAAAGAAACGTAGTGTAATATAATTAAGTTTTTTGATTTGAGTTTGGTTTGTTTTTGGATTAAATTCTTGTTTGGAGGTAGAAGATGAAAAGTTCTTCTCGTTTGTTAACGACAAGAATGAAAACTGCAAAATTGACAAACCACATGGATGATTTTTACACTTAACTCCAAAAGACTCGTGTTGTTTGGGGAAGATGAAGATGGGTGAAAAGACATAAATGCCCATAATGGATCCTGGGACAAAATGCAAATCATATGGATGATTTTGGCCAAAAGTTAACGACGATGATGAAAACTGCAAAAAGGGCGGACAATTTTTTCTTTTAACTCTATAATATATAATATATGTAATGTGTATTGTATATGTCACATTTATGATTTCATGATGTCACGTCAAAAACTTTTATTTACAATCTTTAATGGGTGCACTGAACAAGTTGGTTGCTTCAAACATCGTTTAATAATACTTTAATTACTTTGAGTGGTTAATAGCAAAAGTATAGTAAAAATCTTGACCAAGAATATATTAACAAAACCAATGACTTGAAAGATAGTAGATGCATGCAACTTTTGTTATTTTGATGTGGAAAGATATATTAAATTTTTTGTTCAACTGAAATCTTCATACGTTTATATATCAAGACATATTAGACGTCGCCGATGATTTTCCAAGATTAATTTTACGACTCTATAATTTAGTTTTGTATTAGAGTGGAGGGAGTGGTGAGTGTGAATCAAATTGCCATGTCGTTATTTAGGCCTTAGCTTATAACGTCCTAAGGCATGCGTCCTTGTGCTTGAGGACTCCAGACGCTATAAGCAGTGAGAGTCTTCGGAGGGAGTCCTTGGCCAAGAGTCCTCACCAAGAAGCTGAAGAACGCAAGGAGGTGGGGTCTGCAACATTATTTTTTTTGTTTTATATATGTGTAGTGTATATATATGTGTATTTGTGTGTGTGAGATAAATTATTAAATAATTGATGATGTGGAAAGAAGTTCTAAGAAGCTTTTCTTTATAGACAGAGAGAGTCCTGAGGAGAGTCCTGGGTGATGTGATGTTGATGTGACAGTCAAGAAGCTGGGAGAACTCTCTCCTTATACGCAAAGGTCTTACCAATTGAATGTAGTCATGTCAAATCAACTCCTTTAACCAACATTTGAAACCAAATAGGGAGAAGTGGACAAGTGGTTTCACTATGTTCAATACACATTAATGAAGCATGTTTCAAACCAAATTTCCATGCTCCACACTCGGTTAACGAAACCAAGCCACACCCTCTCTCCTCCTAACCAAATGGGTGGCCGTGGTGTTGCGAAGCAAACCAAACCAAACCAAGCGAAACCGAACCTCATATCGAGTTCCATTCTATTCACGATATCATTTATATTTTGTGTGTAATTAACGATTGCAACACAAAATTTATTTTACTTCTTGTGTATCCTACTACTTTTATTTAATAATTATCGTTTTGATTATTAACAAATTTTATACATGTCGTGGTATGAAGGTTGTAATGTTAAGATAAAAGTGCTACATATATCTTTACTACATTATAAAAATTATATCATCTTTGTTAAAAGTTAGAAAAAGAAGTTTAGAAATGAACTAAAAAACCCTTAATGAACTCTCCTTCTTTACAACTGATAAGAAGTTACCTAATTGTCATTAATGAAGTAATTTTACAACCCTAAATATTTATCTTTTAGAATATATATTCACTACCAACTTTACATTAATCACATTTACATCAACATACACCATCTCGACGCCGCCACCACCATCGCCGTTGTTGACACTACGCAACATTCCCATTTTCCTCTGTATATATATATATAGGAAAAATTCATGTGAGAACCATTTAAATTGGAAGAACTATGAGAACTTCTAAATTATAACTTAATGTTTATATGTGATTTCTATATGTGAACATATTTCTTCACATATGAACTATCAAGTTATACTTATAATTACTTATGTTCATATGCGAATAGTTCGCATTTGAACCTTACCCTATATATATAATTGTTATCACTATGTGTAATACATATTGCTTAAGCATGGTTCCAAATGATACATTAATGATACATCATATACTCCGTATATCTTTCCACCATTAACACATCATTTTTAAACGTAGTATTTATCATCGTTACTAACACCATTAACACATCAATTTTAAACGTAGGATTTATCATCCTTACTAACACCCTCTTATTTCATGTAACACCCAACAAGACGGTATTATGAGGGTTACATATAAGCACAACACGACATAGAAATTAAGTAGAGACAATTCTAAATGCATTAAAAGGATTGGACAATCCATACAATTCAATCAATTACAGGTACCGGAATCATACAAAATGCATAAGGAGCACGTCCATCAAACGTTTACAAAAGAATAGTTCAAAAGATGGTAAATGATCCTAAGCATAAACCATAATCGGGAATTATGAATCACGGATCCATGAAGTCCAAGTCCAAGTCCAATCCTAGCAAAATCATGCAATAAATCATCCAACACGTCTTTGATTAACCTGTTCACTTGAAAAGTGTACTAAAACGTGTCAACATAAAGTTGGTGAGTTCGTAGGTTTAAGTAATGAAAATCAAGTGTCGGGATATCAACCGTTAACGATATACGAGGATTAGTATACCTAATCACGTTCCAAGGAAACCCTAAAAGGGATTACGTTCGCACAAATCAACACAAGTCAACGTCTACGTTAAATAATAGTTATAACGGCACGACTTACATAATGAATAATGCGCAACATACCGGCACGACTTACTTAATAAATAATGCGCGAAATACGTTTCTGGCACGACTTACATAATAAATAATGCGCGATATACGTTTCTGGCACGACTTACATAATAAATAATGCGCGATATACGTTTCTGGCACGACTTACATAATAAATAATGCGCAAACATAAACACATACAAACACGTAAACAAGCAACCAAGTAGGCATTTAACGTCTCGTCCCATATCATAACAAAATGAATCAACCGACAACCGTTTAACAACAAGTACACTTTCCACCCCAAAATAAGATAAACGTAGGGGCTACGAAACTCACCTTTGCCTTGAACGTCGAGTTATAATTAAATTATAAGTATTCAACGAATTATAATTGTCCCGAATTCTTCAAAGTTCATGACCTATCAATACGTTTATACAACATTCGTATTAATATAAATATGTTTATTTATATTCATATATCTATATACATATATTTGATTTACGTTTGTCCGACGGGTAAGAGTTTAGGGTTTCTCGACTTGCATATTAGTGTGAGTACACACACACACACACACACACACACACACACACACACACACACACACACACACACACACACACGTACGTACTATATTCTTACAGATCGATAAGAAAGAAGCCCAACCCAAACCTAGAGAGGTGGGCCCAATAATAGAAAAAAGAAAAATAACAACTCAGCATGTAGCGTAAGAGACGCCACTGATTGGCGTAAGGTACGGTGGAAAGAAATAGCCCAGCGTAAGTGACGGTGGAACAGGCATAAGCTACGGTGGGAGTTTCACAACTAGCGTCAGATACGGTGGGAACCGGCGTAGCCTACGGTGGCCTGGATAAAGGGTTTTTGGCGTCTGGAATTCAATTATGCGGCGTAAACAGAAGAAAATGAGCGTAAAGCTTATTTGACATATGGGGGCCACCGTATCATACGGTGACATCGCCGTATGATACGCCACACAGGGGCAAGGCAGCGTAGGATACGCCAGGATGGGCGTAGCGTACGGTGGGCGGGAAAGAGTGAATTTTCTGGCACGACTTACTTAATAAATAATGCGCGAAATACGTTTCTGGCACGACTTACATAATAAATAATGCGCGAAATACGTTTCTGGCACGACTTACATAATAAATAATGCGCGAAATACGTTTCTGGCACGACTTACATAATAAATAATGCGCGAAATACGTTTCTGGCACGACTTACATAATAAATAATGCGCGAAATACGTTTCTGGCACGACTTACATAATAAATAATGCGCGAAATACGTTTCTGGCACGACTTACATAATAAATAATGCGCGAAATACGTTTCTGGCACGACTTACATAATAAATAATGCGCGATATACGTTTCTGGCACGACTTACATAATAAATAATGCGCGAAATACGTTTCTGGCACGACTTACATAATAAATAATGCGCGAAATACGTTTCTGGCACGACTTACATAATAAATAATGCGCGAAATACGTTTCTGGCACGACTTACATAATAAATAATGCGCGAAATACGTTTCTGGCACGACTTACATAATAAATAATGCGCGAAATACGTTTCTGGCACGACTTACATAATAAATAATGCGCGAAATACGTTTCTGGCACGACTTACATAATAAATAATGCGCGAAATACGTTTCTGGCACGACTTACATAATAAATAATGCGCGAAATACGTTTCTGGCACGACTTACATAATAAATAATGCGCGAAATACGTTTCTGGCACGACTTACATAATAAATAATGCGCGAAATACGTTTCTGGCACGACTTACATAATAAATAATGCGCGAAATACGTTTCTGGCACGACTTACATAATAAATAATGCGCGAAATACGTTTCTGGCACGACTTACATAATAAATAATGCGCGAAATACGTTTCTGGCACGACTTACATAATAAATAATGCGCGAAATACGTTTCTGGCACGACTTACATAATAAATAATGCGCGAAATACGTTTCTGGCACGACTTACATAATAAATAATGCGCGAAATACGTTTCTGGCACGACTTACATAATAAATAATGCGCGATATACGTTTCTGGCACGACTTACATAATAAATAATGCGCAAACATAAACACATACAAACACGTAAACAAGCAACCAAGTAGGCATTTAACGTCTCGTCCCATATCATAACAAAATGAATCAACCGACAACCGTTTAACAACAAGTACACTTTCCACCCCAAAATAAGATAAACGTAGGGGCTACGAAACTCACCTTTGCCTTGAACGTCGAGTTATAATTAAATTATAAGTATTCAACGAATTATAATTGTCCCGAATTCTTCAAAGTTCATGACCTATCAATACGTTTATACAACATTCGTATTAATATAAATATGTTTATTTATATCAGACTAGAAACACGATTTCAAACATAACCCACCCCTTAGATTCGCTCCCATAGCTTCAAACAAGTGAAAACCCGGTTTTTGACCCATTTACCCATTTGAAACCCTGAAAACGACCCATGCTTGATTTTAACATGAAAAACAATCCAAGGACACTTAAATATGACTAGAAATATGTTTGTAAACATAAAATGATGAATTTGAGACAAGTCTAACTTACCAATTCCTCCAACAAAGCTTTAAATCCGAATTTAACCCGAAAATGGTGATTGCTTGCACTAGAAGACTTGATCTTTTGATATGATGTATTAATGATGATGAAGATGAAGAATTTAATGCCAAACTAACTTGAACACATTTGATTGGTGTAAGAATTTAATGAGAGAGAGAAAGGAAAGCCTTGCAATGAATGTGAGAGAGAAAGGAATGGAAGGAAATGAATGGATGAGGGTGGAAGACTTTGGTTGGGTGTTTGGGATAGGGTTGGGTCAAGGGTGGTGGTTCATGGGTCATGGGTCGACCCATGGATCACCCGATCACATTACTAGTTAACTTATACGTCGTCTTACGTCCTAAACCGACCAACACGACCACGTAGCTTCGTCTAGCATAAATACACGTCTCCAATCCATAAATAAATAGATGAATTATTTAAATTAACTCGAACAATTAATCATTTAGCACGTTCGAGTTAACGGGTCAACATAGTTAAATTACGTTTAATTACGTTAATTACAAGTCAAAATTCACAAATGTTACATCATTCCCCCGTTAAAGGAATTTCGTCCCGAAATTCAAATCTAACTAGACTCGGTAAATAAATGGGGATACTTGGCTTTCATTGAATCTTCACGTTCCCAAGTAAATTCGGGCCCACGTCTAGCTTGCCATCTCACTTTAACGATCGTATACCGAGTGTTCTTAAGCTTTTTAGTTTGTCGGTCTAAGATTTCTACCGGCTCTTCCACGAATTTCAACGTTTTATCAACACGAATTTCTTCAAGAGGCACGTGAAGTGTTGGATCGGCCAAACACTTCCTAAGATTACAAATATGGAAGACATTATGAACTCCGCTCAAGTTTTGAGGAAGTTCTAATCGATACGTCACCGGGCCAATATATCTCGGGCCCAACTTAATAACGTTTCATAAATCGAACCACACCTTTCCACGGGGACACCTTTAATAATACATAATCACCCACTTCAAATTCTAGGGGTCGTCGTCTCATATTTGCATACTTCAATTGTCTTTCCCGGGCTACTTTCAACTTCTCTTTGATTTGTGAGATCACCTTGGTTGTTTCAACAACAATTTCGGGTCCAATGAGTTGGCTTTCACCAATCTCCGCCCAAGCTAACGGCGACCTACACTTTCTCCCATACAAGGCTTTAAATGACGCCATTTGAATGCTAGCATGGTAGCTATTATTATAGGAGAATTCGACTAACGGTAATGCACATCCCAATTGCCACCAAACTCGATGGCACAAGCCCTTAACATATCTTCAAGTGTTTGAATCGTCCTTTCACTTTGACCATCGGTTTAAGGGTGGAACGCTGTACTCATGTCAAGTTGAGTACCCATTGCTTTTTGGAACGCCTTCCAAAACTTTGAAGTAAATCGGGTATCCCGATCGGTTATGATGGAAATCAGCACTCCATGTTTGGATACTACTTCTTTGATGTACAAACGTGCCATGGTGTCAAATTTGTCGTCTTCCCGGATGGCTAAGAAGTGATCCGACTTAGTCAACCGGTCAACTATCACCCAAATCTTGTAACACCCAAACCTTAAAAATACCGGATTTTAAAAATTTTTTAAACATTCGTTAAGACCACAATGGCGGAAAAGGTCTATTTCAATTTAAACAAATGTCAACCTATTTGTCACATAAGGTTGACGTTAAATTATCCAAAGGTGTTACTATCGTAGCACTTATTTTACAAGAAATCCGATATAGGTATCCTGCAGGCCTACACAAACCTGAACTAGGATTTAACAACATAATAAGCAAATGGCGGCTAAGGGCTCATCATTTTTACAATTAAACTTGTTTTTGACCTTATATATATATATATATATACTATATATATATTATATATATATATTTTTAGTCGAATTTAACGAAACCAATTCGACTTAAAGGGTTTTTAACCCGAATTGATCACATGTATTATTTATATTAGACTAGAAACACGATTTCAAACATAACCCACCCCTTAGATTCGCTCCCATAGTTCAAACAAGTGGAAACCCGGTTTTTGACCCATTTACCCATTTGAAACCCTGAAAACGACCCATGCTTGATTTTAACATGAAAAACAATCCAAGGACACTTAAATATGACTAGAAATATGTTTGTAAACATAAAATGATGAATTTGAGACAAGTCTAACTTACCAATTCCTCCAACAAAGCTTTAAATCCGAATTTAACCCGAAAATGGTGATTGCTTGCACTAGAAGACTTGATCTTTTGATATGATGTATTAATGATGATGAAGATGAAGAATTTAATGCCAAACTAACTTGAACACATTTGATTGGTGTAAGAATTTAAGAGAGAGAAGGGGAAGTCTTGCAATGAATGTGAGAGAGAAAGGAATGGAAGGAAATGAATGGATAAGATGAGTGGAAGAGTTGGATTGGGTGTTAGGATAGGGTTGGGTCAAGTGTGGTGATTCATGGGTCATGGGTCGACCCATGGATCACCCGCTCACATTACTAGTTAACTTATACGTCGTCTTACGTCCTAAACCGACCAATACGACCACGTAGCTTCGTCTAGCATAAATACACGTCTCCAATCCATAAATAAATAGATGAGTTATTTAAATTAACTCGAACAATTAATCATTTAGCACGTTCGAGTCAACGGGTCAACATAGTTAAATTACGTTTAATTACGTTAATTACAAGTCAAAAATTCACAAATGTTACATCATTCCCCCGTTAAAGGAATTTCGTCCCGAAATTCAATCTAACTAGACTCGTTAAATAAATGGGGATATTTGGCTTTCATTGAATCTTCACGTTCCTAAGTAAATTCGGGCCCACGTCTAGCGTGCCATCTCACCTTAACGATCGTATACCGAGTGTTCTTAAGCTTTTTAGTTTGTCGGTCTAAGATTTCTACCGGCTCTTCCACGAACTTCAACGTTTTATCGACACGAATTTCTTCAAGAGGCACGTGAAGTGTTGGATCGGCCAAACACTTCCTAAGATTACAAATATGGAACACGTTATGAACTCCACTCAAGTTTTGAGGAAGTTCTAATCGATACGTCACCGGGCCAATATATCTCGGGCCCAACTTAATAACGTTTCATAAATCGAACCACACCTTTCCACGGGGACACCTTTAATAATACATAATCACCCACTTCAAATTCTAGGGGTCGTCGTCTCATATTTGCATACTTCAATTGTCTTTCCCGGGCTACTCTCAACTTCTCTTTGATTTGTGAGATCACCTTGGTTGTTTCAACAACAATTTCGGGTCCAATGAGTTGGCTTTCACCAATCTCCGCCCAAGCTAACGGCGACCTACACTTTCTCCCATACAAGGCTTTAAATGACGCCATTTGAATGCTAGCATGGTAGCTATTGTTGTATGAGAATTCGACTAACGGTAAATGCACATCCCAATTTCCACCAAACTCGATGGCACAAGCCCTTAACATATCTTCAAGCGTTTGAATCGTCCTTTCACTTTGACTGTCGGTTTGAGGATGGAACAACGTACTCATGTTAAGTTGAGTACCCATGGCTTTTTGTAACGCCTTCCAAAACTTTGTAGTAAATCGGGCATCCCGATCGGTTAATATGGAAATCGACACTCCATGTTTGGATACTACTTCTATGAGGCACAACGTGCCATGGTGTCAAATTTTTCATCTTCCCGGATGGCTAAGAAGCGAGCCGACTTAGTCAACCGTCACTCTCACCAATCTTGTAACACCCAAACCTTAAAAATACCGGATTTTAAAAATTTTTTAAACATTCGTTAAGACCACAATGGCGGAAAAGGTCTATTTCAATTTAAACAAATGTCAACCTATTTGTCACATAAGGTTGACGTTAAATTATCCAAAGGTGTTACTATCGTAGCACTTATTTTACAAGAAATCCGATATAGGTATCCTGCAGGCCTACACAAACCTGAACTAGGACTTAACAATATAATAAGCAAATGGCGGCTAAGGGCAATCTTCAGAACTAATGTCTAATAGTCTACCCATTCCTCACCGCGCGATCCTTCTTCCTTGTTACTCTGCGAGACACAATCGACAAAGTAGACAAGTGTCAGCTTATAAAGCCGAGTAAGATAAGATTATCCAAAAATATACATGTTAAATCAAAATTGTTTATTAAAACAATTACATATATATTTACCAATTATGTTGATCACGATCATATAAACCTGCATATATAATATCAACATATCCATATAAACACAACAATAGGATTAGCACAAAATCCTTAAATGTGCCTATCTCATATAGGGTTCCTAAAAACAATAAGGAATCCTATCTCAATTTGCGAGAATCATCCATCAATCATTATGGACTATACAACGTAATTCTCGTCTTAATAGTTATGCCAACAATATCAAAATAAGTAGGTTGGTCTAAGGACCAAAGGGTGGCCTACTATCCGACGTGACGTGTAAACATATAAATGCGGTACATCGGTGTCGTTAAGGAAATGCATAACCAAATCCCGGAATATGTGCTATGCAACGAATAGGGAGCTAACCTATACACACATTCAATCAATCGTATTCCACTTTGGGTTATGTCTAGAATACCCGTGGAACTCGTAGGTTCATAGTGTCAACTCCGAATACACTATAAGCTTATCTCTTTATCGTATTTTATACTCGAGTTCATTTTCTAAAGGCAAGCTACCTCATAAGCTATCTATGTTCAACATAACAAGGCCCTTAGTAATGTGCACAAGTTATCATACCATCCTATGATTACTAGTGTCACTATCATTCAACTCATCAACATAAGAGCTAGATCATATAATCATGCAATCAATCTTAACAACAAGTCAAGTATATGTAGCATAATAACCGTATCATTCTACTATTGATACAAACATTACAATAGCCCATAATCCCCCTCCCAACATGGTTCAATCATATAACCATAGGGTGTCAACAAATCCAAGGACCAACGATCATTCATTTCAACCCGCAATAGATTAACTAACATAATTAAGCTATGGTTGAGTCATTAGTAATCATAAGGGTTAAACAACAATCCCACCCACATGCATACATAAATTATAGTCCCAAAGTCACCCAATATAGATTAAACCCTTCCCCCAATGCCCAATCGTCGCTGCATTGCACGAAAAACCAACGGGTCAAATCAACTCTAACTCCGTGTTAGTAGCGCTTCTTGATTCTCGATATACCGAGCTTGCTGAGCTCGTCGAGAAAGCGCTACTATTGCAAACGTTAGAAGAAGCGGTTGCGGTGCATAATGTTACTATATTTGCACCAAGAAATGAAGCTTTGGAACGTGATCTTGACCCGGGGTTCAAACAGTTTTTACTTGAACCCCGGAATTTAAGATCACTCCAGGAGCTTCTGCTTCATCATATTGTGCCTAGTAGAGTTAGTGTCATACAATGGCCTAAAGAAAAGACATCGCATAATACGTTATCTGGCGATCAATTGCATCTATCAGTTTTGGATTCCATGAGGTTTGTTGGTTCGGCTGAGGTTGTTCGTGTTGAAGATATTGTGCGTAATGATGGAATTATTCATGGGATTGGGCGGTTGTTGATCCCGAAATCGGTTCAACAGGATTTTAATACACGTAGAAGTTTGCGGGCTATTTCTGCTGTTAAACCGGAGGGGGCACCAGAAGTGGATCCTAGGACGAATAGATTGAAAAAGCCGGCATCCCCTGTTCCTGTTGGTTCACCACCAATTCTTCCAATCTATTCGGCAATGGCTCCTGGGCCTTCTTTGGCCCCTGCTCCCGCCCCTGGACCTGGTGGCCCACGCCATCATTTTGATGGCGAGAGCCAAGTCAAGGACTTCATTCAGACACTTTTACAATACGGCGGGTAAATTGCTTATTTACCTTACAAAATTTTTAACTAATATCGGACCAAGCAATAAATTTTAAAAAAATAATCAACCATCATTGTTTATTTGTTTGATAATTTAGGTATAATGAGATGGCTGACATTTTGGTAAACTTAACAAATTTGGCAACGGAAATGGGGAAATTGGTATCACAAGGATATGTATTGACAGTTTTGGCGCCCAATGACGAAGCTATGGCAAAGTTGACCACTGAGCATCTGGCCGAGCCTGGGGCGCCAGAAAGGATTATGTACTACCATATTGTACCAGAGTACCAAACCGAAGAAAGTATGTACAATGCAGTTAGAAGATTCGGTAAAATTCAATATGACACACTTCACGTGCCACACAAGGTTATGGCTCAAGAAGCCGATGGATCAGTAAAATTCGGAAATGGAGAAGAAACAGCTTATTTATTCGATCCTGATATATATACTGATGGAAGAATATCGGTTCAAGGGATTGATGGAGTGTTATTTCCATCTTCGGCGCAGAGTGCAAAATCAGTTGATCCTGTTAAGGTCGTGCCCAAATCGCGCAGAGGTACGTTAATTACCGAATTACAAACTATTTGTATGTATACTTAACCAGAAATTTAACTTTAGATTAGCTATTAATTAGCCAACTGTCATTGACATATTTACATATGTTAGCCAAACATAAAGAATTAGTCGTGCAACAGGGTATATGGGCTGTCGGTGAGTTAAATAATATGGTCAACAAGGATAAATCCGTCATTATGTTAAGTAACACAATATAAGTTTATATATCATGATCAGGGTCCACCTATGATCTAATATATGATTTGTTTGTCTTTAACAAAGAAAAGAATATATATATTTGTGTATTATAAGAGATGGTCTATAGTTGCCCACGTTTTTGTAAACAGGGGAATGATATGACTTTATTGGTGAACTTGAAATATAAGGTATGGTTTGTCTTTTAGAGGCTCCCCAATGCCCTCGTGCGGGGGTTCGTCCGAGGGCCTCGGACGAGTCCACACCGTTGGGTGGGACTCGTCCCTGGCTCGTTCGGGGCACTCGTCCGAGGGGCTCGTTCCTGCAGGGACGAGTCGCTTCGTTTGTTTTTTTTTTTTTTTTTTTTTAAATGCAACGGCTATATTTCAAGGAAAAAGACAAAAAATTTGAAGTTTCAAAAGTTGGCAAAACAGGTCCCTCTAACGGCCTGTTTGACCACCTGCAGTCCAAAAAATTTACACTTTTAGTCCTTTAACGGCTAGTTTTTGAAAAAGCCTATATATACACCTTCATAAGCACTAGAACACACCACACTTTCATTATTAACATATACAAAGTAATCTCATAGCACAAATCATGTCGCATTTCAACAACCAAAAAGCCGACGACTTCTGGAACAACGCCGTGAACGATTTTAATCAATCGTACACTAACCAACCATCACAAATACCGTTCATCCCACAACCAAATGACCCCCGTTATCCTCAATTCATGGCAGCTTATTATGCTTCACTTGTGTGCTTTATTTTATTGTACTTTGTTTTTTTATTTTTATGTTCGAAATGTATTGTATTTTTAATTTTAATGAAGTTGGGTGTTTTATTAATAGTTTGTGTTAATGGGCTTAAAATGTATTTTATTTATAGTTTAGAGGGTTAGAAGTGTAAAGTTCATTTATAGTTTAGATAAATGGGTAAAATTAAATAATTGGTGGGTCCAAGACTAGTCTTTGAGGGATTAGTCCATTGGGTGCATTTTGGGGGGATTAGTCCTTGGAGCTTTTTTTGCTGATGTGGCGCTGACAGGGACTAGTCTTAGGGGGATGAGTGGTGGGCATTGGGTACCCTCTTAACACCTTTATTGATCAACAAAATTGTCAATGTAGCAATTTGGTGTCTATATTAAATGTAGTATTCTTACAAACAAACGTATGTTATTAACGTGACTTGAATTTACAACCTATAGGTAGATAGATTACCACCAGTCGATAAAAATGGAAGGAATATTTAGGGGGTCCATATCATTGAATGTTTGGCATGCTTACAAGTGAGCATCGTGCGTCTACTTGCATATGTATAGAAAATACTTATAAGCATGCATGCATACATAGCTGGAGCAAAAAAAGTTAAGTCCACAATGATATTTTAAATTATGAAATTTTATATGTAGTGTAATGTCTTAACATGTTGACATTTTCCAATTATATGCTGTCAGCATAAAAGAATTCAGTTTTACCATATAATATTGTCATTTCTGTTTTTTTGCTTTTGCTTTTGTTTTTGTTTTCTCATATGTGCCTATTGGTTTATTATATATTTTATTTCGCAACTTTTAATTATGGGAAAGCAAGTCAATTTATCTTTTGTTTCCAAAGTTTAGATCACTTTTTGTTAATTAGATGTCATTGAACGACAATGATCATCGTGATTAAGGTTGGAACTTAGAAAGATAAGAAGTTAACTCGTTAGTCTAATCTGATACAACAACAACAACAACAACAACAACAAGGTACCCAATCCCGACATAAGCCGGGCTATGGGGGAGGTATGATGTAGACAGACCTTACCCCTACACAAAGGTAGGGAGGCTGCTTCCGGTTCCACCGCAGTGGAAGGGACCTCCGGCCCGGGTGAAAAAAATAAGGTTAGATCCACCGGAGTGGAAGCTTAACCGGATAGGGATAATCTCGATCTCAAACTCTCAATCTCAATCTCAATCCACTCTTCGGTTCACAAATTCAGATCTTAGATCTAGAAATTTGTTACCGTTAGGGAGAGGGAGAGGTTAGAGAGAGAGAGAAGAGAGAGAAACTCCCAGAAGTCTTTATTAATCATACATGACCACTATTGAACCACGAAATAACCATGGTATATGACTATGTGTAACAATCTATATATATAATATTAGAACTGCATGACCCACTCTTTATTTGATTAGTTGGAATGCCGAATTCTATTCTATTAGTATTACTTTATAATCAGAATGGTGATATGTCGCTATTAATGAACAATTACAAGATATGAAGTTGCTTTCAGAGAAATATTTAATTACAGGTGGACTCACTCTTAATGACATGATTACAAAATAAAAATGGTACTCGTTTATAGTCTTAGGCTCTTAGCATTAAACTATATATTTACCGGGTCATGTTTTAAATGGCACGGGGTAGTTGTTTTAGCAAAGTTCAATGAATAGTATCATGCCAATTTGTAGTTAAAACTACTTATTCAAATCTGAGGTCCTTTGGCAAGTAAAGATCACATATTGTAAGTTTATAATTAAATTAGTACTGAATTGATGTTAATTGCAGGGAAGTTGATGGAGATAGCATGTAATGTGCTTGTGAGCATTGGGCAAGATTTAAGGTTCACCACATGCCATCACATTTGATCATCCAAAACTGCATTTGCAAGAAAAGGTTCACATCTTACTCATATGATACTCTTTTCAATGTTGTTAAAAAAAAGTTTAACCAAGTAATTCATTTGTGTATTCTTATATGATATTTTTGTTTTATTTTACAGCAGGCCAATAGCTTAAAGACAAAGAAACCTTCAAGGGGATAAAAGAATGTTTTTAGTGGGAAGGATTCTCAAAAGATGTGGCTTTTGGGTTGTCATTAGTGTTGTTTTTGTGTGTAATGTAATGTGGTAAAAAGGGGTAAAAATGTTAATATGGTTGGGAGATACGGATACCAATCAAATTTTTGGGGTCAGTAAATAGTTGGAATAAAGATAAAGGGGAGGTGTGTATTGCTGGCAGAACAAGATGGGAGTTTAATTGTTCTGTATGTGTGTGTTTTTTACGTGTGGGTTGGTCAAACAACAACCTACACCACTTGGTAATGGGTGTTGGGTTATATAACAATTTATCAAATCAAATCACAAAGCACGCAGCGGAAGATAAAACCTATGTAGTTAATTAATCAACCAAGATAGAAAA
>CM067172.1:81481977-81592070 GCA_034093135.1 Erigeron breviscapus | reverse complement strand
TTATGGAGACTTTTGATTACATCTCATTTTGATGTCGAATATATGTAATAATGTGTGAACGGTTGTTTAATGTTGGGCAACCGTTGGGTTTTCATTTGAACTATTGTTTGATATGGCATGTAACACCAACTAAATGCAGAAACCGAAATATTTTTTATTGGTTTTGACTTTTACAGTCTTTACTTCCGCAATTTAACACCGTTAGGTGAAAGATTTTTGAAAACCCATATTTTTAAACGTCGGGTGTTACATTGGATGTTTGAGTCCTCAACCGAGGGTTTATGTAACTACGTATGCATGCTTACAATCAATCGTATATGCATCAATCACAAATCGTCTGTCATAAACCAACAATCAATATTCGTCAATCATAACCCAATAATTACAATTCAAACCAAACTATACGTACATACACTTAAGAGGATTCTCCTTCTTCGAGTCCCAGATGCTTATATATAGGGTCACCCGCAGCCTTCCCACCACATCTAAAACCCATTGAAGGCATAACCGACTTCCATGTATGTACGTCTATCCTAATATTAATGAAATACTTAACAAAACATAAACCAAGTCAATCAAACGTGATAAACCGTCTCATCAATCCAACATTTAAACCAAGTCAATCAATAAATCAACAACGTAAGTAAACACGCAAGTTTTACACTTTTCAGCCCGAAACTCAAAGGAGTAGGGAGCTACGGAACTCACCTTGATTGGCTATGAAAAGTTAAGTTTGATATAAGGTCGAGTTACTGTCGTTCAAAGTTCACTTTACGTCCACCACCTGTATATCTTATTACGAAGATATAGACTACCGTCCCAGACGGTCCCAGGGACCGTTCCAGATGGTAGAAGCAGGACACGAGCAGCAGCAGGAGTTATTTGCAGGAAAATAAACCCAAAACCCTTTTCTTTAAAAACCCAAAACCCTAATTTGATGTAAGAAGTTGTGGGACTTGTTTTGAAGCAAGATTAGACGTTCTAATGCCTAAATACACGTAACTCATTTACATTTTCCATTCCAAAACATCCAGAAATCATCACATTCGATTCTTGACCCATTCTTGTCCAAGAACCCTAATTTACACCAAGAAACCCTAAAATCCGACCCGTTGGGTTTTGACCCTACCCATATGGTCTTGCATACTCATTTTATCATATTCTAACTAGTAGTAACAAAACCCACACCAAAATCTTGTTCTAACATGAAATTTGCATTAAATTCGGTTTTGACCTAAAAAGTCAAAGTAAAACCCTAATGAGCCAAAGACCTGATTTTCGACTTAAAACTCGATAGCTTAGCTTAGAAACAAGATAATAAATATGAAATGAGTAATTTGAGTGAAGTTTTACTTACCAAAGGTCACCACCAAGCTCAAACCCGAATATTGACCCACTTGGATAGTTATTGCAATTTGAAGAGCCCAATTTGGAATATGTTGTTGTAATGATAATAAGGATGATGTTTCTCACACAATTTCAACCCAAGAACAATAATGAATGCAAGAAATAAAAGAGATAGAGAGTGTGTGTGTGTGAGAGCTTCCTTGCAAGTATTTAGAGAGTGATAGAGAGAATGAAATGAATGAATGGATGAGAAAGGGGTTAAGGAGGGATAGGGTTGGGTCAAAAGGCTGATGGGTCATGGGTAACCCATGGGTCGACCCGTTTCCCCCATCAAGCCAAATTTACATATCGTTATACATTTAATCACCGGTTAAGTCATACTATCGACCCAACGAACATACCACATTGTCATTTAATCACAAAATGAACCAAATATTTCATTAACTTAGATTGTTAGTCAAATTACACGTAAAGTCAACGGGTCAAAACTCACGGATGTTACATAACAAGCCACCAAAGAAGACAAATCTCATTTTAAATGTGAAGAGTGGGGCATGAATCGACATACCAAGGATCAATGTTTCGAAATCATTGGTTATCCCGATTGGTGGACCGAGAATCATAGAACAGCAAGCAAAAAAAGTGCTTCGAGGTATAGCTAAGGGACTAGCAGAAGCAAGAAACATAAAGTTGTTTCATTATCAAGTGTTGAAGCTGTTACATGGAAAAGCAAGAAACATAAAGTTGTTTCATTATCAAGTGTTGAAGCTGTTACATGGAAAAGCAAGAAACATAAAGTTGTTTCATTATCAAGTGCTGAAGCTGAATTTCGAGTTATAGCTAAGGGACTAGCAGAAGCGTTGTGGCTAAAAACACTGTTGACAGAATTAGGATTCGCTCCCAAAGAAAGTATCCAGATCACGAGTGACAATGAAGCAGCCATCCAAATCTGAGAGAATCCGGTACAGTATGACAGGACTAAACATGTGGAGGTTGATCGACATTTCATCAAAGAAAAGTTTGAAGATGGAATTATTAAACTACCCTTTGTCAGATCTGAAGATCAACTGGCTGATATTTTAACTAAAGCAGTGGGGACAACTATATTGCATAAATGTCTGAGCAAGTTGAATTTTGACAATTCCGCTATTCAACTTGAGGGGGAGTGTTAGAAATAAGATTTCAGGATCAGTATAATATCATCATTTCCCCGAGTAAAACGATTCTCTCTTGAAAAGGTTAAATAGTAAGTATTTGTTAAATTCAATCACTAAGGTCACAAAGTTCAGAATAATTATACAAATTCCCATTCAACCAAGATTTATTCCTGAAATGATTTTAAAATGAACAAGTCAAATTAGGAGCTTTAAAAAATCAAACATATGGGTAAGAGTAAGACGAATATATTTCTCTATATAACTAAGAGAGGATATAAAATTGCTTATGTGGCATCCTCTTTTATATGACAAGTAAGATTTTTGCTTATTTGTCTAGTTTTGGATATTAGTCCTTATTTTATATTTTAAGTTGCCATGTAAATGTACACTTAATTTCATTAAGATTAGTTAAAATCTTAGATGACAAATTGTTCCTAATACTAATTATTATTTGGATTTTGCTAACTATACAATATTCTTTATTTATGTTTCAATATTAATTTTATATAGAATCTTTAATTCTTTTTAATTATGGTATCCAATATCATATCATATTAATAACTCCTATTTTTTTTTTAAAGTTACATATTCTTATCGTGACCCAATATTGAGGAAAAATATGCCTTTTACCATCATGATCGAATTGTTTACCACTTGAATTTGTAAGGCCAATACATATGTTTAGTTCTATACTCATATACAACACAATTCCAGAATTTATGTATGCAAGATCCTAACAAAATTAGTTTCGCATATGAAATATCATTATGTGGTATATATTTCAAAGAAAACGAAATTTAAGTAATAAAATAAATAAAGTAAAAGATTTTTGAGAGAAAATAACAATCCATAGTACTTCATGGTTGAATAAGTTGATCGAATATAGCGTAAATACTAATTAACGAAAAATAATTCAAAGGAAATAATGAGACAAGAAGGTGTTACCTTTTGAAGGAAGATGAATACTTTATTAATATAAAAAATGTGGTACTTCGTATTTTTTCTCTTTAGTAATGGGTTCATTATTATTCAACAAAAGAGTGAAAATTATAATTGGTTATTGTGTTTATTAAAGCCAACAAAAAATGTGTAATTAAAAAAGAAAAAATGAATTATTGATAGACTTCTATAATTAAATGAGTTGGATATTCCATATAAAGTTAATATTAAAACATGAAACATTAAATAGCTAGAATATTGTTAAAATGGAATGCTTAACTATAGCCCATGGCTATAGTTAGCAAAACCCTTATTATTTTACTAAGTCAACTCAAATTCAAAATCTATTTATGTATATGTGCGTAAAAATAGGAATTTAACCAACCCATCATATCTTCATAAATTTCATTTTATCTTAATTAATTTTTTAAGGTGTTTGTTATTTTTAAAGCATTGGCCAAAAGTCACGTATATATTTACCAAAGATTAGCTTTATCTACGGTAATTGATTGTGTTTGCGGTTATTACCTAAAAACTCAATCTATTCAACTCTTACGTGATATTATTATTAATTGTGTGATAAGTTTCCACATTATCAAAAAATAAAAAATCATAATCCGTTTATAAAAAAAAATTATGCGCTACAATGCTAAAATTTATGTATAATAGTCATGTATAATAAACGAATCATGTCATGAAGTATGCCATTATTTCTAAACTTCTGTCAATTCTCAAACTACACTTAAAATAATTGGATACATATATGATAAATTTAAATTATTCTGTTGTTATTTTTTTCTTTCTCTTTAAACATATAATAGATTACATTGTTGTTAAAAAGTTTATTGTAATTTGACTTCTTTTTTTATTACTCTACCATGCAAGTTTAATCTAGTGTGCTTATATAGACAATTTTTTAAAAATCCATCTGATTTATACAAACCCCATATCATACTTTTATCAAAATTCAGTTGCTTGAAAAAAACCCGCGTAAAACATAATATTTGCTTTTACACTATTCCAATAACTTAGGCATCAATTTTATCTCTAATAATCATACCAAAATTATGTAAATCATGAAATGATTTTAAAATGAACAAGATTGGGACGAGTTTAATGTTTGATTTGTTACCATAATTAGAATGGTCTTTTCTCTGTATAAATTGAGGTCTTGGCTCAATGTAATTATCTTCAAATCAAAACATAATACTTCTCATTCATATATCTATAGCGAGGAATTACTCACTGTGATATTTGATATCCGTAGACATTATATAAAATCCTTGTTTCAATCGATCAGGTATCACTTCTCATTCAATGTGACTCCCCTACTCGTAGTAGTTACTTCCATTTTATTTTTTTTTGAACGGCTGATTGTTGGTTTTGAGTTCGGTTGATAGAATTAAATTAAATTTGTATAGGAGATCAAAAATAAATAAAATAAAATTGGATAAATGACCCATCATACGTATAGTAGATACATAGCTAATGTAGTTTTTATCTTCCAAAATTGATGCCTAATGTCTGTTCAGGATTTACATAATTTTGGTATGATTATTAGAGATAAATGGGGGGGAAAATGGAACTTGCAAGCAAATACAGCCAAGTTTTGTGGTAGCTGTTCAAAATAGTTTTTTGTTCTGTTTTTTCAAAAATTAACAATTTCTGTTTTTTTTTTTCTTTTGTTGATTGAAGTTATTGGAATAGTGTAAAAGCAAATATTGTGGGATGATAAAGTTTTCATATATTTGAATTCTAAAGAACCGCAGTGCTTTTAAAGTTATGTTTTACGCGGATTAGCGGTTTTTTTCAAGCAACTGAATTTTGATAAAAGTATGATATGGGGTTTGTATAAATCAGATGGATTTCTAAAAAATTGTCTATATAAGCACATATTCGTCTTACTCTTACCCATATGTTTGATTTTTTAAAGCTCCTAATTTGACTTGTTCATTTTAAAATCATTTCAGGAATAAATCTTGGTTTAATGGGAATTTGTATAATTATTCCGAACTTTGTGACCTTAGTGATTGAATTTAACAAATACTTACTATTTAACCTTTTCAAACATCATAGGTTGTATGACAAGCTAGTATGTGTTAAAATGAGTTCGATTCATATGCTTTGGTCCTTAAATTTGTCTTTTTTCACATTTACAAGAATCTTGGACTGTTGTTTGTACATTTAGTTTTTAATGGTGTTACGCCCGTTTAAGCTTAAAGTGTAATATGTCGTATGAAGCATTTTTAGTAAACTAGTCATGTTGTCAGCTTTGGGTCTAAATATGCAGTATGTGTGCGGGCAGAAATGACCTTATAACTTCTGCAAATTTTGATGTATATATATGTGGTCTTTTAATCATAAATGGTTAGAATGCGGTTTATGTCTTTCGCTTTGGTCAATGGGCTCGTTTGGCTCTTTTATGCTAAATTGGAAAATGATTAATTTAAAAGTGTTTGATAGTTTATGTGGAAGAAATCCCTACATTTTGGTGTAATTTAAGTCTTGTTAACTTACAGAAATAAGACGAACCTTCAAAGTGTATGAAATGGGTCAGGCTGACAACTTGGGTAAAATGTAAAATGGGGTCTGGAGCTGTTTTTGAAAGGCCATAACTATTTGTGTGTATCGTTTTGGTAAAGACTAAAAATAGATAATGAAAGTAGGTTGGATGGTATTTCAAATGGCATATGATTTTCAGAAAACGGACATGTATAAGTGGTACATTTATGGGTCGTAAAACAGCCTCTTGGTGCTGTGTTTTGCTGATTTTCAGCAGCAAGAAATGGTTTTCCACTGTTTTCAAGAGGCTGTAACTTTTTGAGTAAACTGTTTGGGTCAAATATGAAAATAGGATATGATAGTAGGGGATTAGGTCTTTCAAATGGCATAAAAGTTACTGATAAGAGAGATGTCTAAATGGTTCAAATGCGGGTCACAAAACAGCTCGTGAGTGCTGTTTGCTGAATTCCAGCAGCCTAAAATGGCTTCTGGCTGTTTTTGAGAGGCCATAACTTTTAGTGTATTGTGTTTTGAAGAAAAATGAAAGCATATATTTAAAGTATGTCCAAATCTCTTTGTAACGGTATATTGAATGTTTGTTTTAGAAAGGTTTAGAGTGTCCAATAATGATGTCCAAAACAGGTGGTCGGGGCTGTCTAAACTTGACCCATCCACCATGTTAAGTCGAGTATACAAAATTTAAGTGTCCTCCTTGACAAGTTGTTACTGTGGGTCGAGTCATACATGTTTGTATTCATCCGAATAGAAGTATATAAAATATTTGAATCGTTTACTTTATATATATTATGAGTTCTAATATATATATATATATATTTATAAAAAAAACGGGCGTGACAAATGGTCTTTTGGATTACTTTGGATGGTTTTCCCTGATAGTGATTTAAATGGCAGTGTGAATCATCATGGCGCGCACAGATAGGTGCATTACTTCTCGAAAAGGAAGAAAGAACCAAAATTTTCATACAGAAGAAATCCTCATCCTCAAATCAGGAGGATCACATGACAGGTGTAGAGAATCATACGAAATGGGCCAAGTTTTTGGATTACGATTCAAAACTTTTGAGGAAGAAGGTGAGGCTGAAGATAGTGAATTTGATGATACTTTAAGGAAGGAAGAATTGCTTGATCATGATAACTGCATGTGGTTATCTTCAGGTAGTGCATCATTTCCATCTTGTTATCAGTCTGACGATTTGTTTGGTCGCATAGACCTTAAGATAGATGTCTGGCTAATTTCTCTATAATCAACAGCATCACCAAGACCTGGTACAGTTTCAAGTACACAAGTCATATACTTTGATGGATCAAAACTGAATCCTATGGAAGAAGCGTCTTTAATTCTAGATCAAAGGGAAGTTTTGAATGATGATGTGTGTGTTCAAGAAAAATTAGAAGAAGAAGAAGTGGTTTCCTGGTTAGTTACTGCAACCGAGAATGACTGCATGTGGTTATCTTCAGGTAGTGCATCATTTCCATCTTGTTATCAGTCTGACGATTTGTTTGGTCGCATAGACCTTAAGATAGATGTCTGGCTAATTTCTCTATAATCAACAGCATCACCAAGACCTGGTACAGTTTCAAGTACACAAGTCATATACTTTGATGGATCAAAACTGAATCCTATGGAAGAAGCGTCTTTAATTCTAGATCAAAGGGAAGTTTTGAATGATGATGTGTGTGTTCAAGAAAAATTAGAAGAAGAAGAAGTGGTTTCCTGGTTAGTTACTGCAACCGAGAATGACTGCATGTGGTTATCTTCAGGTAGTGCATCATTTCCATCTTGTTATCAGTCTGACGATTTGTTTGGTCGCATAGACCTTAAGATAGATGTCTGGCTAATTTCTCTATAATCAACAGCATCACCAAGACCTGGTACAGTTTCAAGTACACAAGTCGTATACTTTGATGGGTCTAAACTGAATCCTATGGAAGAAGCGTCTTTAATTCTAGATCAAAGGGAAGTTTTGAATGATGATGTGTGTGTTCAAGAAAAATTAGAAGAAGAAGTGGTTTCCTGGTTAGTTACTGCAACCGAGAATGACTGCATGTGGTTATCTTCAGGTAGTGCATCATTTCCATCTTGTTATGAGTCTGACGATTTATTTGGTC
The DNA here is from genome assembly GCA_034093135.1 of Erigeron breviscapus. Lineage (NCBI taxonomy): Eukaryota > Viridiplantae > Streptophyta > Magnoliopsida > Asterales > Asteraceae > Erigeron > Erigeron breviscapus. Next base: position 81,583,995 of record CM067172.1, on the reverse strand, counting down.
GCATATGTAGGTTTCAGGCCCCACTCAACTCACTCAACTCACACTCACGATTATATATATGAGAATATGTAAAGAGTAATAGAAGAAAAAACTCACTGAAACTGATATCTTTTACTAAACTCAAAGTGGGGTACAAAAACAGATAACTACATACTACTCCTAATTATAATGAACAAAACATAAAACACATGCTCATAAACTGCTCCTATTTTCTAGCTCCCATATTCCCAAGTCAAACCTCAACTTTGTCCTACTTTCATGCATAATATTCTGTAACATCCGTGAGTTTTGACCCGTTGACTTTTCGTGTAATATGACTAACAATTTAAGTTAATGAATTATTTGGGTCGTTTTGTGAATTAAATGACAATGTGTTATACTCGGGTCGATATTATGTTGTGATTGGTGTTTAGATGTCTAACGATTGTAATTTGGCTTGAGATGAGAAACGGGTCGGCCCGTGGGTAGTCCATGACCCACCAGCCACCCAAGACCCAATCCTTTCCTTATCTATTCTTTCCATCTTTCATTTCTATCTATCTTTCTCTCATTTCACTTAAGTAAAAAGGGCAAAAAGAACCCATTTCATTCCTACTTCTATCTATCATCGATTGGTGTTTTGGAACTAGTATAACACTAGAATCATAGTCTTCTAAACCACATTATCGTCATATCGAAGAATCAAAGATGGAAGTTCTTGCATTTTACCCATTTTGACCTAATTTCGGGTTTGAGCTCAAGGAGAAGTTCTGGTAAGTCTAATTCATCCCATTTACTTCTATTTATGTTAGTTTACTCATTTCTAGTCATCTCGTACTTTTACAAGTCTTAAATCGGGTCGAAATGGAATTAGGGTTAAATTAGGGTTTCGGTTTGGGTTGAATGATTTGGAAGTGTTCTTGATGTTTTGGAATGGAAATTTGTAATGGGTTATGTGTATTTATGTTTAATGGCACTTAGTTAAGCTTCAAAATGAGTTTCAAGCTCTTACAAAATCGTTTTGGTATGCTTTGGGTCGAATTTTGGGGGTTTTGGTTCGTTTTCTGCACTTAGGGCTGCTGGTGCTGGTGCTGGTGCTGGGAATTGTCCCACTGCGGCGCAGTGGAGGGGGCCTAGTCCCACTGCGGCGCAGTGGATTACCACTGCCCATTCTGCCTTGTTTTGGCCCACTGCGGCGCAGTGGCTTGGCTTTGCCCCACTGCGGCGCAGTGGATTCATTCTGGACATTCGCGCGCGTCAGTTTTCAAACGTTAATAACTTTTGGTCCGTAAGTCCAAATAAGTCGTATGACCTATCGTTGGAATCATAAGAGAGTCTAGTTTCACGTAGTAAACTTCATTTTGTATGAATCTTTGTGAATTTCTAAAAATGTCTAGTCAAAGTGTTATGTTTCACACTCGGTAATGTTAAGAAAGTAATTGTGGGTTCGTGACTCAACTTAAACCTAAGGAACCAACTTGTTTATGATTATAAAGTTGACATTATGATATATGGCATGCTTTGATAGGTTGTGAACACGTGGGGCCCAATACTCGCTATTAATCTTTTATTAACTCGACTTAAGCTTCTTTGCCGATCAAGGTGAGTTTCGTATCTCCCTACTCGCTTGAGATTCGGGCTGAAAAGTGTAAACTTGCGTGTTTACTTACGTTGTCGATTGATTGATTGATTTGGTTTAAATGTTGGATTGATGAGACGGTTATCACGTTTGAATGACTTGATTTATGTTTTGTTAAGTATTTCGTTAATATTAGGATAGTCGTACATACATGGAAGTCGGTTATGCCTTCAATTTTAGATGTGGTGGGAAGGCTGCGGGTGACCCTATACATAAGCATCTAGAACTTGATGAAAGTAGAATCCTCCGAAGTGTATGTACGCATTGTTGAGAGGAATTGATGGATGTTGGGAATGTGTTTGGAACGGATATATACGCCATGTTATACTTGACTGGTACGGTACACACTCATGCATACTTTTATTGTTGCATTGATGACGTTATTGACGCGCATTTGATATACGTTGTGGTCTTACATACGTATGATACATGATTTGATGCTAATATTTCGCGTGCTCGTTTATTATACGCAATTACTTTGCCCTTATGATCTTGTAATGATTTGCTATTACGATTAGGTTAGTTGTACATACATGGAAGACGATGATACCTTTAATGAATTGTAGATGTGGTGGGAAGGCTGCGGGTGACCCTATATATAAGCATCTATGATTCCTTAAATGTAAAGTCGTATGAAATGTATGTGCATTGTAGTTTTAGATGATTTGTTGTACGATAGACTTGTGATTTGGTTGATGTACTTCCAAGTGCTTTACACTTGAGAACATGCTTTTGTACTTATTGATTGGTTGATGTACTTCCAAGTATACTTACTTGATGAATGGTTCCACGTACTTCCAAGTGTCATACACTTGAGATCGCGCAATGTACGACGTACTACCAAGTTGTTAGACTTGAGAATATTGTGTTGGTAATGGTTTTGTTGTTGTCATGGTACTCTTAGGATGCGTTATCTGATGCCAAATTGTTGGTCATGCCTTTTATGCATTCAGCACTTACATTGATATTTACATCATTTGTGCATACTTATTACACATTTACTGATAATGGTGTAATCTTGTTGTTGGACGTTATTGTATTACTTAGAGGCTCGCTGTAAGTCAGGTCTAGCCTCCATTCGTATATTGTGATTATTGACGATGGTTCCTTATGGACCATTACTACGAACTCACCAACCTTGTGTTGACTATGCTTAGTACACTTTTCAGGAAATCAGGTTCTCCGGACGTGGAGTTTAGTTGCTTGCTTGCTGTTAAACCCGGGCTTTGGACCTTATGAATCAAGGATTCATCGACCTTCTCTTTTGCATTATACTTAGGATCGATTCGCCATCTTCGGAAATGTTCTTTTGTAAACTTTGATGGTTATTTACTCCTTATGTATTTTGGTACTTGTTTCGTATTGTATGGATTCACTGAATCTTTATTTGCATTTAGTTCTTGTTCTATTGTAATTCCACCTTGTGCTATATGATTTCCGTGATATTTCGAGCCTCGGCTTGGGGTGTTACAGAATGGTGGCCCATGCGTGGTCGTAGAGAATTAGGCGGTTTGACCTAGACTACGGCTTAAGTTAAAACTCTTCATATAGCATGCATGGTTAGGAAATTTGTGTGCAACGTGAATTCTGTGAACCTTAGAAAGTGTATATTGTGAGTTCGTAGTTAAGACCACTTATGTGATGGCTTGAATTCAACGTGATGAATGTGGAATGAGTACAATGTGGTTAATGTGTGCATTGACTGAATTTGATTGTCGTTGATGTGGATTGTTACTATTAATTGATGCTAGTTGGATGATTTAGAGCAAAATGAAGTTATGTTATTAACTTAGTATAATATTGTGGCAACCCTAAAAGAACCCGATCAACTCTTTTATGGTCACCCAACATTATAACAAGTTAATAACATCATGGATTGCGCATACATGGCTTAAAGTATAATAAGGAACCGATATGCTTAATGGAAGTTGATTAGGTGGAGGGTTAGCCGTTGGTACACCCTGTATACATACCTGGTCAATAACTAGAGAGCATATCGAATTCGGATTATACTTTGAATCATTCGTGTTAGTTGCTTGGCTTAGTGTATAATAGGGAACCGATATGCTTAATGGAAGTTGATTGGGTGGAGGGTTAGCCGTTGGTACACCCTGTATACATACCTGGTCAATAACTAGAGAGCATATCGAATTCAGATTATACTTAACCCATTTGTGTTAATTGTTTGATTTTATGATGTATTGAGCATGATTACTTGAGTTAATGATAGACAATTGTAGTGAACTTGACATGATAATACGATAAGTAACAATCCCATAGGATTCTAGCACTATTACCTTAGCTTAATGACATGAAATGAGTACATTATATCGGTATGAGAGCATTGACTACTTGTGTGACTAACATGTGAGCATTTGAGACTAACTCTCGGGTCAACGTGTCACTTGCTTTATAGAAATGGTGAGGCCAAGGAGAGCCGGAACGAACTATAGGGCTGAACCGGAAGAACCTCAACCGGAAGCTCAACCGGAGGTACAAGGAGGTAAGAGGTAGGGGCCGTGGTAGGGGCCGTGGTAGAGGTCGTGGTAGAGGCCAAGGAAGGGGTCGTGGTGAAGTTTCTGAGCCAAACATGGCTGAGGTGATCGCTCAAACGATCGCCAATATCATGCCAACCATTATTGCTCAAGTCACGGCAAGTCTTGGGCAGAACAATGTGGCTCAAAACAATGAAGCCCCAGAAAATGTGAATAATGAAAATGCTCAACCTCAGGACGTAGAAAACGAAGAAGAGAACCAGTGAGAGTTGATAACCGTATACCCATGTATAATCAACATGGAGGGTACCGACAGGGGTGTATATTTAAAGACTTCAAAAGCTGTGGGGCGCCGGAGTTTAATGGAAGAGGCGGTCCCACAGAGTGTATAAGGTGGTTTGAGGAGATCGAGGCAGTGATTGAAAGAAGTCATTGCACATATGACGACCGGATTTCCTATGCATCCGGCATGTTTAAAAATGACGCCTTGAGTTGGTGGAACCAAGAGATAACTTTGGGGCGGACTTATAACTTGGAATGGATCGATTTCAAGAACAAGGTGAAGGCGAAGTTTTGTCCTCCCTATGAACTACAAAACTTGACCATTGAGTTTGTTAATCTCAACATGGACGGAGCCGATTACAAGAGCTATGTTAGACGATTTCAAGAGTTGTCTACCCTCATTCCTCACTTGGTGGATTCCGAGTCTCGGGCCATCGAGAAGTTTGTATTGGGCTTGAATCCTCAAGTCCGATCTTATGTGAATTCTAACATGCCTACTTCTTTGGCCGATGCTGTCAACCGAGCCGGTAGTGTGACTGAAGACTTATTGAGGAGCGGTGTTTTGAGTAACTCCTCAACAAACAAGAGAAAGGAAATGGGAGAATCAAGTGGGGTGAAGAAAATGGGAAGGTTTGATCCCAAAGATGCTAGTAGGGGTAGGGTTATGGCGGCGGCGGGGCCAACGAGGAAAACTTACTTAGGACCTCACCCCTTTTGTGCAAAGTGTAATCGTCATCACTCCCCCGCTATCCAATGTGGGACTTGCTTTAATTGTAACCGACCCGGGCACGAGGCCAAAGATTGTAGAGCACCGAAGGCGGCACCATTGAATGTAGCACCTTTACGGGTCGTCCCTCCTCAAGGTAACCAACAAAGAGGCGAGTGTTTTGGATGTGGTAGTCGTACTCACTACCGTAACAATTGTCCGCAATGGGTTGGACAACAAGTTGAAGTGGCGGTCCATCCGAACCAGCTCCAAATTACCGGGCCGAACCAAAACCGTGGCCAACAAGGTCAACAAGTTCAACCCCGAGGCCGAGCTTTTGCGGGAAATGGCAATGGGGGCCAAAATGATCCAAACGTTGGTTAAGGTACATTCCTCTTAACGGTCGTTATATTATGGCACTACTCGATATTGGAACAGATTATGATCTCGTTTATCCAAACGTCACTCCTTTGAATTACGTTCGTTCGTGTGTTTTGGAATTATATGTTTAAAATTTTTGGATGTTTAGCGACTCCATAACTAAATTTGGTCAAATACCCCGTGTATCTATCTTGACTCTAGAAAACGACTAAACTCTTTACGTACTTGGTGCTCTATGATATTAAGGTTCTTGACGATAAAGTAAGTACAATCTGAATACCAGCGGTTAATACGGCTCTTATTTGTGTAGTAGGGTTTGCTAGGGTAAAAATATATAACGGTAGGGTTCTTAGTGTCCCATGTACATCTTCCAACTTAAAGGTCCTTAGAACTACCATCTCAAGAATCTGAAAACTAACGTCGTCTCTATTAATCTTGAGTCTCCCGAACGCTTTTCCGGGTGACTTACCGGGCTTGTCCCATCTCGATAGCTTAAATTTCGTATATGCTTAACTTCCTAACATCGCGCGCGTAGTCAAAACCCTTATAGACTTATGAGATGCGAATAAGCTCGTAGTGAAAGACCGGGAGGGAGATTCGAAGGAAAACAAATTGTAATGGATTTCACCATGAAGTCGCCGACGACAAGAAGTGGTCACGATACGACGAAACCGATAAAATCTGACAACTTGACACATTAGTATGTAGAAGAAATGGTGTAAGTGCACAGAGATTCGATTTCTATCATTTCAGATAAAGAAAGTCGCTTAACTCCAATTCAGGGAGCCATTCAATGAGCAACGGGTACTCAAACCGACTTGAGACTTGATCACATGTGAAGAAAATGTGCTTATGACCATGGCGGAAATCTTGTGCAATGAAGGTTGTTACGCGAATATTCGAATGTCACAAACCGAAGCATTAAGTAGTAGAGGTGTTACTCTCCGCTGGATGAGCCAAGAATCAAAGAAAGCCAATGCAACGGGCCTAGAATAGTAATTGGAATGACAAGAACAACTTCTCAAACTAAAAAGATAGCAACTAGCTTGCATGCTACGAAGGAAGTGGGTCGATGTGTGTTGAAGACCGTCAGAGTTGAAACCTAAGTACCCGCATCTGTCTAACTATTAGTGTTTTGTTGAATTTCGGGACGAAATTCTTTCAACGGGGGAATAATGTAACATCCGTGAGTTTTTGACCCGTTGACTTTTCGTGTAATATGACTAACAATTTAAGTTAATGAATTATTTGGGTCGTTTTGTGAATTAAATGACAATGTGTTATACTCGGGTCGATATTATGTTGTGATTGGTGTTTAGATGTCTAACGATTGTAATTTGGCTTGAGATGAGAAACGGGTCGGCCCGTGGGTAGTCCACGACCCACCAGCCACCCAAGACCCAATCCTTTCCTTATCTATTCTTTCCCTCTTTCATTTCTATCTATCTTTCTCTCATTTCTCTTAAGTAAAAAGGGCAAAAAGAACCCATTTCATTCCTACTTCTATCTATCATCGATTGGTGTTTTGGAACTAGTATAACACTAGAATCATAGTCTTCTAAACCACATTATCGTCATATCGAAGAATCAAATGTGGAAGTTCTTGCATTTTACCCATTTTGACCTAATTTCGGGTTTGAGCTCAAGGAGAAGTTCTGGTAAGTCTAATTCATCCCATTTACTTCTATTTATGTTAGTTTACTCATTTCTAGTCATCTCGTACTTTTACAAGTCTTAAATCGGGTCGAAATGGAATTAGGGTTAAATTAGGGTTTCGGTTTGGGTTGAATGATTTGGAAGTGTTCTTGATGTTTTGGAATGGAAATTTGTAATGGGTTATGTGTATTTATGTTTAATGGCACTTAGTTAAGCTTCAAAATGAGTTTCAAGCTCTTACAAAATCGTTTTGGTATGCTTTGGGTCAAATTTTGGGGGTTTTGGTTCGTTTTCTGCACTTAGGGCTGCTGGTGCTGGTGCTGGGAATTGTCCCACTGCGGCGCAGTGGAGGGGGCCTAGTCCCACTGCGGCGCAGTGGATTACCACTGCCCATTCTGCCTTGTTTTGGCCCACTGCGGCGCAGTGGCTTGGCTTTGCCCCACTGCGGCGCAGTGGATTCATTCTGGACATTCGCGCGCGTCAGTTTTCAAACGTTAATAACTTTTGGTCCGTAAGTCCAAATAAGTCGTATGACCTATCGTTGGAATCATAAGAGAGTCTAGTTTCACGTAGTAAACTTCATTTTGTATGAATCTTTGTGAATTTCTAAAAATGTCTAGTCAAAGTGTTATGTTTCACACTCGGTAATGTTAAGAAAGTAATTGTGGGTTCGTGACTCAACTTAAACCTAAGGAACCAACTTGTTTATGATTATAAAGTTGACATTATGATATATGGCATGCTTTGATAGGTTGTGAACACGTGGAGCCCAATACTCGCTATTAATCTTTTATTAACTCGACTTAAGCTTCTTTGCCGATCAAGGTGAGTTTCGTATCTCCCTACTCGCTTGAGATTCGGGCTGAAAAGTGTAAACTTGCGTGTTTACTTACGTTGTCGATTGATTGATTGATTTGGTTTAAATGTTGGATTGATGAGACGGTTATCACGTTTGAATGACTTGATTTATGTTTTGTTAAGTATTTCGTTAATATTAGGATAGTCGTACATACATGGAAGTCGGTTATGCCTTCAAAGGGTTTTAGATGTGGTGGGAAGGCTGCGGGTGACCCTATACATAAGCATCTAGAACTTAATGAAAGTAGAATCCTCCGAAGTGTATGTACGCATTGTTGAGAGGAATTGATGGATGTTGGGAATGTGTTTGGAACGGATATATACGCCATGTTATACTTGACTGGTACGGTACACACTCATGCATACTTTTATTGTTGCATTGATGACGTTATTGACGCGCATTTGATATACGTTGTGGTCTTACATACGTATGATACATGATTTGATGCTAATATTTCGCGTGCTCGTTTATTATACGCAATTACTTTGCCCTTATGATCTTGTAATGATTTGCTATTACGATTAGGTTAGTTGTACATACATGGAAGATGATGATACCTTTAATGAATTGTAGATGTGGTGGGAAGGCTGCGGGTGACCCTATATATAAGCATCTATGATTCCTTAAATGTAAAGTCGTATGAAATGTATGTGCATTGTAGTTTTAGATGATTTGTTGTACGATAGACTTGTGATTTGGTTGATGTACTTCCAAGTGCTTTACACTTGAGAACATGCTTTTGTACTTATTGATTGGTTGATGTACTTCCAAGTATACTTACTTGATGAATGGTTCCACGTACTTCCAAGTGTCATACACTTGAGATCGCGCAATGTACGACGTACTACCAAGTTGTTAGACTTGAGAATATTGTGTTGGTAATGGTTTTGTTGTTGTCATGGTACTCTTAGGATGCGTTATCTGATGCCAAATTGTTGGTCATGCCTTTTATGCATTCAGCACTTACATTGATATTTACATCATTTGTGCATACTTATTACACATTTACTGATAATGGTGTAATCTTGTTGTTGGACGTTATTGTATTACTTAGAGGCTCGCTGTAAGTCAGGTCTAGCCTCCATTCGTATATTGTGATTATTGACGATGGTTCCTTATGGACCATTACTACGAACTCACCAACCTTGTGTTGACTATGCTTAGTACACTTTTCAGGAAATCAGGTTCTCCGGACGTGGAGTTTAGTTGCTTGCTTGCTGTTAAACCCGGGCTTTGGACCTTATGAATCAAGGATTCATCGACCTTCTCTTTTGCATTATACTTAGGATCGATTCGCCATCTTCGGAAATGTTCTTTTGTAAACTTTGATGGTTATTTACTCCTTATGTATTTTGGTACTTGTTTCGTATTGTATGGATTCACTGAATCTTTATTTGCATTTAGTTCTTGTTCTATTGTAATTCCACCTTGTGCTATATGATTTCCGTGATATTTCGAGCCTCGGCTTGGGGTGTTACATATTCGGTCACAATTTACACCAATTCTTCACATGACCCATTTGATAAAACACAACATGAGTTGACCCGTAAACAAACCCGATTAAGTCCAACATTTCACCCCCTTAATCGGTGTTTGTTTCACGCCATTCGCCACAGCACTACATCACCATCTTCATCTTGGTTCTCATCTCCCGATCCTTCCAAGTTTCGAGCCACTCAGATTGTTTGCTCTCGTTCGCCTCTTTAGTTTACACTGATCTGGAGCTCATCTTTAATTACACTACCTGAAAAAAACAAACACAAAAGGCTTCCTTTGTTTCTTCATCACGTTGACTAGCTATTAAAAAAAATAACACTTTAGAACTTCTTGTCTTTGTTCCACGATCAAACCACATAGATATTAAATCTCGATTCACAGAGAATTCTTGCTCACAAAACAGCTTCAGTACTTCTTGGACCAGAGACTTCACGCAAGTAGTTCTTCTTTGTTCACTCGATTTTCTTCCCGATTTCACGCAGAAATTATGATCTGCACACAGCAGCACTTCGCTTCACACAGACTGATCATTGATAGCACACAACTGTTCCTTCCCTTTCTAAAGCAACCATTGAACACCAGTATAGACCTGAGTCTCTCACATGCACCCAACGCATAAACACAAATTACTCGCCTCTCTTTGAACCACGAAGATTCTTCACCAAAAACGCAATTAATCACCTTTGACTCACACAACGATTCAACCACACAGACTTCTCGAACCGATCACATGAATTCCTTTCAGTTTCATACAGTACCGCTTCACACAAATCAAATGATAAACTCTCTTTCCCATGACACACACAGCCTTGCATCAGACCAGCCATTCACTCAGGCTGAACACTATTATCTTGAATCACACAGTTTTTCTCCTTTCAATCACACAGATTGACATTTGACACTTGACCTCGGTTGCTTTCCACACAGTAGCAAGTCTCGATATCTTCTTATTGACATGATAAACTCAGCCCACAAAGAACTCCACCTGATCACACTGATCGAATTTCACACATAATTACACTCCAATCTGTTCACTCAGAACTCATCTTTGATCACGCATATCTTCAATTCTTCCTCATTAGACATCACCCCGTTCTCGCTAACAACTCTTAAGACAACTTCTTTTGCTTCCAAACAGATCACACAACTCAGTTTCTGATCACGCAGATCAGCCCAAACACACCTACAATACTCAGCTTTCGTCTCGGCTTCTTCTCCTTCACATGAACTCGGCTCACTCAGAACTCAATATTATGGCTCACATAGAACCCCTCTTCTTTGATCTCTTTCTTCGCCTCACCAGTTAACCTAAGAACTGTCCTTTTCGCGTAGACTCTTTACTTAGCACTATAAAACACACAGATTCTTCTCTTTTTCTCTCTCTTCTTAACCCACAAACTTGTTGTTTTCCTATTAAAATTAAAATATCATTAGCTTTATTATTAAGTTATCCAAGTTAGCTTTGTGGTCAAGTCATCTTAGCTGTCAATTGGTTAGGTACGAGTATAATGGGGATATATATATTGGTCTCCTATTTTCTTTGTGATTTAAGAATAACACAAAAACCTTTTCTTACTTTCCATATGGCATCAGAGCCGCCACTTTCAAAATCCTAAACCTAACTCAAATCAAAACAAATATAACAAATCACCCTTAGTCGATTCCATGGCTGGTGATGCTGAATCCTCAAACAAGAAAACCATTCCTGACGCAAGCTCACCACTGTATATCCATGCGTCAGACTACCCTAAACAATTACATGTTAATGAAATACTTAACGACAACAATTATCCCGATTGGTCCCAAGAGATGATGAACTTCCTATTCGCTAAAAACAAAGTAGGATTCATCGATGGATCAATTAAGAAACCAAGCGAAGATTCCGACGATTATATGTTGTGGATGAGGTGTGACGCGATGGTGAAGGGCTGGTTAACGACTGCCATGGAAAAAGAGATTAGAATGAGCGTCAAATACGCCACCACCGCGACAGAGATGTGGTCTGACTTGAAAGAACGCTTTGGAAAAGAGAGTGCACCAAGGGCTTATGAGCTAAAGCAAAAACTCTCTGCCATAGTACAGAATGGGACTACTGTTTCGAATTATTTCACCAAACTCAGAAGTCTCTGGGATGAAATCGCCTCCGCCATGCCGGTGCCTCAATGCACGTGTAAAGGGTGCTCTTGTGATGTCGGGAAAAATCTGGTTAAATTCAAAGATAAAGAGAGATTATACGAGTTTCTCATGGGTCTTGATCACACCTTTGCTGTGATTAGGACTCAGATTTTGGCAATGAAACCCATTCCCAGTCTGAGTGCTGCTTATCATTTGGTAGCCGAAGATGAAAGACAAAGAATCATAACCTCTGAAAAGAAACAACCTGCTACTGAAGGGGCTGCTTTCAAAGCTTTTGTTCCCCCCAAACGGGAATACCAGGCTCCACAACGCAACAAAAACAAACAGAAAGAAACCACAAAACAAGATGAGGTCGACCACTGTACCTATTGTGATAAGGATGGCCATACCCGGGATGGATGTTTTGAGCGTATCGGGTATCCAGACTGGTGGCCAGGAAACAAGAAACATGGAGTTACTAAACCGAAGGTCGCCTATGCTGGACACACCAACACCTCACCCATTGGTTTGACTAACGAACAATATGAATCTTTTTTAAAGTTTTTTTCTGAAACAGGGATAACCAGTAAAGATGGTGATGCTCCAAAGGCATTCATGACAAGCAAAGGTAACGATGATGATGATTGGATCTTTGATTCGGGTTCGACTGACCACATCACGCGTAATGCTAACATATTGTCTAATAATGTTCCCTACCATCTAGAAAGTCCCGTAGTCATACCTACTGGGGATAAAGTTCCAATTGAAGGTAAAGGAGTATCTGCTTTGCCTGATGGAACTGAACTAAAAGGGGTCTTACATATTCCAAAATTCATGTGTAATCTTTTATCCGTCTATAGACTTTGTCATGATCTCCAAAGTGCCGTAACCTTTTTCCCCGATTTTTGTGTAATACAGAAACTCCAAACGAGACGCTTGATTGGTGTGGGTGAGTGCAAACGAGGACTATACCGAATGAAGATGGTAGGAGGGGAGAAAAGAGCTCTTGCAACAACAATGGGAATATGGCACAAGAGATTGGGACACGCGTCTGGTGATAAACTTTCCCACATAGATTTTCTTAGTAATAGTTCTTTCAATAAAGTTTGTGATTCATGTCTTAAATCTAAACATTCCAGACTTCCTTTTTCGGATAGCATAATAAAAACCAATGGTTGTTTTGAACTATTACATTGTGATATTTGGGGTAAGTATCGTATTACATCCCTTACGGGGGCAAGTTATTTTCTAACAATAGTTGATGATTATAGTAGAGCCGTTTGGGTTTACCTTTTAAAAACCAAACATCAAGCAAGCCAGTGTTTGATAAACTTTCACAACATGGTTAGAACTCAATTTGGGAAATCTCTAAAAAGAATTAGAAGTGATTGTGACAACTCGTAATTAATTAACATCGGGTTAGTCCTAATCTCATTAGACAGTCATTTGACGTGGAACTTATTAGACTTTTGGACTTTTGACTTAGTCAAATTAGACGTATCTTGATGACGTAGACTATTAGCTATCTAGACGAATGCCGAGTCTTTAAAAATAACTTTAAATTAATATTTAAAGGTTATGTCTTGAACAAAATAATTAGACTGTCTAGACTTAATATTATAAAGTTCACTTTGACGAAACTTTATTGACTTGTCTTAATTAAAATGACACGAGGGAAAATACCTTTACTTTACATTTTAACAAATTAGTCAAACGGTATTTTAATCGTAAGTATTTTACCAAAGTAGGGGTAAGGTATATATCTAATATTTGGCCACATGGGCCGAATTGGAATTGAAAGGCAGGGAGGGAAACACCAAACACCCCCATCACCCTTTTCTTTTCTTTGCCTGACAACCACACACACACACACAGAACACACACATATCACCAACACTCTCAAAAATCAAACTCTCTCAATCTCATAGCATAATCAAATCTGATTTTGGGAAAAAGAAGAAATCATTTAACAAGCATTCAAGGCATCATCATCATCTTAATCTTCACCATCTTCATCAAATTCTTCAAGAACACAAATTTTGGTAAGTTAACTTTTTATTCAATCTTTTGGATTTGATTTAAATTCAATTAAGGGTTTGTTTTCAGTTTTGATTATGGAATTGGAAGCCTTTAAACTTGTTATGAAATTAGGGTTTTGATGATAAATGGATATTTTGGCTTAGAATTAGCTTTTGATGTCAAAATGGTTGTAAATGCAAATGGTAGGCGAAATGGTATTGTTTCCAGATTTTGAACATGTTTGTAAGTGTTGAAATTGATAGGATTTGAGTAAAAATGGTTTTGGTTCGAAATTTCTGCACCTGGACTGCAGGTGCTGAAGCAGTTTTGAGGCCACTGCGGCGCAGTGGCATGGGCTTAGCCCACTGCGGCGCAGTGCCATTGTACTGGTCCCTGGTTCGATTTAGCCCACTGCGGCGCAGTGAGCAAGGTTCTGGCTCACTGCGGCGCAGTGGATACCTTCTGGGAAAATTTTTGCGCGTAAATTTTTAAACGTTAATAACTTGTGAATCCGTAAGTCCAAATAATTTTATTTACTTTAGTTGATAAAAATGAAAGTTTGAAACACGTTCTCGGTAAAGGCATTCTAGGATTGATAGCTAAGTAGTGGTACGTAGGATACTTGTCGTCGTGAGATTTGATCCTCACCATTCGTGCTCATATCCTAGGTTTTGGATAGACGTGGAGACTAGACTGCTCTTATTCTCGGACTACTCATACTTTAGCTCGTAGACTGCTAAGGTGAGTTTATGGCGCCCTTTTTCCTTTACTTTGGGCCTGAAAAGCATGTACTGTATACACGACTACTTTATAAATGATTTGTCTTTGTCTATGCCATGAGAATTGGTAAATTAAATCATTTGTCTTATGTCTTGCCATGTTGACGGCTGTCTGAAAATGTGTATACCTGTCTTATGAAATATTGAACTAAATGACTTTGACTTGCCATGTTGTCGGCTGACTGAACTATTCTTTGTGTTTGACAAACTAAAATGATCCCCCCTTCACGTAGTTATCACCATTATGAAATTCTAATGGTTGTCTTGTCAGATTTTGTTCCTGACTGTCTTTGTCTGGTCCGCACCCCATTATAGACGGGAGACCTGTGCGAGGTAGTCTGGTCCGCACCCCATTATAGACGGGAGACCTGTGCGAGGTAGTCTGGTCCGCACCCCATTATAGACGGGAGACCTGTGCGAGGTAGTCTGGTCCGCACCCCATTATAGACGGGAGACCTGTGCGAGGTAGTCTGGTCCGCACCCCATTATAGACGGGAGACCTGTGCGAGGGAAATTGTCTTATTGTCGGACGTTGGTCTGGACTGTCTTGTCTTAAATAACTACATTAAACGACGATTGATCTTTTAGTCAAACACACTGTAAACTCACCAACTATTTCGATAGTTGATCCTCTCAAATTTCATGCTTTTCAGGTGACCATCAATAAGTCTTGGAATCGTCTTTGGCATTATAGGGCCAATCTTTTGACTTTGGACGTACAATTAGCATCAGACATTGAGGACTTTCATGTTTTTGGCTTTAATTGTATTTGGCTGTCCAATTTATCGAACTTGTATTAAGTGGGCCCATTTCCAACTGGGGATATTTTATATCCGAGTTTTGGGGTTCACGTCTGAACGATTATGCTTGTAATAAACTCGTTTTTGGACCAATGGATGTAATCTCTACTTACCTTCTGATTAGTATGCAATTTCTTTGTTAACCCTGTATTTTCGCTACAACGGGGTGTGACAAAAATTGGTATCAGAGACAAGGTTATAGTGAATACAGAGCTATTCCTCGTGAATAACTCAATCTATAGCCATGATCGCTTCATATAGGAAATCTAAGTCTTTAAGGTTTAGGATACTTATCTCGAGAGTTATATTATTTGTCTATAATTAGACCTAACCTGATCAACTACGTCCCGATTATGTAAAATAATATAAGGCTCGAAATAAATATCTTAGATTTTGTATATACGTTATAGTTTGAGCTATATTCACAACATACTGTAGATGTGGTGGGAAGGCTGCGGGTGACCCTATATATAAACATTGAAGGTATGTTAGGAATAGAAACTCAAATCGTATGTGTGTGCATAAGGTTTATATACGTGATAGTTTGGATTATATTAACAGCATATTTAAAATGTGGTGGGAAGGCTGCGGGTGACCCTATATATAAGCATTTCAAATATGTTGGTAATAGAAACCCAAACCAAATGTGTGTAATCTAGACAAAGATTTCTTTAAAACTCAAATTGCGTACTGTATCATCCATTTGAGACGTACTGCCTTATCCATTTGACTTATATGGATTCTTTGACTATCTTTTCAGACTAGTCATGTCGGATGGAGTTAGCTCAAATGCTGTTGTACCTTGTACACCTCCAGTTCCTGTCATAGCAAACTCCATTCCTTGTGTTCCTGACTCTTATGAAGAGGAACCAATGGAGGAATCGGGCAATGAATCACGCCCTATCAATCTAGTGTCATCTTCCAGTGAATCTGGAGGTGAACATGTGTCTATCCATGTTCAATCATCTGTGACACCGGTATCTCCATATCAGAGGAGGACTATCGAGGGAGCTCATTTGCCTTATGCTCCTAGAGACCCTTATGCTCCTGGTCCTTCTGCACCAGTTCAGGGCAACAGTGGACTTGGTCTTTCATTCTTTCAGGGAGATCCGTATGCGGCGGGTCCCTCCAGAGTGCCTGTCTACAATCCAAGTGCTGTTATGCCAGTTGCATCTGCAGCTGATAGGTCGGAATATTATCGCCGACAATTGTCAAGAATGAACAATTCCCTCATCTGTACAAGGGAGAAAATAGAGAATCAAGCTCAGGCGTTGACTGGAGCTTATCATCAGGCGGCGGAGGCGTTGACTGTTGCTAGAGAGGGGAAGGAAACTATTGGGAGGTTGATCTGGATACTGTCTGTTGTGGTGGTTTTGGTGGTGGCTTTGCTGGTCGTTGTTATTTGCAAGATGTAATTTTGTAATAAGTCTTTCTATGTTGTAAGCCTAGAACTTTTAACAACTCGTACTTCTGTACTTTGAGTTGTAGTCTATCTTTTTGGTGGATGTATTTCCCACGTGTCTATAAATCGTATTGCTCCGACTATGTAGTCTATCATTGTGGATGAAGTTTCCCACATGTTTTTGGACTGTACATACCAGACTATGTAAAATTTTGAACATCAATGAAATATGATTGTCTTTTGGCTTACTTACTTGTTCAGACTATGTCAACTGCTTATTCTTAGCTCTAGAAATATGATTTTCCATATTTTTCTTGTCTTATCTAGTACATGAATTCATACAAGTCAACAATTTGTGACTTGCATTGTACTGTCATCTGTCTTGCAAAGCGACTTTCTATTTAACCTATCAAGGAAATCTCTAAATGACGTTTTTGTTCATATCTTAGACTTATGGCTCCTAAGACGAAAAGCAAAGTTCAGAAAAAGGCTCCAGTCAAGAAAACTGCACCAAAGAGAGTTACTAGATCAACTCCTAAATCCAATACAGCTGAACAGGAAGAACCTGTAATCCAGCAAGAACCAGAAACTGCTACTGTCCAGGTGAACACTGGTCCTGGACCTACCCCAAATACTGGCGGGGATAATAATATGGCAGCATTTGTAACACAACAGTTGTTGGCTGCTATGCCTACTTTGGTCGCCCAGATCACGGCAAGCTTGAATGCCAATAATAACCATCCGGCTGACAATAGCAACAATGTCGAGCCTACTGCGGAACAAGTTATCCCACGGGATCATACTCACGGGAGTGATTTTAAGACCTTCACTTATTGCAAGCCAAAGGAATTTCATGGCACCGAAGGTCCTGTCGGTCTAATAAGTTGGCTGGAAAGCATTGAGGCAGTGCTCCATATCAGCCGTTGTGCCGAAGAGCACAAAGTGGAGTATGCAGCCTCTCAATTTCAAAAGCACGCACTGTCATGGTGGAACGAGCAGATTAGGACTCGTGGCCGAGAGCCGGCATATAGCATACCTTGGTTGAACTTTAAAAGGATGCTCATGGAAAAGTACTGTCCTCGTGAGGAAGTACAGAAGATGGAAGGCGAATTCTGGAATCATAGTATGATTGGACTAGACAATGAGAAATACACAACTCGTTTTCATGAGTTGGCTAGACTAGTTCCTCGTATGGTAGATACGGAGGAGAAATTGATCGAGAGATACTGTTATGGCTTGTCACCTGATGTCCGAAGATGGGTAGCCGCTTTTAATCCTATGACTCTTCAAGCGGCAGTTAGTGCAACCAACCGGATGGTGATAGACTTGAAAAGAACCACTGGTTCTTCTGTTGGAACTGAAGTGGTCAAGAAGGAGTGATCATGCCTCTGGTAGTGGATATGGTGGCGGTGGAAATGGCAAGAGGTTTAAGACTGCCAGAAACTTTGCGGTAGTTACTCAAGACGTCCCAAGGTACACTGGCGCAGATCCCAGGTGTAATAGGTGTAATCTCCATCACAGGGGAAATTGTCCTACTTGTCGCCGTTGTAAAAGAACGGGACATCTGGAAAAGTTTTGTAGGGACAAGGCACCGAGTCAATGCTACGAATGTGGGAGCGAAACCCATCTGCGACCTGCATGTCCAAGACTCAATCTGAACCCAAACAACAATGCAATAGTTCCAGTAAGGAACCATGCGGGGAATAATCAAGCAAGGAATCAAGGTGGACGAGGTAGAGGCCGAGTTTTTGCTTTGGATGCTGCTGATGCACGACGTGATCCCAACGTTGTGATAGGTACATTCATACTCAATAATCATTATGTTTTTGTGTTATTCGACTCTGGTGCTGATAAAAGCTTTATATCCTTAGAATTTAAGTCCCGATTTGGTATAGTGGCTATCCCCATGAAAGACACTTATATTGTCGAATATGCAAACGGTCAAAAGTATATTGCTAGAGATCATTTAGTAGATTGCAATTTGACATTATCTGGCGAAACCTTTAAATTGATCTAATTCCCATAGAACTCAGTAGTTTTGATGTAATTGTTGGTATGGACTGGTTATCTAAGGTTAGAGCCGAAATAATGTGTTACGAGAAGATTGTTAGAATACCCCTTCAGAATAACGAAACCCTAGTAGTGCAAGGAGACAAGTCAGGGAAGGAATTGATTTTAGTGTCGGCGATAAAGGCGAATAGATATTTACAAAAAGAATACCCTGCTTTCTTGGCACTGGTTGTTGAAAGGAAACCAGAGGGTAAAAGCATTCAAGACATTCCTGTAGTCAAGGATTTTCCAGAAGTATTTCCTGAAGATTTGACGGGACTTCCACCTCACAGACCAGTTGAGTTTGGAATAGACTTAGTCCCTGGAGCTGCACCTGTGGCCAAGGCACCCTATCGCCTTGCGCCGTCAGAAATGCAAGAATTATCCGAACAACTTCAAGAGTTGTTAGCTAAAGGACTAATTCGCCCAAGTTCATCACCGTGGGGAGCTCCGATCCTATTTGTGAAGAAGAAAGACGGCTCTATGCGTATGTGTATTGATTACAGGGAACTGAACAAGTTAACTGTCAAGAACAGGTACCCTTTACCTCGTATTGACGACTTGTTTGATCAATTGGAAGGTGCATCACATTTTTCCAAGATCGATCTCAGATCTGGGTATCATCAACTCAGAGTCAGAGAGACGGACATTCCTAAAACAGCCTTCAGAACTCGTTATGGACATTATGAGTTTTTGGTTATGCCGTTTGGTTTAACCAATGCACCAGCCGTGTTTATGGACTTAATGAATCGAGTATGTCGACCGTATCTAGACAAGTTTGTCATCGTGTTCATTGACGACATACTGATATACTCAAGGAATAAAGACGAACATGAGAGTCATCTGAGAACCATTCTGCAACTGCTCAAGGATCAAAAGTTGTACGCGAAATTCTCAAAATGTGAATTCTGGATTAGGGAAGTACACTTCTTGGGACATGTAGTAAATACAGATGGAATCCATGTAGATCCATCTAAGGTCGAGGCGATAAAGAAGTGGGAAGCCCCTAAGACTCCGACAGAAATTCGTCAATTTCTTGGACTGGCTGGCTATTACAGGAGATTCATCGAGAATTTCTCTAAGGTTGCTCAACCTTTGACTTTATTAACTCAGAAGACTAAGGAGTTTATTTGGCAGGATGCCCAAGAAAAGGCATTTCAGACGTTAAAGGACAGGCTGTGTAATGCTCCTATTCTAGCATTACCGAATGGCATTGAAAATTTCGTGGTATACTGTGACGCCTCACATCAGGGCATGGGATGTGTACTTATGCAGGAAGGTAAGGTCATTGCTTACGCTTCTAGACAGCTCAAAATCCACGAAAAGAACTATACAACCCATGATCTAGAACTCGGAGCGGTTGTCTTTGCATTAAAAATTTGGAGACATTATCTGTATGGTACCAAGTGTACTGTATTCACGGACCACAAAAGCCTTCAGCATATCTTCGACCAGAAAATGCTGAATATGCGACAACGACGATGGGTAGAATTACTCAGTGACTACGACTGTGAACTCAAATATCATCCCGGTAAAGCCAATGTTGTTGCTGACGCGCTAAGTCGAAAAGATAAAATTTCACTATCTGTCATAACAAGAGCAAGTTCTTATCTTGGCTCGTCATTAAGGGATAGAGTTTTAGACGATCAAAATGAAGCCCTACAGCCAGGACGTATCGAGAAAGAGGCATTGTGGAATGCTGAGCGTTTGTTTGAATTGGATGGCGATGGAATCCGACATGTTAAGGGCAGGGTGTGGATTCCCAAGTATAATGGACTTAGAGAACTTTTAATGAACGAAAGTCATCGATCTAGGTATTCAATCCATCCTGGCGCTGACAAAATGTACCATGGACTGAAGGACTTTTATTGGTGGCCTGGTATGAAAAGAGATATCGCCACTTATGTCTCAAAGTGTCTAAATTGTTCAATGGTCAAGGCGGAGCACCAAAAGCCTTCTGGGCTGCTCCAACAACCCAAATTCCTGACTGGAAATGGGAACAGATTACTATGGACTTTATTACTAAACTGCCTCGAACCCTGAGAGGATACGATACTATTTGGGTCATTGTCGACCGCTTGACGAAGTCTGCTCATTTCATTCCAATCCGAGAGAGTTGGAAGATAAGGAAATTGTCTCAATTATATATTGAAAGGATTGTATCTCTTCATGGCGTTCCTTTGTCTATTATCTCTGACCGTGATGGTCGTTTCACTTCACAATCATGGCGATATTTTCAAGACGCCCTAGGCACTCAATTACACTTAAGTACGGCTTACCATCCACAGACTGACGGACAAAGTGAACGTACCATCCAGACTTTAGAAGACATGCTTCGGGCATGTGTCATTGACTTCAAAGGTAGTTGGGATACCTTTTTGCCGTTAGCTGAATTTTCATATAACAACAGCTATCACACTAGCATCAAATGCGCGCCTTATGAGGCTTTATATGGACGAAAGTGTAGATCTCCTGTCTGTTGGCTTGATGCTGGAGAACGTCGTTTATTTAAATATGGACTAGTTCAGAAGACTACTGATCAAATTGTCGAAATTAGGGCACGGCTGAAGGCGGCTCAAGATCGCCAAAAGAGCTATGTCGACCGTAGACGGAAACCACTTGAGTTTCAAGTGGGAGACAAAGTCATGTTGAAAGTGTCACCTTGGAAAGGCACTGCACGTTTTGGCGTACGAGGGAAACTTAGTCCTCGTTATGTCGGACCATTCGAAATTGTTCAAAGAATTGGTTCCGTGGCTTACAAGCTCGATTTACCTAAGGAGCTAGAACACGTTCATCACACATTTCACATTTCGAATCTTAAGAAATGTCTGACTGATGAGACTTTAGTCGTACCTGTCGAAGAGCTGCAAGTGACTGACTCTCTTCAATTCGTTGAAGAACCTGTCGAAATTTTAGACCAACAGCTCAAACAACTTAGGCGTAGTCGTATCAAATTGGTAAAAGTTCGTTGGAACTCAAAACATGGTCCCGACTCGACTTGGGAACGTGAAGACTATATGAGGGATAACTATCCTCATCTTTTTACTGAGCAAGACTTGATTTCGGGACGAAATCCTTAGAAGTCGGGGATGCTGTGACAACTCGTAATTAATTAACTTCGGGTTAGTCCTAATCTCATTAGACAGTCATTTGACGTGGAACTTATTAGACTTTTGGACTTTTGACTTAGTCAAATTAGACGTATCTTGATGACGTAGACTATTAGCTATCTAGACGAATGTCGAGTCTTTAAAAATAACTTTAAATTAATATTTAAAGGTTATGTCTTGAACAAAATAATTAGACTGTCTAGACTTAATATTATAAAGTTCACTTTGACGAAACTTTATTGACTTGTCTTAATTAAAATGACACGAGGGAAAATACCTTTACTTTACATTTTAACAAATTAGTCAAACGGTATTTTAATCGTAAGTATTTTACCAAAGTAGGGGTAAGGTATATATCTAATATTTGGCCACATGGGCCGAATTGGAATTGAAAGGCAGGGAGGGAAACACCAAACACCCCCATCACCCTTTTCTTTTCTTTGCCTGACAACCACACACACACACACAGAACACACACATATCACCAACACTCTCAAAAATCAAACTCTCTCAATCTCATAGCATAATCAAATCTGATTTTGGGAAAAAGAAGAAATCATTTAACAAGCATTCAAGGCATCATCATCATCTTAATCTTCACCATCTTCATCAAATTCTTCAAGAACACAAATTTTGGTAAGTTAACTTTTTATTCAATCTTTTGGATTTGATTTAAATTCAATTAAGGGTTTGTTTTCAGTTTTGATTATGGAATTGGAAGCCTTTAAACTTGTTATGAAATTAGGGTTTTGATGATAAATGGATATTTTGGCTTAGAATTAGCTTTTGATGTCAAAATGGTTGTAAATGCAAATGGTAGGCGAAATGGTATTGTTTCCAGATTTTGAACATGTTTGTAAGTGTTGAAATTGATAGGATTTGAGTAAAAATGGTTTTGGTTCGAAATTTCTGCACCTGGACTGCAGGTGCTGAAGCAGTTTTGAGGCCACTGCGGCGCAGTGGCATGGGCTTAGCCCACTGCGGCGCAGTGCCATTGTACTGGTCCCTGGTTTGATTTAGCCCACTGCGGCGCAGTGAGCAAGGTTCTGGCTCACTGCGGCGCAGTGGATACCTTCTGGGAAAATTTTTGCGCGTAAATTTTTAAACGTTAATAACTTGTGAATCCGTAAGTCCAAATAATTTTATTTACTTTAGTTGATAAAAATGAAAGTTTGAAACACGTTCTCGGTAAAGGCATTCTAGGATTGATAGCTAAGTAGTGGTACGTAGGATACTTGTCGTCGTGAGATTTGATCCTCACCATTCGTGCTCATATCCTAGGTTTTGGATAGACGTGGAGACTAGACTGCTCTTATTCTCGGACTACTCATACTTTAGCTCGTAGACTGCTAAGGTGAGTTTATGGCGCCCTTTTTCCTTTACTTTGGGCCTGAAAAGCATGTACTGTATACACGACTACTTTATAAATGATTTGTCTTTGTCTATGCCATGAGATTTGGTAAATTAAATCATTTGTCTTATGTCTTGCCATGTTGACGGCTGTCTGAAAATGTGTATACCTGTCTTATGAAATATTGAACTAAATGACTTTGACTTGCCATGTTGTCGGCTGACTGAACTATTCTTTGTGTTTGACAAACTAAAATGATCCCCCCTTCACGTAGTTATCACCATTATGAAATTCTAATGGTTGTCTTGTCAGATTTTGTTCCTGACTGTCTTTGTCTGGTCCGCACCCCATTATAGACGGGAGACCTGTGCGAGGTAGTCTGGTCCGCACCCCATTATAGACGGGAGACCTGTGCGAGGTAGTCTGGTCCGCACCCCATTATAGACGGGAGACCTGTGCGAGGTAGTCTGGTCCGCACCCCATTATAGACGGGAGACCTGTGCGAGGTATACTGGTCCGCACCCCATTATAGACGGGAGACCTGTGCGAGGGAAATTGTCTTATTGTCGGACGTTGGTCTGGACTGTCTTGTCTTAAATAACTACATTAAACGACGATTGATCTTTTAGTCAAACACACTGTAAACTCACCAACTATTTCGATAGTTGATCCTCTCAAATTTCATGCTTTTCAGGTGACCATCAGTAAGTCTTGGAATCGTCTTTGGCATTATAGGGCCAATCTTTTGACTTTGGACGTACAATTAGCATCAGACATTGAGGACTTTCATGTTTTTGGCTTTAATTGTATTTGGCTGTCCAATTTATCGAACTTGTATTAAGTGGGCCCATTTCCAACTGGGGATATTTTATATCCGAGTTTTGGGGTTCACGTCTGAACGATTATGCTTGTAATAAACTCGTTTTTGGACCAATGGATGTAATCTCTACTTACCTTCTGATTAGTATGCAATTTCTTTGTTAACCCTGTATTTTCGCTACAACGGGGTGTGACAGTGATAATGGTGGCGAGTTTACTTCAAATAATATGATGGAGTTTTATAGTAATCATGGCATTTTACTTGAAACGACTTGTCCTCATACTCCTCAACAAAACGGAATTGTTGAAAGAAAACACCGTCACCTACTTGAAACCGCTAGGGCATTACGGTTTGAAGCCAACTTACCAAAACGATTCTGGGGTGAGTGTGTTTTAACAGCCGCATACATCATAAACCGTCTCCCATCTAGGGTCATTAAAAACAAAACACCATATGAACTTGTTTTTGATCAAAAACCAGATTACAACGGCTTAAGAGTATTTGGTTGTCTCACATATCATAGAAATACAGCAACAAATGGGGGCAAATTCGAATTAAGGGGGAGACCTGGGATTTTTCTAGGTTACCCACAAGGAGTCAAAGGTTACAAAATTTATGATTTGAAGGATAGGACAATTACTATTTCAAGGGATGTTAGGTTCTGTGAAGACACATTCCCTTTTGATAAAATGGATGAGACTCTTACATCCACATCAGACCAATATGACAATCCAACAAACGAACCAAATTTTCCGCTTAACTTGCCTAGTTTGGAGGATGATCTGCCCGAAGATCAAAACAACGTTGACAAATCACCAAGCCCACCATCGACTGAAAGTAGTGCTGAAGTCCTTTTTGAATCTCATGATGAAATGCCCGCCAATTTGAATCCACGTGAACCATCTGTACGAAATAGATCCATGCCAAAATACCTAAATGATTATCAAGTCAATCTCCCCTCCTCCAATAGATCGTCCAACAGTGCACCACCTGCTCCGAACCAAGCTTCCGTACAGGTACACTCATTATCAAACTTTGTCTCATATGATTATTTTGAAGATTCTCACAAAGCTTTCTTAGCTGCTATCGACTCAATCGATGAGCCAAAACATTACCATCAGGCTATCAAAGATGAAAGATGGAAAGAAGCTATGAAAAATGAGATCAAAGCCCTCGAAAAAAATGGCACATGGACGCTCCAAGAATTACCAGAAGGGAAGCATGCTATAGATTCAAAATGGGTGTACAAGGTGAAATACAAACCTGATGGAAGTGTGGAAAGATTCAAGGCACGACTGGTAGCAAAGGGATTTACCCAAAAGGAAGGGGAGGACTATCATGATACTTTTGCCCCGGTTGCCAAACTCGTTACTGTTCGAACTCTTTTAGCTGTAGCCACCAAGAACAATTGGGTTGTTCATCAACTAGACGTGAACAACGCCTTTTTACACGGAGATTTACATGAAGAGGTATATATGCACATTCCACAAGGCTTTGCTAAGGAGGGAAACACCAAAGTTTGCCGGTTGCGCAAGTCAATTTATGGTTTAAAACAGGCATCCCGAAATTGGTACGAGAAGTTTACTGCTGCCCTTTTAAGTTTAGAGTTCAAGCAATCTAAAGCTGACCATTCGCTCTTCATTTGTCAACAACAAAACAACTTTGTCGCTGCATTGATATATGTAGATGATGTAATCTTGGTTGGGAACGATGCAACGAAGATTCAACAGACCAAGGATTCTCTGGACAGTCGATTTAGTATTAAGGACCTTGGACGACTAAGTTATTTCCTTGGTATAGAAGTAGCTCACACATCAGAAGGAATGGTCCTTACACAAAGAAAGTATGCTTTAGATATTCTTGCTGATGTTGGTTTTGAAAATTGTCGCCCGAGCACTTTTCCCATGGAGCAAAATCACAAATTGGATTACTGTTATGCAGAACCACACATTGATGCAGGCCAATATCGTCGTCTCATTGGACGACTAATCTATCTTCAAGCCACAAGTCCGGATATCGCTTACTCGGTAAATATCCTATCTCAATTTGTTGCTGATCCAAGACAACCACATCTAGATGCTGCTCATCGCATTTTAAGATATATAAAAGCTACACCTGGACAAGGAATCTTGTTACCAAAAACGGGTGGTTTTGATCTTACAGCATATTGTGATTCTGATTGGCTCGGCTGTCCGTATACTCGCCGATCCCGGACAGGTTATATTCTCCTTGGTGGGGCTCCTATTTCCTGGAAAACTAAAAAGCAATCAGTAGTGTCACGTTCTTCTGCAGAAGCAGAATACCGTTCTATGGCTTCCACTGTTAGTGAAGTGCTTTGGGTTCGCTGGCTACTACAAGATTTTAATATTGCTTCCGCTGGACCGACTCCTCTATTCTGTGACAACCAAGCAGCTCGCCATATTGCAATGAATCCAGTGTTTCATGAAAGAACCAAACATGTAGAGATGGATTGTTATTTTGTTCGTGAACGGGTGGACTCCAAAGAAATAGAACCTGTCTCCATTGACTCTCGAATGCAACTCGCAGATCTTCTGACCAAGGGTCTTGGCACACAACAACTAAAGTTTCTACTCGACAAGTTGGGCATTCGAA
Source organism: Erigeron breviscapus (assembly GCA_034093135.1). Classification (NCBI taxonomy): domain Eukaryota; kingdom Viridiplantae; phylum Streptophyta; class Magnoliopsida; order Asterales; family Asteraceae; genus Erigeron; species Erigeron breviscapus. The sequence goes on along the minus strand of CM067172.1, from coordinate 81,557,443 downwards.
ACTTACATGCTCCAACTTGAGGGGGAGTATTAAAATTAAAGTATCATTAGCTTTATTATTAAGTTATCCAAGTTAGCTTTGTGGTCAAGTCATCTTAGCTGTCAATTGGTTAGGTACGAGTATAATGGGGATATATATATTGGTCTCCTATTTTCTTTGTGATTTAAGAATAACACAAAAACCTTTTCTTATTTCCATATTTCCTGCTGTCCCCGAACAGCCCTCTGATCACCACAACAGCTACAAGACACACTTGTGTTCATCCGTCACACCCCATCATCCGAACTCGTACTTTACCCATGACAAGGATTGACACGAACACCTCCACATCTCAGTTTACTCTGCTGTCTCAAAACACCACACAAATATTCTGCTTTGAAAACCCAAAACAGATTACAAAAACGAACCCAGACTCCATTACTTGCTGCTGCGTTTTACCCCTACAGCCAAGGGTTACTTCTTCTGGTAACCGACTCTCAAAACCGCCCTCGTTTAACCTCCGCTCTGATACCAAATGTAGGTTTCAGGCCCCACTCAACTCACACTCACGATTATATATATGAGAATATGTAAAGAGTAATAGAAGAAAAAACTCACTGAAACTGATATCTTTTACTAAACTCAAAGTGGGGTACAAAAACAGATAACTACATACTACTCCTAATTATAATGAACAAAACATAAAACACATGCTCATAAACTGATCCTATTTTCTAGCTCCCATATTCCCAAGTCAAACCTCAACTTTGTCCTACTTTCATGCATAATACTCGGTCACAACTTACACCAATTCTTCACATGACCCGTTTGATAAAACACAACATGACTTGACCCGTAAACAAACCCGATTAAGTCCAACAGCATAGACCTTAAGATAGATGCATGGCTGATTTCTCTCTTATCAACAGCATCACCAAGACCTGGTGCAGTTTCAAGTACACAAGTCATATACTTTGATGGATCAAAACTGAATCCTATGGAAGAAGCGTCTTTAATTCTAGATCAAAGGGAAGTTTTGAATGATGATGTGTGTGTTCAAGAAAAATTAGAAGAAGAAGTGGTTTCCTGGTTAGTTACTGCAACCGAGAATGAGTCACCAGATAGCCTCTCTACTACATGTTTTGAAGATGAAACAGAGTTCTCTTCTGGCCATTGTTCCATATGGACTTCAAAGAAAAGATCAGAGTTAGAGTTGGATGTTGCTACTTCCGTTGACTCCAGTCTTTCTGGAATTACTAATAGCAGTGATGAGTACTCGTTTTGTTCTTCATCTTATAGTTCTGACTACTCTTCAGAAGTTATGAATTTCGAAGAATTTGGCATCGACAAACCACTTGTTTGGCCTTCTAATTGGGCATCACCAAGACCTGGTGCAGTTTCAAGTACACAAGTCATATACTTTGATGGATCTAAATTGAATCCTATGGAAGAAGCGTCTTTAGTTCTAGATCAAAGGGAAGTTTTGAATGATGATGTGTGTGTTCAAGAAAAATTAGAAGAAGAAGAAGTGGTTTCCTGGTTAGTTACTGCAACCGAGAATGAGTCACCAGATAGCCTCTCTACTACATGTTTTGAAGATGAAACAGAGTTCTCTTCTGGCCATTGTTCCATATGGACTTCAAAGAAAAGATCAGAGTTAGAGTTGGATGTTGCTACTTCCGTTGACTCCAGTCTTTCTGGAATTACTAATAGCAGTGATGAGTACTCGTTTTGTTCTTCATCTTATAGTTCTGACTACTCTTCAGAAGTTATGAATTTCGAAGAATTTGGCATCGACAAACCACTTGTTTGGCCTTCTAATTGGGCATCACCAAGACCTGGTGCAGTTTCAAGTACACAAGTCATATACTTTGATGGATCTAAATTGAATCCTATGGAAGAAGCGTCTTTAGTTCTAGATCAAAGGGAAGTTTTGAATGATGATGTGTGTGTTCAAGAAAAATTAGAAGAAGAAGAAGTGGTTTCCTGGTTAGTTACTGCAACCGAGAATGAGTCACCAGATAGCCTCTCTACTACATGTTTTGAAGATGAAACAGAGTTCTCTTCTGGCCATTGTTCCATATGGACTTCAAAGAAAAGATCAGAGTTAGAGTTGGATGTTGCTACTTCCGTTGACTCCAGTCTTTCTGGAATTACTAATAGCAGTGATGAGTACTCGTTTTGTTCTTCATCTTATAGTTCTGACTACTCTTCAGAAGTTATGAATTTCGAAGAATTTGGCATCGACAAACCACTTGTTTGGCCTTCTAATTGGGCATCACCAAGACCTGGTGCAGTTTCAAGTACACAAGTCATATACTTTGATGGATCTAAATTGAATCCTATGGAAGAAGCGTCTTTAGTTCTAGATCAAAGGGAAGTTTTGAATGATGATGTGTGTGTTCAAGAAAAATTAGAAGAAGAAGAAGTGGTTTCCTGGTTAGTTACTGCAACTGAGAAGGAGTCATCAGATAGCCTCTCTACTACATGTTTTGAAGATGAAACAAAGTTCTCTTCTGGCCATTGTTCCATATGGACTTCAAAGAAAAGATCAGAGTTAGAGTTGGATGTTGCTACTTCCGTTGACTCCAGTCTTTCTGGAATTACTAATAGCAGTGATGAGTACTCGTTTTGTTCTTCATCTTATAGTTCTGACTACTCTTCAGAAGTTATGAACTTGGAAGAATTTGGCATCGACAAACCACTTGTTTGGCCTTCTAATTGGGCATCAGAATGGGATTCAGGGACTATATGGGATTCATTTATTATGTCTCCTCGTAAGGACCTTCACAAAGTCCGTAATTCACCCAAGGACACTTCTCGTGGTCTTAGTCCCCAGTGTAAAATTGGATCTAGAAAACAGCTGCACTAAAAGGCTCCTTTTTGGCACACACTGAAACTCACGGGATAGTCTGGAACTTAAGAGCACTAATGGCATCTATGACGGTAAGAAGATGAAAAGCCATCCATCAAGGAGAAGAAAATCCACCAAAACTAGTACAAACGCAATCCAGTTTGAAACGCTACTTTGAAACGCTAACACAAGCCAAAGTTGCCTATGAAAGCGAGTTCTTGGACACTTCTGAGGGCTTCTCCGATACCCATTGGATTTCAGACAAAAGCTCAGAACTGGCACATACGCAATCCAGTTTTGCTACACCAGTTTGCAAAAGTCTTCAACTTTCTACATCTAGTATCTATTCAGTTAGTGATATCACCGATGAACACATGCTACATTCATCATCGTCTAGTTCTGGTCATGCTTCAGAAGTTGAAGCATTTGAAGACACCAGGACTAAATCACCGGTTTTTTGGCCATCCAGTTGTGCATCTGGATGGGATTCAGATACTAAATGGGATTCCTTTGTGATGTCACCATGGAAAGATATTTGCATAACTGGTAAACCGCCCAAGACCTCTCCAGATTCTTTGAGTCTCCAAGTTGTAAATGGAAATATGGATGCAGAAAAAGGTTGCAGCAGAAGGCTTGAGTTCAACAGCGACTCAAAATCCTTAAACAACATGATGAGCTGCACAAAAACATGCAGTAGCCACGGAGCATGCTGAAGTCGAGGCTTTGACCAAAAAAGCCGTGACCAAGGCTCATAAAATAGTTGTGGAAGATCTTTTGTTAGTAGATAAGTTAATTGCAGAGGGTGCCATTGAACAAGTATTAGGACTTGGTGAGTTTGATGGACATGAGGGTATCGAATCTGAATTTAACACAGATGGGTTCTGTCTTGTTTGATTTGATTTTATCAAATGTAATTATTCTTTTTGTAATTTCTAGTCTCTGTTGTTTCACTAGTCATGTATATTATCTGTGAGTAAGATGTATTTTCTTTGATAACTATAAATTATCGCTATAGCATGTCCCTTTTTAGTTAAAAAATAGCTATCAATTGTATTCTAGCAGGCTAATAAAAGCCACAAGAAAAAACCACAAGAAAGGCCTAATCTAAAGGTTAAACCACCACCCGGTGTATATAATCTGGCAACTCAACCAGCCAAGCTGGTATCATTATCAGTTAATCTAGTGGTATGGCATTTGAAATGGTTTCCATAGAAAAAAACTCAACATTATGGTGATTATAGTAATTATGTACCACTATTAATCAGATAACTAAGAGCCATTTTTTTCATAAAATTCAAAATGACACGTCATGTTAATCTTTGGAACCAATTAATGAACCATTTATGTTAAATGGGGTAGACTTGGATTCATTTAGGCAAGTTCTTTAGCAGGCTTATACCGCCCAGCGAGATAACAAAAGAGATAAGTGAGGGTAAGGCCCTTATCGTAAGGGGGATTTTTTTTATGGTTACACAATAGGTGTTTGATGAAATAACTCAATGAGTAGTTTTGGACTTTTAGTAGCTATTGTACTAATGTGTCAATTTTACAAGCCATGGATTATGGAATTTGTAGATGGAGGAGTGCATTGTTTATTGGAGAAAGAATACAAAAACCCATGGATTAAGGTTAGTAAGTTGTCACAAATGCTTTATAGCTATATTCAAATTAATAAAAATATATCACTTATTTGGGTTGAATTTGGAAATGTGAATTTTGACAGGTAGAGTTTCAGTTCACGAATAAAATTGGTCTTCATTTGTTAATACCTTTAATCCACATAAACTATACGAGTAAGTTCAAATTTATCTTTATCTAAGATAACTTATGGCATTGTTTCAAATAGATTAAAGGTTTTAATAAATGTAGGATTTGTTTTGAGAGTTTTATCATATTGTTGGAAATTTAGCATGTTTGTTGGATGTTTGTGCTTTATCTAATCATATGTTTAGTAGGAATATAATTTGTTTATCAATAACTTCGCTTTTGATGATTTGATTAAACCAAATTCTTAGACAATTTCCCCAATCCTGTAGAGATTATAATCGAACAGTCCCATAGAGCATAGTCCTGTAGGCAACCTTTGCTTATCAAGATCTTTGTTGACATTGCTTATTGACAAGTTTTAATGATTAGTGCTTACGAAATGTATAAACTAGGCAATATATCTGTAAATAACCTACATTTTCCTTAATTATTGCTTCTTTGTGCTTATATTTATATAAGGCTGATGAATGCTATCAAGCTTGGACGTCACTGACTGCAGCAAACAAGCAGTAATTGATGAGGTTAAGGTACCATTTTGCATTATCGGCATGCTTTATACGAACTTTTATTGCTATATACTGCACTCTCACAGTTATTTATTAGCAGCGAGTACCCAAATTCTTATAATTATGGTTCTATATCATTTGTTAAACAAGTGACTGCGTTAGACTGATAAACTGCTATTATTTGGCAAATAGTGATATGTATTTGGGGTTCAACTGCTACACCTAAAACACATAAATGCATTAGAGTGACAATCTGGTTCTTCACTTGAGTCATTAAACGGCATAAGATGTCAAAATGATAAAGTGATATCATTGATTTAATCCTTTGTCCCTTTTTTGACATTGGATAAACAAAACTTCATAATCACCTATAATAACTCAGGCCGAAGGCATTCAGTGTTTCTACGTGCTTCTATTATTTAAAGATGTACTAATCAAATACGGTACCAATAAGTTAAATTACGAGAAAATGCATTTTTCAGGAAAAGTGACGAACATCCTATGAGAATTTAGTAGAAGCCTTTTCATCTGGTTAAAAACACGGTATTTAGGTACTTTTGTATTTAGGTAATCGAAACTTTAAATATTATATATAGCCGATAACAAAGCCCGAAGACATCCAAATTTGCAAGAACAGTTTTTGTGTTTTTGTCCTAACGTGATTTCACAAATAGAAGCTTTGTAGCATGACTGCTCAAATCATGTATGATCTCCTAGCATTGGAGGCTGACAGGAGAGCCGTTAATATCACCATAAACAAATACTGCCAGCCATTTTGTTTTCTTTATATGGCTGATGTTCAAGCTTCTAATGTGAATTTATTAGTCTTTTGTCACATTTGTTGCATATGCAGCATTGGAACATAGCTGACCCGAGATGATGGTAGGAAGCTGTATTCTGGCTTTGCTTTACTGTAAGTTAAAGAACTTTTTCATTGCTGTGGTATCTTAGTGTATCCATCGTGTGCACTTAATATATGTTTGCTTTCCTGTTTGCTGGCCAAGAGGACCTTGGTGTTTGTGAGCAGACAGATCAGTTATGCTTTATTTCTAAAAGGGTCTTATCAAAGTTTTGGAGTTTTTTAATGTACTCTTTGATTGAATGGTAAGTAGTGAGTCTCATCGTGCTTTATAAATCAACATTGTAGGTTTGTGGTGTGACTGAGAAATACCCCCCTTACAACCAATATTCTCAAAGTTGTCTTACGGAGAGAGGCAAATGCTTGACAAGGCATTCTATGAAGGGAAAGTAAAGAGACTCTGCTTATCTTTTGTCTGCGGGTTTTGTGCTTATTACTTCTTAATGACGATATGGGTCTCGGGAAGGCTATCCAAGCAATGGCATTCTGGTCTCAATTGGCTGAAGTAGGTAAACTACATGACCCTCTCCAAAGAGACTATAATGCAGAAAAAGTTTTATCAGCGTGGCTTTTTTTATAGTTTGATTTACATCAACTAATTTCGTTTCCTATCGTGATAAATACTCAAGACTGATTGTATCATTTTATATCTTTGGATCTAAATTGTGATTAAAAAAAATAAATTATGAGGTGACATACGTTTCTTAAGATTGATAGCCTCATATTATGAATCAGCACAATATCCTACCTTTCTTAAGACTCAACCACCACTTATGTTGAAATTTCACCAGTTTTTAAATTATATGAATTGGTTGCCTAACCTTGAACATGTTTTGCATTCATATCCCATTCATATAATTAGATATTGTAACCCTTTGTGTTCCTAATGTATTATTTTTCTAAAAAAATTGTACCAGTGCCTGTCAGTTACCGTTGCGGTCCATGGGTCTGGAAATTTGAATAATCATACAATCATACAAATACTATTTTCAACTATTGCACAACCTGTTCTTAGCTCCAGGTTTCTTTATGATATGGTCAATCATGTAAGAGATCTTGGTGTTTCAAGGCCTCTTTATGCCAAGAAAAACTTATCTGCAAACCAGGACCCTTTGAATAACCTCAATATTTCAGCTAAATATTGAAAATTTACCAAATACAACACACAAACTTAGGTGGAAAACACTTATTCAGCAGCCCCTTAAAAAACCTCCATATTTCATCTGTAGCATTGAACTTTTAAGCCATAAGGCTAAACTCTTTATGTGATGTACAAAGTTCAGGTTTTTATTATTCCTTTAAGTGTTTGTATAATGTAACTATAATTGACTCCTAAAGTTTTATTTATTTTAATTTCGATCAACAGATTCTAGCTCTTCAATTTGGATTCAGGTTCTCTGATTATGAAAAATCGCCATTCAAGTTGGTAATGATTTCCAACCCGAGTCTTTACATTTCTTCAAATGCTATCCTAATTCTATTTTTTTGGTGGGAAATAATTATACCATCTATCCATTGTGCACAAGATATTCGATGAAATGCCGCATAGATTTGTAGTGACAAAAGTCAATCCAAACCTATTAAGCTTCAGATTTGGGATCATGTCTGTCTTCTCACACCCTTCTTATATACGAGACTACGACCCCTTTTCCCCTCTTCTCTAAACAAAACCTATGATGCAATAAAAGAAATAAGATTAAAAGTTAGTGGTCAGTTCTTACTTTTACTAGATCTTCTTTATAAACTGTATCGATCTATATGCTCAATACTTTATGTTTTTTACATACAAGTGATTACTTAACTGATAGTAATTTTAGCATACACATTCATTTTCCGAAGGGTTGCATTTTGGGTTAAATATGACATTTTTAATTTTTTTGTTTCTTGAAAAATTTGTTCTTTGTGCAAATTAAGTTCATATCGCCAATGGCCAGTAGCTCAGATGGTAATAGGTGTAGGTATCTTTGACACAAATAGCACAAGGTCTCGGGATCGAGCCTGTGTGAGTCATGTATACCCCACATTATGGGTAGGTCGCCGATTGTGGGCTGCCCATCCTCAAATTTTGCCACAATTAAAGTTCACATCTTTTTAACTTAAGGAATCAAGATTAATCTGTTATTAAGAAAATCATTGGAAAATGACTATTTATGACAAAAAAAATGAGGTGTCTTTTAAATTTTGGGATGTTAAATGGGTAGGAGTTAAATTGTTCTATATATCAAACCACCTGCGAATAAGCAAAGGAATAAGAAAAGGCTAATATAACTGAAAACCGACACACTGGTTCAAGAATAGACATTACAAAGTAATAAGAAAAGGCTAATGTTAAATGGGTAGTGTTTAAGCATATGGTTTCAGGGTTTGAGTTTAAATTGAAATTTACTAACTTACACAATTCTAACTTTAAGCTTAAAGGTCTGAAACATGCCCTGCATCTCTCCCTTACATGCTCACTTTTAAATTTTTTATTACATACAGGTCTTGTGGTTCTATATGAACAAAATGACAAGCCATCCTCAACTGTTGAGTACGTTCGCGTCTTTGAATAGCTTGATATTCCATCATATTAAGTATGCATATTTTGCATAATCTTGATTTCTAGAGCAATCCATCATTTCTGCATATATCATGTAGATAGAACCTCTCTTCTTTAGCTTACGCCTCTAATAATTATATTGGTTAACAGGTTTGTCCAGTGAAAACTTGATGGTCCTAGCTTATCTGAATATGAAAGCTACAAGCCGAGATGTCTGTATCAAGCTCTTCATCAACGATTATTCTTCATAGCGACGAGATTCCTGTATTGAAGGTATTTAGAGCCACTGTCAGGTAATTATAGATCCCAGAATCTTAAAATAAAAGTGAGTACTCTGTTACTCCTGGAATTAGTGAGATGACAAGTAGGCAGGGCAATATGGCATGGCTGGTAACAAATGATCCAACTCCGTAATGTCCATTTAATCTTTCCCATTGGAAGACCTGCATACTTGCATAGACGTTGTATACTCAAAATGTTAGAAAAGGAAAATCACGCATCATCAAGACCGAGATCCAACGTGGTTATGGCGCCAAAAAGTCTTCTCTACTATGGAACTCCTTAATCCTTATCATTCCAAGTATGTATGTTCCCTTATTTACTTGAAGTATAAAAATGGGTGAAAAAGTTTTATTAATCTAGATGTTCAAATGCTTATATATATATATATTGTACAAGGTACATGTAATAATCTAATAATGGAAAAATGAAAAAGATGAGTACTTGATCTATGTGAAATTGTGAATCTGTTACGCTTTCAGTTCACTTGGATGATAAATAGGGACGACCATATTATAGAAAAGTTGTTGCTATTTCATGTTTGGTAAATTTGCCTTAATAATCCACTTTCTTCGTTTCTTAAATTACATGTGTGCTGGTCTGATGAATGTACCCACTGTACTCAAGGGACCAAATGGACCTGGGGCTGGTGGTATTCTCACGTCATATTCATTGAATTTGTTTTGCTTGATTTCTCATCAACTACATATGCATCATGAAGTTTACTATATAAGGTCAAGTATGTACGAGTAGTATCCAAGGCTATTGTATATAGCAATCATGGTTGACCCAGAAGCTTTTCTTTGTCAAGATTTAAACTCTCATGAAAAATAATTAGTGCCTTTAGTACGATTCAAATTATGTTATTACCCTAATGCATGAAACGACTTTGGAGGTCTGATGCATTTGACCAGATATCTTGCCTCCTGCTATGATGATCACTACAGTTGCTATGATTATCCTATTTGCGATGTGCGTTGTGGTACTTGCTCAAAGGCCAGCTATCGAATATTTTGACCTCATGACTCGAATAGAGTTTTGTTTTTTTCTACGTACATAACATCTAATGTATAGATTTTAACATAGCAAGAACAGCCCATTGTGTCTTCAATTCAAGGTTTTTTGTGTCACTTCAGTTAAAGGTAATATGGAAACAAACTAACCCTCTTTGATATTAATTCATTAATTTATATCTTTTCTACTTATTTTTATGCTTTTTTATTTATAAGCTGATGAATAATATGATTTTATTAAACAATTTTCATTAGTTATTTAAAAAACCGGAAACAAAATGCATGCAAACAATATATTTAAAATATGACGTGCGTAGCACGGGCGTTAAAACCCTCGTACATAACTAAATGTCTAAATGTTGTTGGAAAATGAAATTTATGCATCTTTAGGGTGGGGGGAGTGTTTCACCACCCCTCCCCGCCCATCCCCGTTTTTTCTCCTCCCCGCCCGCTCCCTAATTGCACGGAGCTTCCCCGCCCTCCCCGCCCCTCCCCACCCTTTTTTATTTTCTATTTTTTTACTCAAGTAAAAACTAACTTTTTTATTTAATAAATTAAAACCAAATATGATGATAATATAAGATAAAAACATAGTAAACCATTCCTTCCTTTTATTTCTGTCCAAATTGGCAATTTTCACACTATTTCATACACTATGTTAAATTGTATGTATGTATATAAGTTGTTGTATGTTGTTTTGTTGTGAAGAAAAAAGAAAGAAACAGAAAGGTTAAGTAAGAAAGAAAAGAAGAAAAGGAAAAAAGGAAAAATGAAAGAAAAGGAGAGGTTACAGGTGGGTCTTTTTATATATATATATATATATATACTTGCCAACGGTCAAATATATCGAGACGAGCCCGGGACAGCCCTCCCCATTCTCCTCCCCGCCTATTAGGTACCGGTACCACGGGACGGTGTTCCCTTAGGTACCGGACCAGTACCTATTCGCTCCCTAGACCACTCCACCCACCCTTATATTAGGGCAAAGTATAGTGAAAGGATCAAAGTATAGTGAAATGATACTCTACAGACTATAACAGGTAAGTAAAGGTAAGTAAGTGTTAACAAAAATGGTGTATTAGCAACAGACTATCTCTATTAGACTATGGGCCCGTTTCTTTTTTTAGTCATTAAGTACTGAGTGTATTAAGTGGCTGAATGCATTAAGAATGTATGTATGTAATAAGTAAAATATATGTAATTGACGGTTATGTGAGTCCCGTTTTTCGAATGAATAACCCAAAGTGTAAAATACAACAAGTATGATAAACTAAATACTGGAAAGTATTTCTTTAAATATAGGTAAGTAAATAATAAGTAATACAAAACTTAAAGCAATAAATAATAAAGGTGGAACACAATGTAATGTTTTCAAGTGTATTTTATTTATGATGTTAAATAAAATACAAGGTTGATGCGGAACAAAGATATTACTGAATAGTAAGTATCTTAAAACAACCTTTGAATTACAAGTGATCTATATTTATCAAATATTCTCCTGGGATCAAAATACTTAGTGTTGTGAAGTATTCCTGTTGATGATCGAGAGTATTTAGATAAATTCACCAAATTGCTAAAAAGTGATTTGAACGAGAAATATGACTTTGTATTTATAAGCAAGTAAATTCACCAGTGAATTTAATGTGCCGTATAAATGATTACATGCATTTAAGGAAACACCTTAAATGCATTGGTTAATGTAAAGGGTAAAGTCAGTTTGATGTGACTTCGTTATCCTTTTATAACCAATCAGCATTACACACGTATTGTAATAATATCAAGTGGACAAGTGGGTTGTCCAGATATAAGTGTGTAAGCTTAAAGTCATACCTCGTGATCAGTTGTTCAGACTTGTAAGGTCATGAATACTGATAAGGACTCCAGTCGTAGATCTGGTAAGACTTCCAGTAGGCTCCGCCATATTGTCAGTCTTCATACTTCAGACTTCAGTCTTTAACTTCAGTGAGAATGTCTTCAGTGGAATAGATCTGTACTGGAGTGAAGTCCAGTGAGCTGAAATCTGGTGACTTCCAGATTTCCTATACAAGTAAGTCGCTCATGGTCTTCAGTATATTTCTGGACAAATCTTCAGTGAGGGTCCAGTCTTCAAGTCTGGAGTGGTCCAGTGAAATGGACCTAACAAATTCCCCCTATTTGTTCAGAAATATTGCAAGTATTTTTCAGGCTTCTATCTATACAATTTGTATACCTGGAAAACACTTAGCAAAATTCTTAGTCTAAAATTTGAAAGTTACTGGAGAACACTTTATAGATCATCAGTGTTCCAGTTTCATCTTTTAAGAACAAATTTAAACTAAATATGATCACGTACTTGTGAATCAAAATATGTAACTTTATTTAACAACATCAACTGGTAAAGAAGTTACAACATTTGTTTAAACATTTAAAGTACAAGTAAATGATAAAATGAGTCAGGCTTGTTTCTTTTGGATGTGCCCAGATGCACTCTCAGTAGCCTTCCTCTTGGGTGATGGAGTTGAACTTGCAGTGCGAATGCCAAGTGCAACCTCCATTTTCTCCTTTCTCGACCAGACCCATTGAATTCTCTTCATGAAGGCCTGTACGTCTGGAGACAAATTTGACTGTCCTTTGAAGATCAGTGCAATCTCTTTCAGCTCAGTCAACCCAAATGCCTGAACTGATGTGAACTTCCTTTCATCCACGAAGTTCCCTTCTCTGGTGAGCTTCACTTCAAACTTTGTAAAATTTTCATGATTTTCAGCTAGTTTGATTTCAGCTTCAGTGATCTTTCTGACATCTGCCCTAAATCGTATTAATTCATTATACTTTTCCCTGGTTTTGGCAACTTGGATGTCCTCTTCAGTTTACCTGGAAACCTTCAGTTTCTCCAACTCTTTCTGAGCTTGGATTCTATCTATTCTTTTTGTTGTGTCCAGTGGGATAAACGTACTAAGGTCTGCATCTCTGGCAGCCTTTGTCTGTCTGACTGGAAGTTTAGATTTGTCTGTTATTTTTCTTCTATATTCAGTTTCCAGTGCAGCAGCATTCTTTCTAACTTGCCTTTGCAGATCAACTAGCTCTGCTCTTCTTAACTCAATCAATTCTGAAACAGATCGACCAAAGGTTTCAGCATCGAACTTCTGTTCATTTTCAGAATATCTGGACCTGATGTAAACATCGTCCATTACTTCTAGACACTTTTGGACTCTGGGATCTTCTTTCATTAATTTGTAGACCTCAATATGAACGCCCAACCTACCAGCGTTATATGAGTCCAGTGTTCCCATTATTGCCATCTCCCTTTTATGGGCCAGCAAATCGTCCATTTGTTGTTTCTTGAAGATGTCTATCAGAATCCCTTGTTGTTCTAGTCTCTGATCAGTGCTGACTGGCATACGTTGTGAAGAACCAGCAGTTGTATCCTCAGTCTCTTCAGTACTTTCTATTTTGCCTCCAGATACCACAAGTTTCTTACGTTTCAGACTTTTCATGGTCTGTGTGATATCTGGGAATTCCTCAAACTGGGGCTCACTGGCTTCAGTACCAGCAGCTTCTTCAGTTTGGACTTGTACTTCTTGTTCAATAGTTTCAGGTGCACTGACATCAGTACCAGTCACCGTTTCAACAGTTTTCTCTGCAACTTCCAAGACTTTCTCAGTACCAACCGTCTGTTCTGGTGTCTTTTCTATCACCTTTTCCCCCTTGGAAGGATCTTTGGTTCTGGACTGAAGATCATTCCATAATTGTTCTAGCCAGTGACGTTCAGCAGACCCAAGGTTCGTCCTGCTACTGGAGTAGTGATATTAACAGTATTCCTGAGCTCAATCACTTCATTTTTAATAATTTCCAGTTCTTGTGGCAAGTGCTTTGGCAGCTCAACTGATATCATACTCTGAACCTGAGGCAAAAACCCATCTTGCAAATTCCTAAGTATACTACCAATGATCTCATCAGACAGTTCTTTCAGCATATCATCTTTGAACTTATAAACACATGAATCACTGATTGTACTGATCATTGTAGCCTGATCGATGGTTGGCCTCTTTTCCAGTTCATTTACACTTCTGGTCAACTTCCGGACTTCTTCTTTCAGACCTGCAATAGGTTGTGCAGTCTCAGCTTGTACTGCAGTCTGAACAGATCTGACCAGCTTTTCTTCTATCCCCTGGACTGCCACTCTTATAGCTTCAGAGTTTCTGTTGGTGGCCAGTACCAGTTCATCTAACTTTTCAAAGACCATCCTCTCATTCCCAGCAAATATATTCATTTCGTTTTGAAGGTTATTTGACAATAAAGATTTAAAGTCTGAAATAACCTGAGAGGATGTATGCAATGATTTCTCCAGGTTCGTCACCTTATTAAAAAGGCCTTGAACCTCGGTTGAAGGATTGGAGGTACCAACTGGAGAAGGAGTTGTAACAGCTCTAGTAATCTAAGATACTGGAGCAGCAACTCGTTCAGGTGTGATTGCAGCAGAGTCAGTGGGTAAGTTGGCAATGTTCAGTCTGGTTAGAATTGGTGTATCTAGAGGTGGTTGAAAGTATTGTACATTGGAAGGTATTGATGAGTGTGGTGGTGGTGGTGCATGAGTTGGTGTTGTTTCTGGTATTGTTGTTGTTGTTGTTGTGGTTCCTGGTGGTAGTGGCATTGGTGGTAATTGTGTTTCTGGTGGGGGTGTTTGAGGAACAGATGATTGTTCTTCATCCATTGTTAATTCTTCATCAAAGAAAGACATGTTGGTGTCAAAGTTCACACCAGACATGGGTGATTCTGCTTCTTCCCATACTGGAGGTAACACCACAGTCTGTTCTACGGCTGTTTGATTCAAATCTAACTGACTAGATACTTGTACACTAGAAGCAGTATTACCTGGTGGAAGATCAGCAGAAACTTCTTGGATTGGAACTTGTTGTTCTGGAACTGCATCAGTGATGACAGTTCCATCAGTGGCCATTACATCTCATGTAGAAGTACTTTGCACATTAATGACCAACGGTTCAACACTGGCAACAGTCACTTCTTGTTGTCTATCGGTACCAGAAGATTGTCCAGCTTCAGTGGGAATACTGGACGATGATGCTCTTACAGTTCTTAGTGGGACAACCAACTGTCCACCTTTTCTCAGACGCCTTGTCTGACCTCTTCTTCTGCTGACTGTTTGAACAGCTAACACATCAACTTCTTGTTCAGGTACCTCAAGTTCTGGTGACCCAACATCAGCTTGTACATTCTCTTCTGGAGCATCTCCAGACTCATCTTGTGAAGATGCATCATTTACTTCACGTACGAAATTTGTCAGCATTTCTTGAGGAATTTCCACCTCACCGGGTCTAGATACCAGATGATTTAAATCCCTCAGATATTCAGCCACTGAGAAGTGTGTTGTCTGGAAGTCATATTCGTTTCCCAGAATATTTTTAAATATAAGGGAAAGGAAACGAATAAAGGGTATGTGAGGTCTTCTATGTTTACCCTTAAGACGTTCCACCAGATCTTCAAAGAAAATCTGACCAAAATCCACACGGTAACCAAACCATAAACAGTACGCCATCTGGAGTTGTGTATGATTAATTTGATCTAACCCTCCAGAGCTACCACCCAAGCACTCAACCAGATGAGTGAAGAAATATCTCCATGAGTCAGTTAGTCTACTCATGTAGATCGTTCCTTTTCTTTTTAGAACACCATTCTCGTCCAAAATATCAGTATGCCCCATCAACCTGCATACTTCCCTATAATTCAGTCCAGTGGGAAGTTCGATGGGCACTTCATTTTCTGCAAAATAGTTTAATTGAAGAACATCTGAAATAGCACCAGCAGTTAATGTCAGATGTCTTCTACCTCTTTGGAGAGTGAAGTGAATGGTGTCATAATCATTATCTGTGAAATGGGCAGTGTACCAGAATTCACATAGGTAATCATGGTACATGTTTCCTGGATTTAAGGTTAGTGCCCCATATAATGGAGAACTAAGAAAGAAGGCTTGTAATCTCCCAATGATCGATTGTGGATCATGGGTACCAGAAAGTTTAGCCATCCAGTTGTTCATATTTATTCGAAGGGTACCTGGAATGAGATTTATATGTGGTGCCCTAACAACATTTGAGGAAGGATTATATGCAGATGTGAGAAGATTTCTTTCAGAAGATGAAGGATTTCTTGGAGCCATTTGAATATAATCAGAAAAGAAGATGATGATTTTAGGGTTTATAAGAATGAAATTGAGAATTTAATGTTTAGGAGTAAATACGTTCGAGATGAAAGTGAAAGTAAATGTTGATTGGGTATTTATAGAGGAGAGAGACAATAAGAATTTCAACCGGTTGTTTGAATTTATCAAATGTAACTTTTGATCTATTTTGAAATCCGCATTTAATACATCCCATCGTACATTTAATGTGGGACGTTTTGACAGCCCACAAAAACTAACCAACTTGCACTTTTTGTCTTCCCAAGGTAAATAACCATCATTTGTGTTGAAAAAGTCATGCCACGTAGGATAACTAGATATTTTTACAATTCAAAAAGTTTGCTGACGTGGCACATACTGAAACCAAGTATTAAAATATTATGATTAGACTAACGACTCATGTCAATGCATCTGGAGATCGTTCAGATACTCCAGGGTCACTGGTGGATTAGTCCAGTGAAGGTATGCACTGATGATACACTGGAGGACTTCCAGTAAAGTACCAGTAATATTTTCCAGAAAATTCTTTCAGTGGGAAATAAATTCCCCCTGAAATTTTAATTCATTTAAGGACAAAATATTATGGACTTAAAAATTTATACTGGCAAAGATAGTACACAAAGGCGTTCAATATCTGAGCTGTTATAAATCTGTAAATCTTTAAATCAAAGATCTTTGGCAGTACACTAAGGCGTTATACTGAAAACACAGATAGTACATCAAGGCGTTCGATATCTGAGCTTTCAAATACCAAGGTTCCAGATTTAAGAAGTCATCAGATTAACATTTTTGGCTTTTCCCTGAAATATTGATTTATAAATTTATAAAAGCATCAGACAGTACATCAAGGCGTTCAATATCTGGACTCTTATAAATCTGTAAATCTTTAAATCAAAGATCCTTGACAGTACACAGAGGCGTTCAATATCAAGGTTCCAGATTTAAGAAGTCATTAGATTAACATTTTTGGCTTTTCCCTGAAATATTGATTTATAAATTTTAAGTATGTTTAAATCAAAGATCCTTGATAGTACACAAAGGCGTTCAATATCAAGGTTCCAGATTTAAGGGTTTAACATTCCCAACTCACCAACAAGATATTCAAAAGTTTTTATATCCAGTGGTTTGGTGAATATGTCAGCGAGTTGTTTGTCAGTGGGAAATAAATTCCCCCTGAAATTTTAATTCATTTAAGGACAAAATATTATGGACTTAAAAATTTATACTGGCAAAGATAGTACACAAAGGCGTTCAATATCTGAGCTGTTATAAATTTTAAATCTTTAAATCAAAGATCCTTGGCAGTACACAAAGGCGTTATACTGAAAACACAGATAGTACATCAAGGCGTTCGATATCTGAGCTTTCAAATACCAAGGTTCCAGATTTAAGGGTTTAACATTCCCAACTCACCAACAAGATATTCAAAAGTTTTTATATCCAGTGGTTTGGTGAATATGTCAGCGAGTTGTTTGTCAGTGGGAAATAAATTCCCCCTGAAATTTTAATTCATTTAAGGACAAAATATTATGGACTTAAAAATTTATACTGGCAAAGATAGTACACAAAGGCGTTCAATATCAAGGTTCCAGATTTAAGAAGTCATCAGATTAACATTTTTGGCTTTTCCCTGAAATATTGATTTATAAATTTATAAAAGCATCAGACAGTACATCAAGGCGTTCAATATCTGGACTCTTATAAATCTGTAAATCTTTAAATCAAAGATCCTTGGCAGTACACTAAGGCGTTATACTGAAAACACAGATAGTACATCAAGGCGTTCGATATCTGGGCTTTCAAATACCAAGGTTCCAGATTTAAGGGTTTAACATTCCCAACTCACCAACAAGATATTCAAAAGTTTTTATATCCAGTGGTTTGGTGAATATGTCAGCGAGTTGTTTGTCAGTGGGAATAAAATGAAGTTCAATGTTATTTTTCATAATATGATCACGAATAAAATGATACCTGAGATCAATGTGTTTCGTCTTGGAATGCATGACTGGATTGTTTGAGATAGCAATGGCACTGGTATTATCACAAAAGATTTGAGTCTTTGAATACTTAATACCGTAATCAAGCAACTGGTTCTTCATCCAGAGTATCTGAGCACAGCAGCTGGCTGCAGATACATATTCAGCTTCAGCAGTGGATAGTGAAACTGAAGTTTGCTTTTTACTGGTCCAACTGACCAATTTGCCACCAAGGAAATGACATCCACCAATAGTGGATTTCCTGTCTATCTTACAACCTGCATGATCTGAATCTGAATAACCAATTAGATCCATGCCTGAGCCTTTGGGATACCAAAGACCCAAACTGGGAGCACCTTTAAGGTAATTCAGTATGCGTTTTACAGCATGCATATGAGAGTCTTTTGGATTAGACTGATATCTGGCACATAAACATGTTGAAAACATAATATCTGGTCTACTGGCAGTTAAATACATTAGTGAACCTACCATGCCTCTGAGACAGTGGTGTTCACTGGCTTTCCATCTGGATCAGAGTCCAGAGTGAGTGGTGCAGAAATGGGAGTTGGTTTAGATGGTGAAGAATTCATATCAAATCTTTTTAAAAGATCTCTAACATATTTCTCTTGATTAATAAAAATACCATCTCTGGTCTGTTTAATCTGGAGTCCTAGAAAGTATGTTAATTCACCCATTAAACTCATTTCATATTCTGAAGCCATTATTTTTGAAAATTTTCTGCACATTTTCTCATCAGTAGAACCAAAAATTATATCATCAACATAAATTTGTACCAACAGAACATTACCTTTTTCATGAAGAATGAATAAAGTATTGTCAATTGCACCTCGTTTGAAATTATTTTTCAATAAATGTTTGGTCAAAGTATCATACCAGGCTCGTGGTGCTTGTCTGAGGCCATAAAGTGCCTTGTCCAGACGATATACCCAGTGGGGATGTTTTTCATCAACGAATCCTGGTGGTTGCTTGACATGAACTTCTTCTTCCAATTTGCCATTTAAAAAGGCACTCTTTACATCCATCTGGTAGACCTTGAACTGATGATGAGCAGCGAATGCTAAGAATATTCTGATCGCTTCAAGTCTAGCCACTGGAGCAAAAGATTCATCAAAATCAACATCTGATTGGCAATAACCTTGTGCAACCAATCTGGCTTTGTTTCTGACTACATTACCATCTTCATCTACCTTATTTATGAAGACCCATCTAGTTCCAATTGGTTCTTTCTTGCCAACTGGGAAGAGAACCAGATACCAGACCTTGTTCCTTTCAAACTGGTGAAGCTCTTCTTGCATAGCTACCACCCAGCTAGGATCTTCCAGAGCCTCGTCAATCTTCTTAGGTTCTATCATTGATAGAAAACTGACGTATAAACATTGTTCACTAGAGGCTCTTCTGGTCTGAATTCCTCTACTGGAGTCACCTATGATCTGATCAATAGGATGAGCTTTTGTCCACATAGAGTATTGACCAGGATTATTACTGACAACAATATCAGTGCAAGAGTTCAGTTGATTTTCTTCAGGAGGAGGATCTTCCCAAATGATTTCAGTATCGTCATCTGAAGTGTTCAAATCAAGATTTGCATTCTGAACTTCATCATATGAGGACATTTCTTGAATAACTGGTTCATCTTCAACTGTTACTGATACTGGGGGAGTAGTACGAACATCTGATCCAATAACAAGTTCAGTTGGTAGTTTGAAACTCATTGAAGGATAGAAAGGGGTACTACTGGAAGACTTCTTAGTCTGAACAGGTTCCAGATCTGAGTGACTGGAAACTGTGTCTTCTGAATCTTTATTGTAGTTGATAGGATCAGATTCATAGAAGACAATTGGTGTTACTAGGGTTGAATCAAGGATTGGCTTTTTATTGATTGCAGCATTTGATTCATCAAATGTGACATGAATTGACTCATGGACCTTCTTCAGTCTTTTGTTAGACTCTGAAGGCCTTGCGAATGGCTGAATAACCTAAGAAATACCCTTCATCAGCTTTGGCATCAAATTTTCCTAACTGACTGGAGTCATTCAGGATGTATACTGGACATCCAAAAACGTGAAAATAACCAATATTTGGTTTTTTATTTCTTAGGACTTCATATGTTGTCTTCTGAATCTTTATTGTAGTTGATAGGATCAGATTCATAGAAGACAATT
This sequence comes from Erigeron breviscapus, assembly GCA_034093135.1. NCBI lineage: Eukaryota > Viridiplantae > Streptophyta > Magnoliopsida > Asterales > Asteraceae > Erigeron > Erigeron breviscapus. The sequence goes on along the minus strand of CM067172.1, from coordinate 81,537,316 downwards.
GGTGTTACTAGGGTTGAATCAAGGATTGGCTTTTTATTGATTGCAGCATTTGATTCATCAAATGTGACATGAATTGACTCATGGACCTTCTTCAGTCTTTTGTTAGACTCTGAAGGCCTTGCGAATGGCTGAATAACCTAAGAAATACCCTTCATCAGCTTTGGCATCAAATTTTCCTAACTGACTGGAGTCATTCAGGATGTATACTGGACATCCAAAAACGTGAAAATAACCAATATTTGGTTTTCTATTTCTTAGGACTTCATATGTTGTCTTCTTGTGTCTTTTGATGTACACAGATCGATTCTGGGTGTAGCAAGCAGTAGAAATTGCTTCAGCCCAAAAGCTGGTAGGAAGACCAGATTCAGCAAGCATACTCCTGGCAGCTTCTATCAGCGTACGATTCTTTCTTTCAACAACTCCATTCTGTTCTGGAGAACGTGCTGAGGAGAAGTTCTGTGAGATGCCAGTGTCAGTGCAGAATGACTCCAGTGTAGCATTCTGGAATTCTGTTCCATTGTCACTTCTTAACTGACACACTTTTCGCTTATGCTTAAGCTCAATTTGCTTAATAAGAGTAATGATTTCAGCAGCAGCTTCACTTTTAGACATAAGAAAGATAACCCAACAATATCTAGAATATTCATCTACAATAACTAGGGTGTACCTTTTACCAGCACGAGTCTGAACATTTACTGGACCAAAAAGATCCATATGTAACATGTGAAGTGGTTCAGATATGCTGAAGTTCTGCTTAGTCTTGAAGCTAGTACGTTTCTGCTTTCCCATGAGGTTGAAGGTTGGCTCAGAATCAGAAGACTGATTCTCCTCCAAGAGTTCCTCGTCAAACTCAAAATCAGCAAAGGAATCAAGATTCCCTTGAGGTGGCTCATCTTCATCCCAGAGGTCAGTAAAAACTGCAGTCTGATCAGATATGCCCAGGTTCAGATCACTGGTACCTGAACCTGTTGCTGGTTCAACAACTGCTGCTGCAGATGCATCGTCACCAACTTTATGAAATGTTGGCTCAACCAAAGTATCATTGCCAGTGACAGTAGACACGGGGGTTGCCTTAATGACTCCTGTACCATCATTAAGAGTCACTTCATCGGCCGCAGAGTTTGGAGCTTCCATTTCAGATGGTGTCACCTGAGAAACATCATCAGCTCGTGTATCAGACGTGTGTAAGATTTGTGAAGTTTCAGGGGGTGCACGTGTAACACCCGTCATTTTAAAACCTGGATTTTCAAAAACTTTTGCCTAACGGCGTTTAGAAATGAGGAAACAGAATCGTTAAAACATAACTAATTCATAACGGATAGTTCATTCATAAAAGATGGTGTTACTACGTCAATATCATCAAAATAGTATAAGATAATCCAGATTTAAGCACCAACATGAGTGCCAACATAACTATTACATAAGTCTTAATAACAATAGCCAACATCATAATGGCTAAACAATGAAGTTTAAGCAGGGAAACTAAATGTCTTCTTCATAGCAACTACCCGCCTCACAAAGCTAAGTCTTTCGCTAGTTCAAACCTGCTTAACGTGAGGGAACAACGTTTTTTCAAAAGAGCAAGTGTTAGCTTTAAAATCTAAGTAAGATAACATGAGTTTATAGTCTATATGGTACAACCAGAAGGTTTTTGTAATTAAGACCTCTGCCCTCGGCATGCTTATTGAGCTTTCCTTTGACAATGCCTTTGTAAAAGGATTTGCTAAGTTATAATCTGTGTGAACTTTGAGTATCTTGATTTCTCCTAGTACGATTTGCTCACGTGCAAAGTGATATCGTCTAGGATAATGTCTGGCACCTTTCTAAACTCCGGGTTCATTGGAAATGATAATAGCTCCCGTATTATCACAGTACAAATCCATAGGTGTGTTATTTGAGGATCATCACGTTAAAATCCAAAAATAAACTTTCTAATCCAGACAACTTTCATGGCACCTTCTTGAAGAGGCAATATACTCAGACTCTGTCGCATACATAGCAATTGTGGTTTGCTTCTAGCTCTTGCATTCCATCGTGCCTTCATTTAAAACAAAGACGTATCCCGACTGATATTTTGTATCATCTTTATCAGTCTGAAATCCAGCATCACAGTATCCACTCAGTTTGAGTTCTGCATCGGGATTTCCTCCATACACCAAGAATAATTCTTTAGTAGCACGCATGTACTTGAGAATATTCTTCACAGCAGTCTAATGATCCTTTCCAGGATTTTGCTGATAGCGGCTTACTATATTTTGCGCGAACGCAACATCAGGTCTAGTGCATCTTACCGCATACATGATAGATCCCACAGCCGAAACATAAGGAATTCTTTTCATACGCTCCACCTCTTCAGGTGTAGAAGCACCGTTCTTGCTAGATAAATTAAGTCCTTCTTGCATCGGTATAAAACCACGCTTAGAATTCTCCATCTTGAATCTCCTCAAGATCTTATCTATATAAGCACTTTGACTTAATCCAATCAACCGTTTACTTCTATCTCTATAGATCTTGATTCCAAGAATAAATGCCGCTTCTCCCAAGTCTTTCATAGCAAAACACTTTCCAAGATGAGCTTTAACATCCTTTAATATTGGAATGTGATTTCCTATTATCAATATGTCATCTACATACAAGACAAGGAAAGTAACATTACTCCCACTAGCTTTGCGATATACACATGGCTCATCAGGATTTTGAGCAAAACCAAACATTTTGATCTCCTCATCAAACCTTTTATTCCAACTTCTTGATGCTTGCTTCAATCCATAAATGGACCTTTGAAGTTTGCACACCTTGTTGGGATGTTTTGGATCGACAAAACCTTCTGGTTGTACCATATAGACTTCCTCGTCTAGAAAACCATTTAAGAATGCGGTTTTGACATCCATTTGCCATATCTCATAGTCATAGTACGCCGCTATGGCTAAGATGATCCTAATAGCTCTAATGTCCGCAACGGGAGAAAAGGTCTCCTCATAATCAACTCCGTTAAGTTGAGTATAACCTTTCGCCACAAGACGGGCTTTATAGGTGTGTATATTTCCATCCATGTCGATCTTCTTCTTGAAGATCCATTTACACCCAACGGTTCTACCATTAGGTGGAAGATCAACCAAGCTCCAAACTTGATTATCTTTTATGGATTTCATTTCCACATTCGCAGCTTCAAGCCTTTTTTCAGATTTCGGATCTGATAATGCAGCTTTAAAATTAGGAGGTTCATTTAAGTCTCCTAATACGTGTTCTTCAGACTCAACCATAAGATTTAATCTTTCACGAGCACGTATTGTCCTTGAGGACCTACGAATTGGAATCGCTTCATCTTCAACTTGTAGTTCATCTTGAAATTCATCTCTTTGAACATTTTCCCCCCCAAGTTGATGATTGCTAGTATTTTCAGAAGTTGACACATCTTTTTGAGCCTCATCAAGTTCAACGATCCTCCCACTGTCTTCTTGCGATATAAGTTTCCTTTCAAGGAACTCAGTAAATCGAGATACCTTAACAGTGTTTCCGGTAGGAAAGTAGAAGTAGTAACCCATTGTTTCCTTTGGGTATCCTACAAAGATGCACTTAACAGATCTAGATTCGAGTTTGTCAGGCGTATCTCGTTTCACAAGTGCCTCACAACCCCAGACCTTTAAGTAAGACAATTTGGGAACACTCCCATGCCACAATTCATGCGGTGTCTTGTCAACCTTCTTGGTTGGAACCATATTGAGAATGCATGCAGCAATCTCTAGAGCATAATCCCAAAATGAAATGGGAGAGTCTTAAGGTTTATCATTTAATCTAACCATGTTTAACAAGGTTCGATTTCTCCTTTCTAATATACCATTATATAGGAGTAAGCTTGTTCGATAAATCCTCAAGCTATTAGATAATCTTTAACTTTTGGCTTAAGTATTTTCCATCTCGATCCGAACGAAGAATCTTGATGGTTTTTACCGAGTTGATTTCCTACTTCATTTTAAACTCCTTGAATGTTTCGAAGACTTCATGTTTATGTTTAAGCAAGTAAACATAACCATAATTACTGAAATTATTCACAAAAATGATGAAGTAGCTAGCACCTTTCCTTGACACATGTCTAAATGGGCTGCATACATCGCTATGTATAAGTCTGAGTAGTTCATTAGCCCTCTCCGGTTTTATGCGGAAAAGGTTTTCTTGTCATCTTGCCGAAAACACAAGACATGCATTTGTTAAATGATTCATCATTTGTTAGATCCCTTCACTTTGAAGTCTTTAAATGCTTTTCTTGCTAATCGACAATTCCAAAGACACGCATTTATCAAATGATTCATCATTTGATTGTAAGATCTCTTCACTTTGAAGTCTTTAAATGCTTTTCTTGCTAATCGACAATTCCAAAGACACGCATTTATCAAATGATTCATCATTTGATTGTAAGATCTCTCCACTTTGAGGTCTTTAAATGCGTTTCTTGACAAAATTAAACAAGATGACTATGTCAAAGATAGGTAGAGTCCAAGTTAGACTTGACTCTTTTGCTATTGAATTATGATTTGATTCCCATCAACACTTATAATTCAATTAAGAAGATACTTGAAGAACTGGTTAAACCAGCTTGCTTCTTCTTCTAGTTCAACTCAGCTAGATACTTACCAAAGTTCTTGCCCTTAGCTTACGGTTGTTTTGCTTTCCCCCCTTGATCATTAGATCTTGGGGTGTAGCAGATTTCTGTGGAAGCTTTTTCTCATACTCAATCAACATGGCATGAAGTTCAGCTATGGTTTTACTTATGCTATGCATATTATAATTGCGCACAAACTCCTCAAAATCCTTTGAAAAAGACTTTAGGATCATGCCAATAGTAATAGGCGGATGATAAGCACAGTACAACCTTTCCAATTGCTCAAAGTACCTCTTCAACTTGAGTACATGAGGATTAACCGGTGTTCCATACTCATTTTTCAAGTCATGAAGTGTTTCACAAGTTCAACCAACTCCACTCCAGCTTGCTTTTTGTACAAAGACTTGAGCTCTTTAATCATATCAAGAGGAAAATAATTTTCAAATTGCTTTTGAAGTTCAGGAACCATACTCCCTAACATCAAACAAGCAACCTCATTGTGTCTATCATACTGAGCAGCATATGTAGCCAACTCTCCAGTTGTAGCATTTAGCTCCCGGAACAACGGGTGACTGCTCTTCAAGGACTTGATATTTCTTCTCGGCTCTTAGAACTATTCTTAGATTGACGAAATCAGTCATTGAAGTTTGGTCCAGAAAGTTTTTCTCTTTCTAGCATCGACCTAAAAGCCGATTGGTGTATGTTTTGAGAAGGATTTGTTGTTGCCATATCTAAAACAGACAAAAGTTCAATTATCGGTATTTTCTATAATCATCCTTAAGAAATGTAATTTACCCTTGTTAAATTCATTTAACAATTAATTTCATTAAGACTAGGATCCAATTGACATACAATCATTTCATCAGTTGATCTGCTAGAAATGACAATACTCAAAAGGTAATCGACGATCAATAATTGCATTCATGCAATTCCTAGAGTTATGGACTTACAACAACACTTTAAAGGGGTATTAAGTGTTTTGTAAACATGTTTTGTCCCATCTTATGCCACGGGTCAAGGATCTCACCTCTTAACTCGCTTTAAGTCGCCCAATTAAGAACATGTAAATAGTCCACCACCGGTCTCACGGTGGAGTGGTAATCTACCTTGAAGAGATACAATTCGCCTACGGTCTCACGTAGGAGCGAAAAGCACTGGCAAGTGTTCTTAGCTAAGTGGGTGGCAATGACTTAACTTTAAATGGGTAATGCATTTGATGTGAATCAAAAGTTTATGTATGAAGACTCATGCAAATCTTCATAACATAATATTTAATAAAATCATTTTTATAGTCTTAACAACACAAGAGAGCTCGGTAGCTCCATTTGAACGCACAAAGAAGCGCAAGAGCAAAGGTTTGCGATGAACGCAATTAAAAACCCGCCCTTTTAGGAGGCTAACGCACTCCGACTTATACCTCTCTTAGAGTTTGTTCAAATGGGTGAGCCGGTGTATCTCAAGGTTGTAAGACTCCAATTTTATTAAGAAATCTCTATTTCGATAGTTCTTATTCAAGTTTATATTTTCCAATGAAACAATTTTTGCATCACCTTTATACCTCTTATAAACACGCAAAAATTAATAAACTTACTAATTACCGAACTAATTAATCATGCAACAAGTTAAGGTGGGACACCTAAACATGGTCACTATGGTTCATGCATATGTCTAAAGCCGGCTCCCCCCTCCGAAGAAGAGGACCACATACATCAAGTTACCTTGATTGTGTAAGCCTTTAAACAACTTAATTAACAAGTAATTCACATAAACATGCTGACTGGAAATTTCCAGTAGCTTCACGACCTGTTTAGACCTGTTTCTGGTCAGAATCAAGATTCGACCAGAACTACAAAGTTGTAGCCCTATGTGTTGAGCACCTACTGTACAAAGCACGACTTCTAACTCATTACATATTAAAAGATATGAATTTTTTAGTGAACTGTCGCAAAGCAGAAAAATCATACGAAAAATTCACATAGTCACATAATTATCTAATAATTAACCCTAATTGGATCATCATGTTTTGCTAAATATATATCTATATATCATTAATAATCACAAGTAATTTTGCATGAATTCCTTGTGATTTTACTTTTATTTAACAACCTTAAATAATCAAGATACACAAACATGCAATTTATATCAAATAAATCATGTCAATTCACAAACTCAAAACTTGCCATGAGGGTTTCAATCTTCCATTGAATTAGGTTAAATTAATTAAACAAAAAACCCTAATTTTTATTTAATTAATGTCGATTTTAATTAAAAAAATAAATAAAGAAAACAACTTTTAATTATTTAACAATTAATTAAAAACAAACCAACCCTTAACCCCCCTTCAAGTTTTGATCTTTGTAATTAATAGATCACATATGTGGCTCTGATACCACTGTTAGAATATGAGAACATAAATACATAACAATTCACGAGTATGCGCAACGGAAGAATCGAATATGCAATCACATTAATTAACAAAGAAGGAATTGAAACGTGTACCTTTTGCAAAGCTTCCAATATATATAATAATAATGATATTATTATGAATTAGGGTTTAAAGTAAAACCCCTCTACGATCGCACACTAGACACCCCTATACCGTATGCTAGTACCCCGATAACGATCAACAAACCCCTTTGTATATCACCCATCATTCGAGACCCTTATGAATCCAAAACCAATTTGTTTTCGACTAACAAACCAAAACCAATTAATGCAAAGCATTAATTACATAAGATTCCTTATGAATTTCGAATGACTTGAAAACCGAATACCCCTTAGAGGGTTCGGTCGACTAATAGAGAGAAAAGAGGAGAGAGACTTTGTTAGGGTTTTCAAATCACTTGACTTGAATGAAAGAAAAACCCTTAACCTTTGATCTCTATTTAAAGGGATTAATTAGAAAGGTTTTCTAACTTGGTGACCAAGTTAGAGTAGGATTAGGAAACTCCATAAAGAATTTCGGGCCCCCCCCCCTCTTCATTGTACAATTAGGAAACTTCTAATTTACAATTTAATCCTTTCTCTTTTAATTAATAAACATTTAAATAATCGTTTATTAATTATTTCGTGATCATATTAATTAATATATTATTACTTTAATATACTAATTAATAATATAGAGTTACCGTGTCATTTCGTGTGACCCCGTAGGCTTAAATAATTTCCGGACATGCGTTTATGTAACGTGATCACATACCAACAATATTTTCTTTCGGAGCTGGGTATTTGTTACCTTGAGAGCTCCGGAATGATTGTGTTGAACAGAGGTTGAGCTCCGTTCTGGGTATAAGGATAAGTAATTTTACCTGTACAAAGGTGTTTCTGTTTCTGCTTCGGATACGGAGCTAGAGCTCCGTATGGGGTATATCATCAAGCCCCCCAGTCTAGCTGGAGAGACTGTCTTCAGGATGTCCGGTTAGACTTTAAAAAGAATAAGTTTTTCCCAGGTCATCCTTACGGAGGTCGGACCAAAAATTAGGGTATACTGATCCCTTTTTCGACGGTTGGGATTTGGCTAGAGGTTTGAGTTTCGCCGAGATATATATATATATATACTATTCTACTTTGAAAATGAAAATATTTTACCTTCTGTGGGCGTTGCCTTCTTTAACAATTCGTCTATCGTCTTCCTGCTTCCATCATCCCTTCAAGTGAAAGGTATGTGATTCTTCCGAGATCTTTTTTGTATTAGGGACAGATGGTTGAGTCTAATAACTTTGAGATCCTAATACGACCTTTGACCGATTAAGGTCTTTAGATCCAAGTTCCTCTGTTATATGGATATCCTGATTGTCGATATTAGTTACTCATCTGTTCCGTCCCATTAGTTAAATCTTGTATCTCGTTTGTTTTGCCGCTTCCTTCCACTATTGGGATGACGCCGTTTAGGTAGCATTTTTGACTTGGCTAGGGTTTCATCGTCACCATCATTATTCATTTTTTCTCGTTTGTTTATATCCCCCTTCTGTATTTATTGTAGAATGGCGTTCAAGCAGATGATCAACAGACAATCATTCCTTGCTCAACTTGTCATGAAGGTTGCTCCCTCTGTGGATGCCTCGGGCTCGAGGACCTCTATCGAGGGCTCTGATCCTCAAGCCACTGACCGTGCCGGATTGGAGGCCATATGCCAGGCGGGGGAGGTCATTTCGCATGAGGTTGGTTTGGCTAATCATCCTGTCATTGATGTTTCTAAATGCCTTATTAGTGGGGAGAAATGTGGTCAGCCTTCAGATGAGCAGGGCACTGTTGCTGGTCGTATTAAAAGTAGGAAAAAGACTTCTGCAAAGGGGCCCAACGTATCTACGTCTAGAAAGAGGGTTAAAAGGTCCGGCGAAGCTGGTGAGGGTGCAGGTATGTGTTCCGTGATTAGTATCTCCTCTTTCCTTTTTCTCTTCTTCTTGTCCTTATACATATGTGTCTTTGCAGAGTTCAATCCTTTCCTTCAGGCTCCGGATGGTCATTCTTGTCATAAAAGTATTGTATCTATTGCTCCTTCTGATTGGAACTCAAAGTTGATGAGTATGGACTTGGTAAGGCTTTCTGGATTGTTTAATCAGTCTTCTTTTTGTGCCTCCATGATTGGAAATGCATTAGATTCGAGGTTGCGGGAGCTTTCGGAGGACTCGGGTCCCTCGTCTGGACAGATTGAAAGGTTGACGGCGGAGAAGCTGTCATTGGAGTTTAAGGTGTCTGAATTGGAGATAAAGTTGGGTGGATTATCTGCAGAGCTTGAGTCTGTTCGTGGTAGCGTCCGAGCTAAAGGAGATGAGATCAATGTCCTGAAGGAAGAACTGGCTACTAAGGACACTTTGTTGGGGCATGATCGTTCTGCTTTCATGGATCTGAAGGAGAGGTACAAACGACTTATTGTTGATGTTATTCCTCATGTTTGCAAGTCTTTCTTGAATGGTCCCGAAGTTGGTAGGAGGATCTTGGATTTGTGTAATGCAAATAGAATGGATGTTGAGTCAGAGTTGCTCCGTGTTCTTGCTGCGGAGGGTCGCCTAACCGTTAATGGCTCCGAGCTTTCAAAGGATACCGCAGGTCTATTGAACATGGGCAATGAGCGAGCTGGAAGATGTGCACTCTTTGTACATCCGTGCTATTTCGTCAGATCCTGAGGCATCTCCTACCCAACTGTTGCAAATTCCTAATGCATAGATAGTCTTCTGATATTGAACTTTTCTGTTTGCTGTTACTTTCTTTTGTTGGATCTTGTTGGTACTTTTTCGGATATGAATTCTTTTCCTTTCCCTTTAGTACCCTTTTACTAGTAACCAACTTCTAGGTATACAGCCAATATTTTGGATTATCTAATGGCGTGCCTTTACAAGATGTTGATCAGGCTATCTATTGGCTTTTGCCTTTGCAAGACTTTTCCGTAAGGCTGAGGTTCTCACAAGATTTTCCTTGTTATCAAGGCTCGACCCTGTGATGATGTTTTCTGATTTACACAAGACTTGCCTTATTGATCTTTTTGTCGCTAAGGCTCTGTCCGTGGTGCAAAAACTGGGCTTTTTTCTTATTTAAGAATTATCCACAGTATTGCTAGAGTTCGTATTTTGTCTTATGACAGTCGCCTTATGACGTAATTGTCTTATGGCAGTCGTCTTATGACGTGATTGCTTTATGGAAGTGTTGTTGGGCATCCCCTGAGCTTCTCATAAAGTCTTTTTATACATGTATATTTTGCGCGCGTTTTATATTTTTACCGATCTTCTGAAAGTGTTTCTTATTTTCGAAAAAATAATTGGCACAAGGCCTTTACATAGTAAGGTCCCAAACTGCTCAACTTTCATTGACTATCTCTCGGTAGTTCGGAGTCTTCCTTTACTTGCTTACGGAGGGGCCAGTTTATTGGGTACCACCAGACTTAGCCTTTTTATTGGTATCGCTCCGTATTCTTCTTTTGGACAGGGATCCGTTACCGGGGGTCGGATGTTTGGAGTTTAATCCTTAAATTACCCCTTTTCTTGGTACTACTTCGTGCTCTGCAAGGAGGTCGACCTAGCGATTCCCTAGGTTTTATCCTCTTCCTGCCCCCCTTCGACAGGCTTTTGTTGCTGTTGATTCCTTCCATCTGACGGAAGTTTACGCCTGCGGAGTGTTCTGCCACGGGCTCCCTATCCTTGCTTTTCTCTGTCTGTACTCCTCTCCAGGTGTTTTAGTTTTCCGGTGGTTATTGCGTCTTCTATGGCTTGTTGAAGGTTTCGACACGAGTTCGTGTTGTGTCCATAGTCTTTGTGGAATGCGCAATATTTTCCCCGATCCTTTTTCCGGGTCACTAACCTGGGTGGAGCTGGAAACGTTTGCGCTACCCTTTCCATTGCGAGGATGCACTTTGGTGACTTTGTTAATCTTAACAATGTTATTCCTTTGCTTTTTGTTGCCGTACTTTCCTTCTTTGGGTTATTCCTCATGTTTGCAAGTCTTTCTTGAATGGTCCCAAAGTTGGTAGGAGGATCTTGGATTTGTGTAATGCAAATAGAATGGATGTTGAGTCAGAGTTGCTCCGTGTTCTTGCTGCGGAGGGTCGCCTAACCGTTAATGGCTCCGAGCTTTCAAAGGATACCGCAGGTCTATTGAACATGGGCAATGAGCGAGCTGGAAGATGTGCACTCTTTGTACATCCGTGCTATTTCGTCAGATCCTGAGGCATCTCCTACCCAACTGTTGCAAATTCCTAATGCATAGATAGTCTTCTGATATTGAACTTTTCTGTTTGCTGTTACTTTCTTTTGTTGGATCTTGTTGGTACTTTTTCGGATATGAATTCTTTTCCTTTCCCTTTAGTACCCTTTTACTAGTAACCAACTTCTAGGTATACAGCCAATATTTTGGATTATCTAATGGCGTGCCTTTACAAGATGTTGATCAGGCTATCTATTGGCTTTTGCCTTTGCAAGACTTTTCCGTAAGGCTGAGGTTCTCACAAGATTTTCCTTGTTATCAAGGCTCGACCCTGTGATGATGTTTTCTGATTTACACAAGACTTGCCTTATTGATCTTTTTGTCGCTAAGGCTCTGTCCGTGGTGCAAAAACTGGGCTTTTTTCTTATTTAAGAATTATCCACAGTATTGCTAGAGTTCGTATTTTGTCTTATGACAGTCGCCTTATGACGTAATTGTCTTATGGCAGTCGTCTTATGACGTATTGCTTTATGGACAGTCGCCTTATGACGTATTTGTCTTATGACAGTCGCCTTATGACGTAATTGTCTTATGGCAGTCGTCTTATGACGTGATTGCTTTATGGAAGTGTTGTTGGGCATCCCCTGAGCTTCTCATAAAGTCTTTTTATACATGTATATTTTGCGCGCGTTTTATATTTTTACCGATCTTCTGAAAGTGTTTCTTATTTTCGAAAAAATAATTGGCACAAGGCCTTTACATAGTAAGGTCCCAAACTGCTCTTCTATGGCTTGTTGAAGGTTTCGACACGAGTTCGTGTTGTGTCCATAGTCTTTGTGGAATGCGCAATATTTTCCCCGATCCTTTTTCCGGGTCACTAACCTGGGTGGAGCTGGAAACGTTTGCGCTACCCTTTCCATTGCGAGGATGCACTTTGGTGACTTTGTTAATCTTAACAATGTTATTCCTTTGCTTTTTGTTGTCGTACTTTCCTTCTTTGGGTTTTCGATAAGGTCCTCATTCTCGTGGTGCAAAAACTGGGCTTTTTTCTTATTTAAGAATTATCCACAGTATTGCTAGAGTTCGTATTTTGTCTTATGACAGTCGCCTTATGACGTAATTGTCTTATGGCAGTCGTCTTATGACGTGATTGCTTTATGGAAGTGTTGTTGGGCATCCCCTGAGCTTCTCATAAAGTCTTTTTATACATGTATATTTTGCGCGCGTTTTATATTTTTACCGATCTTCTGAAAGTGTTTCTTATTTTCGAAAAAATAATTGGCACAAGGCCTTTACATAGTAAGGTCCCAAACTGCTCAACTTTCATTGACTATCTCTCGGTAGTTCGGAGTCTTCCTTTACTTGCTTACGGAGGGGCCAGTTTATTGGGTACCACCAGACTTAGCCTTTTTATTGGTATCGCTCCGTATTCTTCTTTTGGACAGGGATCCGTTACCGGGGGTCGGATGTTTGGAGTTTAATCCTTAAATTACCCCTTTTCTTGGTACTACTTCGTGCTCTGCAAGGAGGTCGACCTAGCGATTCCCTAGGTTTTATCCTCTTCCTGCCCCCCTTCGACAGGCTTTTGTTGCTGTTGATTCCTTCCATCTGACGGAAGTTTACGCCTGCGGAGTGTTCTGCCACGGGCTCCCTATCCTTGCTTTTCTCTGTCTGTACTCCTCTCCAGGTGTTTTAGTTTTCCGGTGGTTATTGCGTCTTCTATGGCTTGTTGAAGGTTTCGACACGAGTTCGTGTTGTGTCCATAGTCTTTGTGGAATGCGCAATATTTTCCCCGATCCTTTTTCCGGGTCACTAACCTGGGTGGAGCTGGAAACGTTTGCGCTACCCTTTCCATTGCGAGGATGCACTTTGGTGACTTTGTTAATCTTAACAATGTTATTCCTTTGCTTTTTGTTGTCGTACTTTCCTTCTTTGGGTTTTCGATAAGGTCCTCATTCTCCTGGTCCGTTGGCTCTTTTTTCCGTTTTCCCGGGGGGTTTTCCGTCCCACTTATTCCCTTGTCATTAATCCAGGTATGAGCCTTGGTTATGAGCTCATCATATGTCTCGGGTAAATTCGTCGTTAGATATTCGACTAATTCGAGCACTCGGAGTCCATGAATGAGTCCTGATATCCTCTGGCTTTCGGGCAATCCGCTTATTTCTTGGGTTTCACATGTATACCTTGTGATAAACCCTTTGAGCGTTTCCTCTTTTTGACGTTTTATATCGTGTGCTGCCACATGCGTCTTTCTACATTTCTTCCGTGTATCGAATTGCGACATAAACTTCGTTTTTAGGGTTTCAAAGTCATTTGCTGATCCTGCCCTTAGGTTATCGATCCAATCCTTTGCTTTGTCAATCAAGGAGTAGGAGAAATAAAGCAGGTGGTTTGCGTGTCCCATCTTTGGATTGTCGCAATCTTGGTGAATTTGTTTAGAAAAACGTTTGGGTCCCCCTCACCATTATAGTGTTCTATATCTTCGAGTTGTCTCCCATATGCTGTTGCTAGGCAGCTCCGTATGCCGTCGCCAGATGAGTCGCTTACGTATGTGGATTTGGTTAAAGGAGGGGGTTTTCTCCAACTATCATCTCTACCTACCGGCATCGCTTCTGTTTTTGGTTCCGGCCGGTCTTGGGTTTGACTTTGGTGTGCATTAAATCCATCGTTCGGGTGCCCCGCCTGGTTTCTTTGTATGTTGACCTCGCGGAGCTCCTCTTTTATGACCTGGGAGCTTTGTTTCATTAAGGCGTTCCGTGTTGTCTCGTTCTGTGTTTCACCTTCGCTGCGGGCATATGGGGCTACTGGCTCTGGTTCATATACCTGACCAGTTTCCCTCAGGCGCCTTATTATTGCGCACAATGTATCGTAGTTTTCTTGCACATATTCGTCAGTAATTCCCCTATCTATTAATGCGGATATTCTATTCCCGGGTTGATTCATCGTTTTTGGTAACGTGTCCTCCGGGGAAATAGCTATGTGCAACTTCTCTGTGTTAAAGGGAGCGTGTCCCGGTCCACACTTGCTTAGCTTTTGGAGCTTCATAGGTGTTGGGTTATTCAAGTCCTGCGGTGTAGCCTCCGTATCGCTTTGATCTATTGGTTCTGCGGTAGTCCTGCCAAGGTTCCGATTTGACGTCCCCTTCTAGGGTCCATCCTGGCCTGGCCCTGGAATGTCCGGCTTGGATCCCTTTCGTTTCTGACCTAGTAACCCTGGCGCGAACTTGTTCATGCCTGGATCTCGTGATTCCGACGCGATCCCGTACTGATCCTAATTGGGCGGTCCCGGCACAAACCCACCCCAGTCTTGACTTGGTAGCCCTGATAAGGACCGATTCCGGCCTTGATCTGACGGCTCTGGTACGGGCTTTTCCTGGTTCTGGCCTGGTAGTCCTGGCCTGGAATTGCTTCGGCCTTGACCTGACGGCTCTGGTAAGGACTTTTCCTGGTTTCGACCTATCGACCTTTTTCGCATCTTGCCCGGGTTATTTACGTTCGTCGCGACTCCTTTGTGCGTCCCATCTTTTAAGGAAGCATTCTGGAGCTTTGTGAGGTTCTTCGATCAGTGTATGCTGAATCGGGCTTTTGGGGCTGGGAATATAAAACGAGGGACATTTGTCCGTTTGAGCTTCGATTCCTCGATGCAGGCTCAAGATGCCCCTGGGCCCATTCTTGCACGTCCAGCGTTTCTTCAACTGTTATCGTTATATCACCATAGGCGATTGTCGGCGGATCTAAGTTTGGTGCACGCGGGCTGTCCTGAGACCGTCCGCCGGTGCCCGATCCCTTCAGAGGCACTTGCGGTTTCTTCGTGTTGTGAGCATCTGACGGATGTTTTACTCCTAGTTTGGCCATCGTAACTGATTATCCTGACCATAGGCGGGTTTGAAGAGAATTAGCACAACGGTCCCACGGATGGCGCCAATTTGTTTGATCAAATAATCGCACTATAGCTCAACCGGAGGTGTAAATTGGGTTGGAGATGTTTTATAGGCGATTCCCTTCCGGTCAGAGGGTCGAAGACCGCTTAACGCCTTATTGTTTGTTGTTCCTAAGCCGTTCTGTGTGACTTAGGGTTTATAGGATGGTTTTATGTTTATATTCGGAGGTTGAATATGTGTGATGTATTTAGAGAGAATCGTTTTTATATGACGTGCCGTAAGGCTTCCTCCTCTATTTATATAGAGGGTAAGATTTGGAGAATAAGGTAAGAGAATTAGGGTAGATCTCTCCCTCCTTTGAGAATATCTTTATTTCCTTCTTTGAGATGATCTTTTAGCGAGTCGTGTCCGTGGTAATCGGACCTTAAGTATATCGTTTATTCGGATAATCATAGAAAGGATTTATATCCGAATCTTGATATATTTTCTTTCGGAGCTGGGTATTTGTTACCTTGAGAGCTCCGGAATGATTGTGTTGAACAGAGGTTGAGCTCCGTTCTGGGTATAAGGATAAGTAATTTTACCTGTACGAAGGTGTTTCTGGTTCTGCTTCAGATACGGAGCTAGAGCTCCGTATGGGGTATACCATCAATGGGTTTTGTGCAAAAGGTGTTGGTAACATGATTAGTAGCTTTCAAATGGTTCCAAAATGGTAAAAGCGATTTTTGGGTCGAATTAGGGTTTTCTAGGGTTTTGATTTGAGTCAAGAACGGATTTGGACAAGTTTTGATGTTATATATCGAGTTTGTGTTGTGGGTTATGTTCATTTATGCTTGGAAATGAGTTTGGAAGTGTCTCCTAATTGATTTTGAGGTCAAAATGAAGCTTGGGTGCATTTTGGGTCGAATTGGTGCAGGTTTTAACGGTCGTTAGTTTTGAGGACTGTTTCTGACAACAGTTCAAAACCAAGATGAACAAATTAGAACCAAGATCCGTTAATTTTTAACGCCCGTTAGTTACAGTCCAGAACCAAGATGAACTAATCATAACCAAAATGAACTAGTCACAACCAAGATGAACTAATCATAACCAAAATGAACTAGTCACAACCAAGATGAACTAATCAAACCACAATGAACAAATCAGAACTAAGATGAACAAATCAGAACCAAGATGAACAAATCAGAACCAAGATGAACAAAATCAGAACCAAGATGAACTAGTTAAAAACCTTATGTAAAGTCTTGATTTGTAAACATGTTATGTACATTATTAGGTTGTGGACGCGGGACGATTGAACGTTTATAACTCAATCTTAACTTGTTATTGCTTGGCAAAGGTGAGTTTCGTAGCCCCTCTTTCTTTGTGGAACTTTGGGGTGGAAAGTGTACTCGTTTTAATAAAACTTATGTCGATTAACAATGTGATGCATGATATAAGAACTAATGTGTTGTTTGAAAGGTAAACATTATGCTATTTGTGATTATTGAGTTGGAATAAAGATACTTGAACTATTCGCACAATTTGGTGTCCCGTGAGGACTTGTGAGCTTGAATATGTATACACTCCGCCAAATTGTGTGTCCCACGGGACTTGTGAGCTTGATGAACGTTCATTGCGAAGATTATGGATTTGTGATCTTGTGTTTTTGACTTGATTGTGTGTTTGTGTGATCTTATGGAGATTTTTTGTGCCCAATATAATCAAGGTTGCGGTATGTGCTTCGATTGGCTCTTATATTATCGTATAACTTGTTATCGGCACTTTTTGAACTTGATACTTGTTTTGATGCTTAAACCTACGAACTCACCAACCATGTGTTGACTTGATTTAGTACACTTTTCAGGTGAACAGGTAGAACCAAGGCGTGCCGGTTGATTGCATGTCTTTGCTAGGATTGGACTTGGACTTTATTGGATCCGTGATCCATTACTCCCGTGTAGGGGTTGCGCTTAGGATCATTAGTCATCTTTTGAGACTATCTTTTGTAAACTTTTGATGGCGTTGTGCTCCTTATGCTTATTTTGGAACCGAAACTTGCATTTATCTTGATTTTATGTATGGATTGTCCAATCCTTTGTTGCATATAGTTTTGTCTCTACATAATTTCCATGTCATGCTGTGCTTTTCTCGACGCCCCATGTTTCCGCCTTGTTGGGGTGTTACACATGGTAAATGAATGTAATAAATGAGGATTGCACTTTGTAAGATAATAATGGATATCATTACGTTTTATGATCATGTTTGGTTATTAAGTATGATATTGAACCGGTTACTTTGTAATAAGCATTACGTCACCTCGCATGTTTTATATCGTCATCACCGTTTAGCACCGCAACGCACGGACACCAGGCTAGTGACTTCTTATATATGTCATGATTATTGTAAAATGTGTTGATTATGGATTTTTTGATTAACATAAATTACGAAGTATCTTGGGTCAGTATTCCACGATTACATAAAAGTAACAAAAACAATTATGTACAAAAGGAGCTAAATCCTGTGAAAATACTACTACTATTATTATAATTATTATTATTATCATTATTATTATTATTATTATGGGTCGGGTATACAGGTTCGGGACGGGTTTCGGATATACGGGTCGGGTATGGGGGTTTTATCTAAAACCGGACCCGGACCCGAAAAAAAATTAAAACCATCCCCATACTTGGCCCTAGACCCGCATAACCGGACCAAACCTGACCCAAAAATATCGGGTTTTGGATTCCCCATCGGGTAAGGGTTTGTTTGTCATCCCTCCACACAATTTAACATTATTGATAATCTTTGCTATTTGTGCATATTATATTATTAGGTTTATAGTTTTAACGGCAAACTCGATGAAGTATCATAGTCTATGAACTCTTGTAACTTCAAAACTTTGAAAAATTCATTGTTATTTAAACAATGAACAATGAATTCATATATTGCTCTCAATTCAATGTCATCATTGAATCGACATGCTGATCATTCATACTAACGTACTAGGATTGGTATTTTGCTTTATATCCCACCAAAGACATCTAGTCTTCAAGTTCAGCACCAACAATTCTTCCCAACAAAGTCTCCGATCAACATTGGCAAGGAAATGCAAGAAAGAAAAAAAGAAGTGCCTATCCTCTCCAAGAACATAACGTTTGGTTGATGTGTCGGTACAAGGCACTTCCCGAGAGACACTGACTTTCTTCGCCGTGACCTAAAATACTTAATGATGCTAACAAAGAATCATCCGTGAGGTATTTACAAAGTATTGAACTTCCAAAAGCATCTACAAGCATAATCATGAAAATAGACCCTTACAAACTATCACGAAATCAAGGGAGAAGCTTTCTTGGGCATAAAAACCACCACCAAGGTAGTCTAGCGGTCAAACTAGATTTTTCACTAGAGGCCTGATGTTCAAACATCACTGAGTTAACATCTTATGGATGGTCATGAAAAAGGTTTGGAAATGGTCATGGGAATAACCTGGTTAGACTGCTCACAGATGAGTCAAAGAGGGTAATCTAAAAAGTAAAAAATCTCATCCATTTACACATGTTTATAAACATAAAACTTTGTACGAACGAATAAAACCGAAAGTCACAAAAGAACCCCATATACAAAACTAAGGGACAAAACCTATATTGCTCAATTACTGAGTGAACTATATATTAGAAATCAAATCTTATTTTGTATAATACAAGTTCAAGAAAATTCTCCCAATACTATACGAAGTAGTATATTTGATTTATTATAGTCAAATTGAAGGACTTTTAGGCCTGGTCTGCTTTTTTAAGAGATTTGTTATAACAAAATTTGGTGGGTTTTTTTCCCACTTTTCTTGATTTTAGTTTCTTTGATGCTCATTTGCGACTATGCTCCACTATCATATTTGTTTGCTACCGCAACCATACTCCCCTATTACTTTTCCTCCTTTCCTGCTTGCTATTGATCTTCTATCTACTATCAAACTAAACTTTATTATTGGTGCCATGAGAATTGAGAAGCACATGAATGAGAAGACAACCAAACACAATACTACGGGAAGGTATTCTAATTGGATTACATCGTTTATACGACATTAATTTCTAATTTCATGCATACAGATTATCAATAATAACATGAGTGACCAGCAGCTGAAAGTAACATATATAATAGCTTTTATAATATATCAAAAGTGACCAATTACAGATATTCTTATAAGTTAACACAGATTTCAAATTTAATGATACAAGGAGTGACCAACTTCTGAACTATTATACTTGGTTTTGTTGCAAACATAGGTTTTCTTTGACCTAAAACACTAGGTACAACAGTTGAACAAATTGATCACTCAATTTACTGCAATATAAATTCACCTTTTCTACCAAATAACTCATTGTAGAAGAGAAAACAAGGTTACAGATATAGCTATAATCCAGTTTATAACTCCATTAAACTCTTTAAGATGGTAAAACAGAGCCTTTTCCCTACGTATCTTTGTATATAGTGTCACTATGTATATAATCCATCATAATTTGGAATACAACATTTACTTCTCGACATCAAAGCAATCGGTATATTAATCCAAATTGCAAAAATGGCAAAAAGCCAAGAGGAATTTGTACCTGCAGACACTACAATCAATCTGAATAAACTCTGATTCTACGGCTAGGAACCAGAGGCCAAATTGAAGCAAAATAGAACTGTTACGGAAATTTTAGTTATGGTTCAGAGGCCAATTTGAAAGTGCGAAAGAATTTCTGGTGATTGCGGAAGATGATTGTGATGCAGATGAGGAATCACTATTTCTTGAAGTTTTAGATGCAGTTTCTGGAATAGAAGAGAAATTTATAAGGCCATAACCCGAATCTGTTGCAGATGTAAGGTCGTTGGTTTTTGAAATTTTGGGACAAGTGTGTTTTCCCAAGTAAGTGATTTCAAAGATTGACGGGTCATCACTAGATCTTTGAACTTGTTTAGTTGCACAACAACCGTGTGTGTTTCTATACGTGCATCTGTAGTATTCTCTGCAAATTTTAACTGTAGAGTGAATAGACTGTCAAATTTGAAATGTGAAAAACGTGGGTTAATTGCATAATGGGTTAAGCACAGGAGGGTCAGTCTACGTTACAAAAATGTTTAGCTCAATCATGCTACTTTTTTTTTCATTAAAATTACTCGACTCTTAAAAACTTGTTTATATTACTCCTTCAAAATATACATGTTAAACTGGATGATAAAATTGAACAATTTCGTAAAGTACAGGGATCTTATAATGCTTTGACACAACAGTGGGGGTATGTAGATAATTAAGTATTATATAATGTAGTAACACTTAATCAATGTTCATGGAATACAAGTGGCTTACTATAAATCTTGAAAGTAGAATAATCCAATTGAACTATTAGTAAAGTAAAGCGACCCTCTAGTGCTTTTACCCGTTGCATAAATAGGTAATCGATTGTGGTCCATAAATTCCTCTTTAAGGTATCTAACAATGTTGCCATAAATGAGACTTTTCAACCCTTTATTTAAAAACAAAAATGCGATGTAAAGTCATTTCAACCTTTAAGTAAACGGTTTGTCACCATCTAGTCAAAAAGGTCAACAAGGTCATGGGTACCGACATGTCATCTGACATGTTAATCTTTTTAATTTGGCACCTTGTACATATTGTGTGGGTTTTAATAGAAAGGGTTTTTTCTGGGCAGAAACATGCTTTCCTGAAATGAAACTGAAATTGGAGCCAACTTGCTTAACTCTTTATTCTAATAACCACTAAAAGGTAAAAGAGAAACCTGGGGTATTTTGCATTGAGAATTTCCTTTTGGCCGTACTTCCTCCACATATAACCATCATTTGGGGGCACTTCTAAACCTATCTCCAGACTCACTTTCACTTGCTGCTTCCACTTAACAATGCTATTACTGCTACTCTTTCTGCATAACACCAATACTTGATTATACATACCCGCTTTATTGGTAATGTTGTCTTGTATGTTAGTATAAACAAGTAATCTGCGGGTTCTAGTGTGTCAAAAGGGGTATGTTACTGGTTAAAACAGGTTGGGTCCTAACACTTTCTGTCAAAACTTTTATAAACTAATTATCAATAATTGTTGTGTCAAATGTGATTACAAACATATATTGTTGTGATAATAATCAAGTTTTCTTATACAATGTTGAGTAAATAACCCAAATAGTCCATGTGGTTCTTCAAATTTTCAAGAATCCTCCCTCCAGATATTAATTGCACTGTCCGTCACAGTGTTGCTGTTATTTCCCAAACTCGTCCCCGGGCTGTTACATTTAGCAGAAAGCTGTTGAATATCTAAAAATGACCATTTTACCCTTTTCTACGGTGCACTTTTAGTCCCTAAGGTTTGTTATTAGTTTCTGTTATGGTCTCCCTATAGAAAGGGTACAATGGTGATTTTCAATATTTTACAGCTTTTCGCCATACCTAACGACCCAGGCACGAATTCGGGAAAAAAAGTAATAGTAATCAGAAGGATGGTGAGTCAGTCTGTGTAATTAATTCTAGAATCGGACGATTTGTGAAGAATTACAAGAACAATTTGTGTAATTCATTGTAATAAGGATTTATGTATTAACCAATGACCCGTTCCATGTTAAGCTCTTTTTTCCAACCATTCACCCATCAGGGATTATACATAACCAAAACTGACACATTCTAAGATAAGTAGTTCAAATCACCACCTTGAACATGTCCTAACAAAATAAACATAGTCCGGAGACTATGCTTATCATAGCTGGAAAAGCCTACTCGTTCACGTTAGACCACCTTAGGCCCATCATGAAAATTTACACGCACATAGATGTACAATTGAGACTTACTTTTTCCTAGAGCCATCTTTTTGATTTGAATTTTTGGTATCAGAATCATCATTACGTGAACCGTCATTAAACGATCGTGAATCTTCTGACCTTCTAATTTCCGTCCCAGCATAATGTGACAGAGCCTCATCATCAGAATGTTGGGTGTTGTCTTCGGTTTCATTAGAAGAAGCGGGCAAATTGAGATCTATCAGGAACCTTTTACATTGGTCAGTACCTTTGGCTAACTTGTGATACAGACAATTACTCTCTATGTGATTATTGCCTGATGAGTTCAAATTCATTTGGAAATCTGCAGCAGTAAAAAAATAAACTATTAATTCTTCTATGATGACATAAGTGGAAATAGGAACTTTTTTACCTGTAACTTAGAAAATCAACAAACAGAAATATATAGACATTCAATATGCATGATTGAACCTCCTAAAACACCTTCTAATGAATTATAATGTATTACCTTCCATGATAAAGACTCCATTCACTGTGTAACTATATTTTAATCATGCTCTTGTTTATCTTTCCATTCACCAAGTATCACTGAACACTTTTGAAATGTTGTCCTCTTACAATGTACAGCACAGACAATTCTTTTTGTGAGCATCATTTCCTTTCAGTTTCTGAACATGATGCTATATGTTCCACGTATTATTGTAACTTACATGCAAAATTTAGAATGTGATATGTATCAATCAATGTGGTAGAGTCACTTAAATTGATCAGTTACTAGAAATAAAGTCAATTTAATTAATCATTTACCGGAAATAGGGGAGCTAATCATGGGACAATTTTTACCTTATTTGTTTTGTAGTACCGTAGAGAGGAGAAGAAGGGGTCTATGTTTTATTTTATGGAATTAGGGTTCTTACCTTTAATTTAAAGATCAGGCCTATCTTGAATTTGGCTATTTATGTAATGATGCCCTCATAATCAACGGAATCAATTTTCTGGTTCTAGCATTGGTTTCATTGCCGGGAAATGAAGCTAAGATGGTTCAGACCCGAAATAGTCATATCAAAAGGGGAGGTTCAAGACTTGATCTGATTGCTGTTCAGTTAGTAGAAATTGCAGCATGATTAGATGCTATTTTTGCAACAATGAAGGACAATGTTAAATCAACCAAGGCTCGGACGTATGCAACACCCCTTCGGTGCACCAATCAAGTGTCGGTCAAAGAAGAAGCCTGTGACCACAGCCCTAATATTGACAAAATCGCGTCAAAGAGTTGGCTACCAAATTAACTTCTGCCTGACCTGATTTCATGGACAATGAAAATCAAAAAATGGTATGAACATGGTGGATGGATAGACCTAGACATGTTGAAAATGGGAAAAGGAGAGTATTGGTCCAATAGAGTGTAAGCTAGCCCACTTGCAAATATAAAAGTGGTTATTTATTGGTCCGATATCGATCTCAATTCGACCCCATTTGTTAAGGCTCATAATGTCGGGAAGCATACTACTCGAAGATTATCGAAAGCACAGATCTCAATAACCATAGAATGGCTTATTGCTTGGAGCACTAATTCCTTTCTTTCCGACTTGAGGACAAGTCGTTCAACGAGTGGTGAAGAACTGATGCGTATCCATAGATTTGGTCAACTAGGGTCAATTATATCAATTGGTTACTAGAAATAAAGTCAATTAAATTAGCCAGTAACCAGAAATAGAGGAGCTAAAAATGAAACTGTTTTTACCTTATTTGTTTTTTATAGTACTGTAGAGAGGAGGAGAATCGTTGATGTTAAATTTATAAAATTAGGGTTATTACCTTCAATTTAGTGATCACCCCTATCTCAAATTTGGCTATTTATGTAATCGTGCCCTCAGTAGTCAAAGGTTCAATTTTCGGGTCATGTGATTGCCACTGTATGGAGCCTTTCTTTCAGCTTTAGAGGGACTATCTTGTTGCATGTGACTCATATACATGCTCTCCACTTTAGCCAATCTACTTGTATACAATGAATTATGTCCTCGCCTATCCTCCTTTATTTCCACCGAGACAACATATATTACGGACTCATCATTATTTTCCCTAATTTGATCGGATAATTGGTAGATTATGTTCACCGGAGAACAGGGGTTGACTGGAGAAGACAACTGGAATCGGAAGCACCGCCGAGGAGCGGTGGCTCTGATACCAAAATGTTAGATGAAATATATTGAGAGAGAAGAAATGATTGGGTGTAAATCAAATTCCGGATACGGATTTCTCTTTCGTCATTTCTTCCAAATCGCATCCCAGACGAAGTCATGACTTAGGTATTAAGTTTTCTCTCAGCTGATCTAGAAGTCTTCATCTTCTAAAGCTTCCCTCCAGTGTTGTAGTCTGGTATTTATCACACCCGTCGTTTTCGAGACTAGTGCGATATCCATGAAATGCTCTCATGCATCCCTCGCGTCAGCTTTTTGAAATTCAAGGTAAATGGGTACGGGTAAAGTATGAACCCTGGTGTAAACCTACTTTTACTGGAAATACTTGGTGTTTCCCACTGGGGTTTGTACAAGTCTTCACCCTTTCATATATGTGACTCCTTTATCATCTTGGGTACTCCAAATCAGCTTCCATGGGACATAATCATATGTTTTGTCCAGGTCTAAGAAAGCAACCGGGATGCAGTAACTAACTGCATCACATGTAAACTGCCAATAAATGTGATTGCCTACTAATTTCTACTTGAACTCAAACCACTACCTAAGCCTAAGTTTTCTCGCCAAAAGGGACTTTCCTAGCGTATTGAGGTGCCTCATTCACCAATCACCAATAAAATAAAATAAATGACCCTAAATTTATTCAAAATAGTCGTCTTCCTTCATTGTTGCATATCTAAAGCATAGATAACTGGTTATTTAGGACAACTTCGCATATATATATTTACAAGATGCTTCTCATATACTATCCTAGGCTCCTAGCTCCATTGGTTCCATAGGAATCCTCAAAAAGAATACGTTTACGTTTCCCAATATGGCGGATACTCTCCTTACAAGACTCCTAAGTCACCATAAGCTCGGCAATGCCTACGCATAGGTCGGGGCTTGTAGCCCATTCATCATTGCTGTTTATCAACATATTGCAAAAAAACTTAGAGTTTACCAATAAAGATAAACCGTTTGCCTATTAAGCTAGCCTCTGAAGTAATCTTTCTTCATAGCAACACCCTAAAAATTTAACACTAAGAGATGAAGAGCAAGTAAGAACTCCTATTTAAAGCTTTTTCGGAGCTTACGGATTTTATAAGCTTATAAAAAACCATAAGTTCAAGCTTTCCGTTAAACACGCCCTTAAACTAAACTGGATTCAATATCATGAACTCGATACGAATAACAACTCGACTACCAACGCGTAACCTAAACCTAAAAAATTCCTTAAAGCTGTAGCACTCATTAATTATCACACATCTAAAATAATATATATACATATATAATATATATATATATATATATACATATATAATATATATATATATATCTCTCATTAACATTTAAACATAGATATTATTAGTGCTAGTTAATATTTCAGTTAATCGAAATCGAGCTAAACAATTATTAAAGTTTGAAAAGCTAAAAAGTCATACTATAAACAATAATAATGAAACTGATGATTTAAATGTTGTCACCTTTGGCCAACTGAAGTTTAAATCACCGGAGAACTAAAAGAGTGGCGGTGAAGTAATCGGATTCCGGTGGCCGGAGAATCTGAGTTTGAATTTGATAGATTCAGTCAGAAAGAGAAAATGAGAAACAGAGATCCGGTGCGGCTGATCGAAAGAAGAGGTTTTCAATTTTGTTTTGTTTTTTTCTTTATATTTTATTACTATAAATATTTTGTATTTTTGTTGAGCTGCTAAAATACTACGAGTAGTACTAGTATATCATCTTCTCTCTTATATCATGTTTGACTTTTTAACACACCCACTATTGTTGACAATGCATCACATTGGAGTATTATTTATTGTTATAATTACATTTTTTATTTTGATTTGATTATACCCGTGCTAATGCGGCGGTAGTCATGCGGCGATGCTGTGGTGATGGGGAAACTGTTGGTGGTGCATGCGGCGTCGAGTGTTGTAGGTAATTGATATGAAAGTAATATATGTAAAGGTTTAATGAGGATATTTTAAAAAATAAATGACTGATTATATAACTTAATTATTTATTTTAAACAATTTTCTCATATAACTTTCAACATGATGGCTATTTCTTTTATAATATAGTATAGATTAATTGTCAATTTAATGTTTCAACTCAATTCTTTTTTTTAACTTGTTTGAATTCAATTTATTATTATCTTTTAAGAGTTTTTGCTAAATGTAGCATAAATTAGATTTACATTTATCATAAAATTTAATAAATTGACTCTTGAATATATAATTTTTTATACATGTCTATATTTAGCACTTTTTTTAAAGGCATCTTTTAATATGATTTAGCTTAAATTGTAAGTGAAACCAATTTAAGAAGTGGATAGATTTGAGTTTTACTTCGATTCTATAGAGTGACATACCATGAATAATTTTACTATGGAGTGTATAGCCAAATTAAAGCTTCATTTGAAAATTGAAACGGAAGAGGGTCTCAACCTTTGATGATGAGGTGTCTCAAGAGTTATTCGTTAATCGGTCGTTATAAAATGATAGATTATTATTTCATTTTTTTCTAACTATCATATACAATTTATCTTTATA
This sequence comes from Erigeron breviscapus, assembly GCA_034093135.1. Lineage (NCBI taxonomy): Eukaryota > Viridiplantae > Streptophyta > Magnoliopsida > Asterales > Asteraceae > Erigeron > Erigeron breviscapus. The sequence continues at coordinate 81,510,692 of CM067172.1, read as the reverse complement.
TATTATAATTTGCTTTATGCTCAAGTTTTTTTATCTTTTTATTTCAAGTGATCATCATATATTAAAAGTTATTACCATTTCAAATGTTGGTGCCAATAGATTTGTTCTCGAGCTACATTCTCGTATTCTTGGCATTTTTATTGTCACATCAACGTTCTAAGAACCCTTATTGTCATGATTAGTCTCCATGAAGATGTGAATTTTTTAATTTTTAGGGGCCCAATTGTTTTTTTTGTGTGTGTGTATATATACACACATATATAATAAGCACATATATATAAGCAAAAGTAAATATGGGTTGTCCCTTCATCCTTCATCGAAGCTTAGATGGGAAACCCTTCATATACAAATATTTTAATATTTGTTGAAAAGTAAATAAATACTTTGTGCCTCGAGATTTTTATTGAATAAAAAATCAAGATGTGAATGGTTCTTCATCTAAACTTGGATGGCACTCATATTCACAACTATATATATATAGGGGTGAGATAAATTGAGTCCAGCTTAATTTGAGTCCAAAAAGGGTCCATGTAACTTACACATGTGTAAGTTAACTTACACATGTGTAAGTCGTGGTGGCGGTGGTCGCCGTCGCCGGAAAATCATGGTGGTGGTCGGAGATGATGGTGGTGGTGGTAGGAGGTGGTTGGAATTTGAGGAGATGGAAGAAAATCAATGGACTCAAATTGGACTCAAAATAAGTTGGACTCATTTTATCTTTTCCATATATATATATATATATATATATATATGGTAAGGTTCATGTGAGAATCGTTCACATATGAACATAAGTAATGTTAAAAATAACTTGATATGTTCATATATGAACGAATCTGTTCACATATATCATTTACATATGAACATCAAGTTATAATTTACAGGTTCTCATGGTTTTCTACTTCAATTAATTCTCACATGAACCTTTTCCTATATATATAATGTGTGTGGGTATGTCTGTGTATGTGTGGGTATGATGTGACCATGATGTAGCAATGAGAAATTGAAAATTTGGTAAGGATAGTGGTATTATTGTTAGAGTTAAATTATGATAAAATTCTAAAAATGAAAAATAATATGAAGTTGATATGACAATATAAAACTGAAGAATTCATGGTCTTTTGTAGCTAATCTAATGGCCATTTGACTGGTCAAAGTTAATGACATGGATCACATGTGACATTTAGCATCTCACACGGCTTGTTTTGTATATATGAATTGTTTTGTATGATATTCTAAACTGCGTGAGATTTGATGCATGCTAGATTAAAGTATGATATACTACAAAACAATAGTTTTAAATTTAAACAGAGATTTTTATATCAAAATTTATTGGGTTTGGGATAAAATTTTATGATTGAAGACAATAAGTTAAATGAATTTAAAATATTTAAAATGGTCGTCCCTTAAAAATCGTATACAACATTAACATGGACATAAACCAAATGGTGTAAAACTTCAAGCACCATATGTATATACACGAGTGTACACAAATGTATGTGTTTTCCATAAACTTTCGTTGAAAGTATTCTGAATTAATATTCTGGAAATTGCGGTTCTACACTTGAATAAAATTATAATTATTTACATTTATTCTTCCCATTTCGCTACGTATGGGCCAAACTTAAAATTGAGCCAAATTACCGAAGACTATAGTCATGTCGAGATGACTGGGCCTGGCGCTAGTCCATAGCCCAATTGATGATATATGTGAAGCAAGTTGATTAGCCTGGTCACAAATTTATAATCTCTTGCCAAAAAATTTTCCAAAGTTGAACTTCATATTGATCTAGGATCTGATTCTCAGTTCAACATGCCATATCGGACCTCCCACATTTTTATACACTTTGGCTTGCGGTGGGACACACCGATGCAGTTTGTTTTGATTTTATTTTTTTTTTATTTTTAAACGGCTTCAAAACTTTGTTTTTTGCTAACACAATATAAAATTCCAAATAATACTAATTATAGTTTTTTTGTCTGGCAAACTAGCTGGTTGTTGGAATTTTGATTAGTATAAATGTGTTTGCCGAAGTAGTTAAAACTAAAATCCTACACATGTAAAATAACATAAAATGACAAATATATTTCATAAAGCTACGAACTATTTTCAAAGATTACTTTTAGTAATTTATGGTATTAAAATTTATAAAAACCATAAAATACAATAAAGTTAACAATCACATAAAAATTTATAAGCTTTAACCTATAAAACTCTAAATTCAAGTTTTTTATAGAAAAATAAGTAACTCCTAATGTCGTTTTTTACGGATTTTGAGTTTCAATACCTTGATGATGTATGAAACAGGTTCAGATGTAAACAGTCTTACTTTCTATCTAGGTAGTAAAGTTGCTTTCAGGTTCTATATAAATAATAAAAAATGACTTCTGACCTTAATTTACATGGGATGAGAATCAAAGCTTTAACCTCAAAACAGAGAAAAAACTGTTAACCACTATATCTAAAGTTTCTATACTCTTAAAACTTGTTATCAAAACATACTATAGACCGTTTGTGTGTTTTACTAGCTTTACATGCATCATTTGTCAGAATTAAATTACATCGTGACTGTCGCTTTATATGCCATGTAATTTTTCTTGATTATTTAATATAATCATTATTGTATTGAATATGGGGTTTCACATCCAACATAGCATAAGCGCGGGTATATCATATAATTCGTTTCAAGACCTTCTTTCTTGAAATGTAAGAAGAAAAGTAAAAACCAAACAAATTACCCAATAAATTTTTATAACTTTTTGAAAAGAGTTAATTGCACAAATCATTCCCATGGTTTACACATTTTAGTGAATTTCGTCCTTCATCTTTACTTTTTAGTGGATTACATCCTTTTGAGGGATGAAAAACACGAAAAGTGTTCAAACTTTTTTAGCATCTTACATCCCTCAAAAGGATGTAACCCACTAAAAGGGTAAAGTTAAAGGACGAAATCCACTAAAAATAACTTAAAGAGATGAAAACCATTAAAATACGTAAACCACAAGGATGATTTGTGCAATTAATCATTGGTATAATTTAAGGAATAATATAGTTTTAACCATCTAAAAGAAATTTGTTTAAATTATTTGTATACTTAAAAAAAAAAACAATATACATATATTACCGTCAATTAGAACATAAAGTAGAAGAGTCCATTCAATTGCTTGGTATGATTCAAGTCATACAATTCATTATCAAGGCATCACATTCACATGCCACAGTTCCATCATTCACGAAAAAGATTGAAATATCATCCCATCATTTTAATTGACAAAACTCAAAAGGACATATTTAATTCACCAGGGATTGTTTGAACTTTTTTGTCATAAGAGTAAATACAAATATTCCTTTTTCTAGCAAACCAAAAGTACTGCAAAGCAAATTGTAAGTTACGTTTCACATATTTGGATATTAATATCCATGTTTTGCAAAAAATTTAGCATAAACTAATGCCTACGTAAATGCTAACCAAATAAACTTAATTTTAAATTAATCACATATATTATTACTTTTAATACCAATTAATCACATATTTTTTAACTGCGAAACAATTGTATTTAAAGATCACACTAACCAGATGCTAGATGGACAAAGAGTTACAATAATAGTTGTAAGATTGAGCATGTTACGAAAACAAAAGGCCAATACATATCTGATATCTCTACTAGAAGGTGCGAAATCATTAATAGACATTAATTTAATATATATAATTCCCGTGGGATTGGGCACTGTAGCGTTTATTGTAGCGCTACAGTGCCGCTGACGTGACCAACATATATATTTACTTTGTGAATACTAGAAACAACAAACCCTTTGGTCGGGTGGTGCGCGCGCCGCTTTCTTTGTGAGAGGTCAGCGAAACCCACCTCCCCTCTTTTTCTTTTTTGGGTGTTTTTTTTTAATTTGTAACTTACACTTTGCCCCACTCATAAGTTTTAGTTTTTCCCCTCCAGTTTGTTTTCTTGGTTCATGCCCCCTCCTGTTTCCTATTCTCTTTTTGTTTTACTTTTATTCTTTTTTTTTTATATTTTGTATTTTGTAATTTACTTTTTTTATTTTTCCTTTTTTTTAACTTTTGTAATATTTTGTTAATTTTATGTTCTTTCTCTTTTTTTTTAACTTTTGTAAAATTTTGTTTTTAACATTTTTCTTTTCCTTTTACTTTTTTTTTGCTTTGCTTTTTGGGTTATATATTTTTGTAACATTTTGTTTTTTAATAACTTTTTTAAAATTGTTATTTTTCTTTTGGGTTTTTTTTCAGTGCAACTCGGTACTGTACCAACTTCGTACTAGAAGAGAGTCAGCTTCTAAAGTTTTTTTAATGTATCTTAAAAATGCTAAATTTTTTAATTGTTTAGTTTAAAGGTTTTAACAGACAGTTAACCCCCGACTAACAGATAGAGTATCATATATTGTTTCCATTGTACGTTTTATGTATCGTTATCTATACCGGGGCATCGCCCGGGTTCAAATTCTCGTTTTGTATAAATATATGGCCATATAAGAAAACTGTTTTTGATGTAATACATACCAACCACCATGATTATATATATATTTTTTTATTTTTTTTTGACAAGTGAATTTTACCTCAGACGCGTATGATGTGTATTATATTTATACCCTTATATTTGATATCTTAATTCAATTAATACATAAATTCATTATGGGATAAGATGAACACAATCATTAATTGGACTTTAATTAACTATTACAATTAACATATTAAATATTGTAATGATCTTACTAAATATAGCCTTAAAGATTGTAATTAAAGTATATAAAATAATTTTATACTTGTCATAGATAAATTCAACGGTGATTTTTTATATAAAAAAAATAAGTTTTTTTATGCAGACTAATTACAGAAGAGCTATATTTAGTATTTTTCACATTATAAATATTAAAAGAGTTCTAACTAAATAAAAAATTTAATATTACCAAAATATGTGTGAGTAGTATATAATTTCTGTTTGCAAAGCAGTATATGTATACTTTTTATATTAACTTTAAGTACATATTTATTTTAATTTTGAACTTGTAATAAATGTATCTATTCTCAAAATTGATAAATCTCTTTCTGCTGAAATAAACATTTACATTATAAAAAAAATTATATTAACTTTGAGTACATCTTTATTTTAATTTTGAACTTTGTAAATAAATATATCTATTCTCAAAATTGATATAATCTCTTTATCCTGGAATAAACAGTTACATTAATGTTATCTTTATTTGTTCCTAACCAAATATTGGTTTTTTAAAAGTTTTAATCGATCAGATCTTTAAAAAGTAAACATAAAATTTTATGGGTGGAGATATCCTCAAGTTAATTAACTTGAGAGGTCAAGTTAAAAGAATCTTAACCTTTAGATGAAAATAAAAGGTCAAGATTTAAAGTTAATCTTTTAATCTTGACCCTTCATTTTCAATTTTCATTCAAGGATTACGATTTCTCTAATTAGTTGATAATAATAACTTTTCTATAACCGTATGACAAATCTTAATATGTTAGATCAATTGGAGGGGGGTTGATGTATGTATAGAGTGTAAGGGATAGAGCACCTCATGAACACCATTTTGTGTTCAATATGATCATCGATCACTTCGAAGGTCAATGAGTTGTATTTGTCGCGCTACTTATATTACTCAAATTCATTAATCCACTCCAACTTTGATGTAAATAAAATTGTTTGTATGTGTTACATCTATATCTAACTCTAAAGACAATGAAGGCTAGATCAACTGATTAGAGTCATCCATGGTTTTACCTCAGGTCATTGGTTCGACATGTCCAGGGGGTTTTCCTTCAAATCACTTGTAACAGTTTATGGTCTACATCTCGTAGTGTAAAGTACGTGCAGGACTTCACCATTATGCGGTGAGGTGTCCCCTGATATAAAATACTGATTTACTATTCAAAAATATCTATATCTAATATAATATATAATATAATGTACGTGGTATTAACATGTTCCTCTATATATACTCATGAGATTAAAAGAATAATACAACAATAATTCATTGATCTACTCATCGATCAATATGTATATTAATACACGATGTATTCATGAGATTAAAACAACAATATAATACTCGTAAGAATAATTAATAACATAAATAAATACCCTCAATCATATTTTTGTTGTTATTACCTTTAGAAATATGTTTAGAAATGCTTGCGATCATCCTTAGTTTTGTTTGGTACTCCGTGTTCTTTTTTTTTTAAAACAAAATGTTATCCTAAAATCTAAAATGACAAATCATTTTTTTTTACGTGATTAGTTTTTTAATAACCTCTAAAATAAATCTAGTATAAAATAGACCTTTATGAAAAAAAGAGGCTTCCTTCATCTATGAGGTGATGGGTTTGTTTTTGACTTTTTGTTGTAGTTTAGTACTGAATGATTAAAGCCAAAAATCTTTTCAAAATAAAAATTGACCCGCATAATGACAGTTGGAATGAAAGTCGGAAGATTAATTATGTGACACCTCACCCACCCCTGCTGCACGTCCACGCACGAAACCATCACCGATCTATATCTATATACTCGATCGTATATATATATAATTACAAAAACCAACCCAGCCCACTGACCCTGACCCTGCTTCTTTTTCTACTCATCTATATCTATACGTACATACATATACACGCACATACTAAAAATAAATAGACAGCGGGTGTGACGTCAGCAAGTGGGGGGTATGTTTTGGATAACTTGAAACCGACGACGTTTCATGGTTAAGGAAACAAATTAAACCGTGGTTTTTTATATAGTAATTGCTGGAAACTGAAAACTTCCTTGCTTTCTCTTCAAATTAACTTTTGTTTCGACCCACGTACAAGTTGCATTTATTATTAGCTTTGTGATTAATATATATTCTTTGCTTTACTACAAGAATAAAAGAAAAACAATACAACTTTCTTGTTCAAAATATAATATTCTAGAAAGTTACTTTTCATCGTCTTCTTGTTCGGGTTTTGGCGTTTTCACTTTCAGGTGACATCCAACACACACATATATATGAAGATTTTTAGTTTTGTATGTTTCCTCTCTCTCTATCTCTCTATGTATATATATATATATATGCACATGTGTGTTACTATGTATGAATATGTGTTAATTATGCGTTTTGACTGTAACCGGGAAGATGAATCTTTTTGACTTGGATTTACGTGCGGCACATGAAAAAAGATGGTGAAATTTTTTTAAAAAAATATAGCATGAGTTTGACTTGCTGAGTTCTGGTTTAGGTGGTTTTTTGTTTTATGTTGTTGATGTTATTATTGACCAAAAGTAGGTGAAACTTTTGGCACACATGGTAATTTATGTTATAGTTAGAGAATTATAAAAGTAAATTTCACATGTTTTTTGCATAAATGGTAAAAAAAAAAGAATATGCAATATGTCCTGTTCTTTGCTCTGTTTATAGCTCATCTTATCCATGTTTTTAGGCTGGTATTCTGTTTAGGAAAAGGTAATCATATAAGGTTACTAATGTTTGAATGCTTCTGAATATTTTTTTTCAATGAGAAAATATGGTGTTGTGACATGCATACTCTATGTGGTTTGTGTTCTTTAATCATAAAAAGAGAAATGATAATTGATATCCCATTGAAAGTGTCCAATTTTGAATTTTCAAAGTCTATCTTTGGTACGTTTGACCTTAAATATTTTTTGTTGGATTATATAATACTTGGTGAAAGTTATACTTAATGAAAACACATCTAAACCTCGATCAATTCATATAACTTTCATCAACTATTATGCAATACAAACAAAAATATTTTTGGTCAAAGTTACAAAAGAAAGACTTTGAAAATTCAAAATTGGACACTTTTAGTGGGACGGAGGGAGTAAATTTTACAATTAATAGTGTAATGTAATTTAATGTAATACGGAGTTATAAGATTATGTGTTTCTATCTGTATTGGATTCGTTTTGAAGTACTATAATATTATACTTTATCCTGTAATGTGTGTATATGAAAATAAGCCTATGAATCTTGATTTTTTTAGATATGAAGCATTACATATTGATCTAACGTTGTATAAAAATTAATGACTTTGACTATAAAAAGTTAAAGGACTAAACGAAACAGATCGTCCCTGTGGTTTGTCTAAAAGATCACGTTTCGTCCTTTCTTTATCAAAACCTCAGTGGCAGTCCTTTATAGGTGGATAAGGTTCACGAATGGTCCTTTGACCGGTCAACCGTTAACCCTCTCTCCGTTAACCCCCCACGTGATACCCACGTGAGGGGTAATCTTGGCATTTCCCATATCTAAACAGGGACGATATATTCTGTTTCTATCCTTTCCATCACAAAAAACCCTTTTTCTTTCTCCTTTTTCTTCCTCGCGATCCTTCTCCTTCATTATTCCGGCCACCACCGCCACCACCACCACCACCACCACAAAAATCCGGCCAATTCTAAAAACCCTAACCCATATTTCTCAATCAATCAAATGAAATGTTCCATAATAATAAATTTCACTACCCCAAATCGATATACAAATCGAATATAGACACCTCTAATCAAATCTATAACTACAAAATAACAAAAACAAAATTAATGGTGCCCACCTGAAAACCCATCAAACGAAGAAGAAAAATCATCCAAGTCGGCTTCCCCGATCTAAAACCACGCTTCCCCGATCTAAAACGAGACGTATAGTTTTTTTGGGTATTCCCAGGAACCAACTCTTACCCGATCTAAAACCAGGTGTACAGTCGGCCCAACCCGACAATCAGAACAAACACCAGCAGTGGCTTTTCGCGGCGGCGCTGCGGTGATTTTTAACACTTGAAGATTTATCGAGAAGAAACAAGAAGGGTATAGATATAGAACTTTGGATGCTTGATTCTCGATTTTCATAGAAGATACAGAAGCTTTTTTTAAGAGGATATGGCTTAAGATTCCAATTTCACAAATAATAGATTGATATAGACAAAGGAAGTTGCAGAAATTGATTCAGCCATGTTTAGATAGAAACTGATACATACATACACAAATATTTAAGATCCCCTCCTGTACTATTAATAGATAGAAACTGATACAAACACATACATATATATTTGTGTATATATATAGAACGGATGAATGAAAAAGATAGAAACAGAATATATGGGATATAAATTATGTTAGGAAAGGATAGAAACAGAATATATCGTCCCTGTGGGATATGGGAAATGCCAAGATTACCCCTCACGTGGGTATCACGTGGGGGGTTAACGGAGAGAGGGTTAACAGTTGACCATTCGTGAACCTTATCCACCTATAAAGGACTGCCACTGAGGTTTTGATAAAGAAAGGACGAAACGTGATCTTTTAGACAAACCACAGGGACGATCTGTGTCGTTTAGTCAAAGTTAAAGTATCTCTGTTCCATGAATAATGTACTTTCATCTTTTGACCAGTGTATTTCAAAAAACTTTTTTTTTTAACTTGGAGACTATTTATAGATGTAATAAAACATGTTAATTAGTTGTAGTTTCTTAAGTTAAGTTATCCTTCTATTTTTAACATATTGATTTTATTTAACTTTCAAAGTTCAATATTACTGCTATTCTTTAAGGATTATTATAGTGAAACTGCAAGATTTACTTAGATGTTTATGATCTTAATTTCACTACTAAATGCTGTCTTCTTTTTTCAACAATATTCAGGCCTCTCTAACATCTGATCCCAAAAGTAAAAGAAGCGTCACAAGTTTCATTATTGTGTCATCTCTACTCTGCGCTATTTATATCCTCAGGACCGCGTTCTTTGCAAATGACTTCAAAGTACTCTTAGTTTTTTTGTACTAAATCTATGTTTTTAGTGACGGAATCAAATGATAGTAATGTAATTCCATATTGTAGATTCCACAAAGATCAAAAGTGGAGTTGAAAGATGCGGAAAAATGCAAGGTTTTTTTTTCCTTTCTAAGAGAGAGACTAAAATTTTTTAGTTGGCTTCACCACTTAAGCTTACATGTTGTTATTTATTTTAGAACCAGTCTGGCAGCGAGTTATTGCCACAAGGAATTCTTGCCCAAACTTCTGATTTGGAAATGCGCCCTTTATGGGGTTCGTTTAGTGATGATGTGAGTATAATGAATTCACAATCTTTTTTCTCTATTTGTGAATTTCTACAGATACAAATTAAACAATGATATGTATTTGGGTTTTTCTTTTGTTGAAAGTTATGGACTTAAGGTACATCTAGTTAATTTATCAAACACTAGTTTATTTAGCATTTTTCTTTCTTGTTTTAGAGCCTTCCAAAGCGTTCGGTGAGTTTGCTCGCTATTGCAGCTGGAATAAAGCAAAAGTATATGGTTAATAAAATTATAACGAAGGTAAATAATCTGGCTGGTTCCTTGTTTCTTATGTGTTTGTTTATTCGTGAGTAGACGTGTTTGTGAACAGCCTTATCGTTCATATATATATTTTTTAATATGTCTAGGTACATGAGGCCTTATCTAACTCATGGTCTCATTGTTATTCTTCTTTTTCATTAAAGAAACTTCTTGAATAGCAAACTTATCTGAGATCTTAGCAAGACCTTTCTATAATGTTGCAGTTTTTAGAAAATGACTTTGTTATAATGGTATTTCACTATGATGGCATCGTTGATCAATGGAATGATCTACAATGGACTACTCAAGTTATTCACATATCTGCCATGAACCAAACAAAGTGGTAAAATCATTATACCCCATCCGTTTTTCATTTGCAGCAGAAATTCTAATTCTATTGCGTCTTCACACCTTCATAACAAATGTTTTGTTCTATGATTATATATTGGTGATATCTTAGGTGGTTCGCTAAGCGATTCTTGCACCCTGATGTAGTTGCAGAGTATGATTACATTTTTCTTTGGGATGAGGACCTTGATATTGAACATTTGGATCCTGGCCGGTAAGTTTAAACCTAGTATTTTTTTTTCTATGATCTTAGCCATGACAATTTAGTCACAGTAAGTGACTTCTAAACAACTTTGTTTGTTAGAGGAAAACTTTATAACTTAGGTCTATAAACGCATTCATTTGTAGTTATATATCAATTATTAAAGAGGAAGGACTTGACATATCACAGCCAGCGCTTGATCCTAGAAAATCAGAGATCCACCATCAAATTACTGTACGCCGAAAGAACTCCAAAGTTCACAGGTATTGGGTTGCTTTATACTATTATGAATAAATGACTTCACAAGCCATCCGTTCTGGCTCTTCATTGCCAACAAACTATCGTGCTTGTGACAAAGCAACAAAAGAGACACATTGACGTGTGTTACTTTGTAACAGGAATTTTTTGAAGCTTAGAGGCGGTGGAAGGTGTTATGGCAATAGCACAGGCCCTCCATGTTCTGGGTAAACAAAAGCCCGCCTCACTTTTTTTTTTGTGCCTTGACCATCCGGATAATGGTTTAAATATGAAAGAATCCAAATATTAAGAAAGACCAATTATGTTGATAATGATATGTTTCTATTCTAGTTGGGTAGAAATGATGGCTCCCGTGTTCTCAAAAGCTGCTTGGCGATGTGCGTGGTATCTGATTCAGGTACAGAAATTCTTGCATAAGCTATGCTCTACTAATAATACTTGCATATTAATTCTTTCGTTGATTTATATGTTGAACAGAATGATTTGATTCATGCATGGGGTATTGATTTTCAGCTCGGCTATTGTGCTCAGGTAAATCATCGTTCACTTTTAAGACTCATTTTTCTATATTCTAGATTTTATTGTTACTGATTAAGATTAGGACCATGTTTTTATAGGGTGACCGACAGCAAAAGGTTGGTGTGGTTGATGCTGAATACATAGTTCATCTGGCTGTCCCTTCTCTTGGTGGTTCTAACCATGTAAGTATATTACACACATTTTACGAATAATTAAATTTTGCGTTGCTCTTGGACTAGAATCTTTTCATGTGTTTAAGTTATAAACTGTTCTTATTTTCAAGATCCTTTACATCTTTCTTGTTTTTCATGTAGGCAAGCAATGTGTCACTTGATAATGTAAATGTAATAAATTCAACAGATACAGATGATCTTGTAAATTTGGTATTGGTTTTAAACCTAATATCTGTTTTCTATCTGCAGTTGTTATTCCATTAATAATTTTACTTTTATCGATTGCAGTCAAATATTAGTACTTTACATCCAGCCGATGGTAGACTTGAGGTAAGTCCCATGTACCGTTAGCCTCTATGAAAGTGTTCATATTCTTTTAAAGTACACGTGACGTGAACACACAAAAACACAAAGGTCATAATGAATTTTGAGAATCACGAAAAATACAGATTTGAAAAAACCTGTTTTCCTTGCGAACAAATCCTTTTTAAGTACATTTCTTTATTTATTGCTGGATTTTTCAAACAGAACTAGAAAATATTGTGACCCACTTTTGGGCCAAATCGTGGTATATATAATCGGTATGTCTGCATTCACATAGTTCTAATACATGTGTTATGATATGTTTCTTATATTCCCTTTTAAAAAGTAGAACCACATTTGTATGCAGGTGAGGAAGCAATCGTATCTTGAAATGCGTATCTTCAGGCGTAGATGGAACAAGGCAGTTGAAAACGACAAATGTTGGGTTGATCGATATGCCAATAACACAACGAAGTAAATTGTTCCTTATTTCCTTTTCCTTGTTGACTTGATGGAAGATCCAATACTCTACAAAATCGTCATTTAGCTAAGCATATATAATTCTTTTAACCAACCGTTACAAGCCAGAATCCGCCGCCCTTGAACATAAATGCTGGAGTCCCAAGATATATGTTGGGTTTTTGAAACTTTGGCTACTAAAAGAAGAAGATGGTACATAGACAGATAGTTGTAATTAAGTTGTGAGTGTTCTTTTTTGGTATATCTCATGTTAGTTACTTGTTCGTCCGAAAAGGATGAACAATGGCCACTTGGCCACAATAGATGGATGGTAGTACATAAATGGATGAATTGGTGATTGGGTGGTGATGATCATGGCTATATGTATGGTTATATGTATCTAACAAATGGTTAAAGACACCTGTAAACGGCTAAGGGTTGTCTCGGTGACAAGATTGAGAGTTGTCTAGGTGACAAGTCTCGAGTGCCGTTTATATGAACAACAATCTGGAACTTGTTTGTATTTTTTAAAACACTATCGGCAATAGTTTTGTCAATGGTACATGATTTGTAGTTGCAACTTGTGTTTTTCTTCTGTAATACTATACTTGTTTTGAAATAAGCATAATTATTGTTATGATATAAAAAGGTGTAGCAATGGATTGATTTATTATTTTATAGTTAAATATTGTAACTCGATTCAAATTTATTTGTTTGATAAAGTTATACGAGTAGTATCTGATAGAACTTGGTATATGCAAGAAAGTAATTCTAAGCAAAACTATGATAAGTAACCGAGATTGTACTTATTGAAATGAAATTTAAAGAATGAGTAAATATTAACTTGACAAGTAAAATAACAAAAGCGACTCTGTGGCCCAATGGATAAGGCGCTGGTCTACGAAACCAGAGATTCTGGGTTTGATCCCCAGCAGAGTCGGTTTTTTTCATGGTTTTTTTTTTCATTTTTACATACCCCAATTCCTTGAAGCTTATATTTGCTTCATCAAGGCCTGAATCAGTAAAGCTGGCATATCTAAGTTTTTTTTGTGTGAATTCGATCGTATCGTACTATGCCAAAAAAAGCTGTCACAACACCGAACTATTTTTACCTGAAATCATCACACTAATATTTAGTACCCCTAAGAAACAATGACACACATAGTCGCCCGTTGGTTATTCCTTGTTGGATGTAATGACGGAGTCTTGAGATAAAGTAACTGGATAAGGCATCCAGTTGGAGACCTACGACACAATTACTCAATCTATCAAACTATGTTTGGTACACAGAAGTGGAAGTTTAAATAAAGCGGCTTGGGGGGCCAAAACATGTCTCGAGAAATCGTCCCAAGTGGTAAGGAGATGGTTGTTGGAACAGTATTTGTACCAACTTAGGACGTCTGCAATGAGGAAGAAGGCTAGTGTTGTGGTGAAGATGTTTCAATCTGGCATGGCATAAGAGCTAGCAATGAAAATATCAATTCGAGATGATCAATAGCGAAGATGAAGCAGACATAGTTTTAGCCTTTTAGGCAATACTGTGATGATTTCATTAATCATGCAAACAAGTACAACACAAATACTAAAATGTTAAGGAAAACATGAAGTGAAAAAGGAAGGTGCCCTTCTACTTGATGCTCTTAGGTTGATTTCGTTGAAATGGCATGGTTTCTGATATCTTGGATTAGCCGTGTGACATTCTGGTAAGATGATCCTCCATCTTCGATTGCCTTATATGCTATCTTACTGAGCTCTTTAGCTCTCTTTCTTCTCTCTTCACCTTCACTCCCTTGTTCCATTCCTATCCCTATAGCCTTGGTTATGTCCTCACTCGTCATTGGCATTTTCGGCTTCTTTTGTTCTCCAATACTAACTCCGATTCTCAACACATTTACAACAAACTTTTCATTGTAAAACTGTTCTTGATACTGAGGCCATGTTATCATGGGGATACCAGCACATATCCCTTTTACTATTGAATTCGAACCACAATAAGTCAAAAAAGCTCCGACTGAAGGGTGTGACACGACTAGCAGTTGTGGAGCCCAGCCGCGGATCAACTTACTTTGGTTCTCTCTTCAAACCCTTCTTCATCTATCCACTTTTCTATTATGTTAGTACGGTTACCTGCTAGGACGACCCAAATGAAGGGGCTTTTTGATAATTCAAGAGCTACCGCAAGTTGTACTAGCTGATCAGGGCAAATTCTACTAATGCTTCCTAGACACACATAAATTACTGAGCCATTTTCCTGAGAATCTAGCCACTTGAGGCATTCATTTTTGTTAATAGAGGACTCATTACCTCTATCGGCGGATTCTGTTGCATGAGTGTGACAAAGTGATAATGGCCCAATGCACCAAGCTTTATCTCCTCTGACCTTCTGAAATTCATCAGCATATTCTGGCTCCAACTCTTGAAAACTGTGTATAATTACTCCATATGCTTCAACTTCTGATATCCGAATCTTTTCATTATATTCACACATGCCTTCAAGATCTCCCGCATTGAATACAGAAGGAAGCTGGCATCGTATTAGTTCAATACGATCAGGCAAACCGGGCAAAACAAATGATTCTGACCCTCCCAGACTTTCATATACCTTTGTTAGATATAAGATGTGGTTACACATTTATGCGAAGCAATTCATACTATCAAATATAATCCTTGGTATCTGAAACCTTTTTGCTGTTTCACTAGGCCATAAAAGAAACGAGTCAGATATTATGCAATCTGGCCTTGGATTAAGGTTTATATTGCTCAACATGTTGTTGATGCACGGTAGGCACTCAAAAATCCCATAATCAACCCCATGTGAGGGAGATCATGTATAGTCTCACAATCTTAAAATGAAAGGAGTAAAGAGATGATCACTGATCTACAAATGACCTTTTATGTAATGTAATTCTAAATTTACTTAGTAAATGGTTACTTAAAAACTCACTTACCAACTAAGAGTATATGGCAAATATGCATTAAGTGAATAATAAACATGACTATAAACTTCAATGGCATTCAAATTTCTTGACAGAAAGTAACAAGAATGCTGTTGAACGAGTGATTCAGATGATCGAGGCAAAAATCTGATGAAAAAATCTAAATCATAGAAGGGTTATAAGCCTGATAGAAACTGAAGACATTTAATCTAAGATGTACAGTAAACCCCTAATGTGTAAAAATCTATATCATCCCTACGATCGGTTTTCGGTCCTTGCCGGTATAACCCCTCCGTTAAACCCCTTACGTGCAAATTTTGTATTAAAACTATGACATATTCACAGCCGCCCCCGCATTGTGCGGCAACCAAACTAGTATGTTATAGAGAATTAAAATTAATTCAAGACTATAAACACACACACACAAAAAAAATGTTAAAATAATAATGACATTCATTTTTTGTTTCTAGCTTATATGGCTGTACATCGAATAGATCTGATCAGAAATCCATGATTTAAAAACATGGAATTCGAGTAGGAGTTGCATACCTTGTCAACCTAGATAGCCTCGAGTTGCCCAAGCCAAGTGGATGTCCCAGTAAACTACTTGGATTAAATGCTGGATAAGAAAACAATATGTATATATAAGTTGTAATCGAATAAAAAATTAGAAAAATGGTGGAAACCAAGAAATACATATGAGCCATCCATTTTCTACATCTATATCTAGTTTCTCTCCCCTTCTTTCCCTTTCCAATCTTCTTTTAGCAACAACCACCATCCGCTGCTGCCACCACTACCACCACCACTGTCATCGCCGCCGGCCGCCACCATCATTTCCAAGGGCCAAACATTCTCGAAAACCTCCAACACATACTCCTTAAGTACGGGGTCTACACTAACACCATACCTAATCATTTGCTGTAACAACTTCAAACTCGTGTCATAATTATCCACCCCACAAAGAGCCCTGATCACAATTTCATAAGTAGTAGCATCCGGTTTCGGGTCTCTTTCAGCCATCTTAGTCAAAATCGGCTCACACTCAACAATCTTCCCATTCTCAATCAGCTCAGAAAACCATTTATTTGCATAATCAGGAATCACTCTCAAACCTGCATCCACCATCTTAGTAAACTTGTCCATTGCCTCGTCAACTCTTCCCAGCTTAAAATAGGCATCAATCAAAGTCTTGTACGTATTAACATCAGGTGACAATGACTTACCACACAACTCCACATACATCTTCTCAGCATCATCCACCATATCAAGCTCACAATACCTAACAGCTACAGAACCAGCTTCAGGCAGCTCTCGTCCTTCCTCTCTATTTACATGCTCCTCACTGCCATTCTGCTGCCAATTTTGTTGTGGTTCCACATTCCCGTTATAACCTCCATTGTTGTATTGCTGTAGGTTCCCATTATAGCTTCCATTGTTGTACTGCTGTGCATTACCATTTCCGTTCCAGTTTCCGTTGTATTGCTGTCCATTTCCATTATAGCTTACGGCATTGTACTGCTGTTCATTACCACTATAGCTTTGCTGTCCGTTTGCATAATAACTTCCGGTATTATATTGCAGTGCCTTTGCATTATAGCTTCCTGAATTATACTGCTGTCCGTTTGCACTATAACTTCCCGAATTGTATTGCTGCCCATTTGCATTACAAGTTCCCGTATTGTACTGCTGCCCTTTTCCATTGTAGCCTCCCATAGGCTGCTGTGCGTTTGCATTATAACTTCCGGTATTATACTGGTGCCCATTGCATTATAACTTCCCGTATTGTACTGCTGCCCATTGGCATTATAACTTTCCATATTGTAATGCAGCCCAGTTTCATTGTAGATTCCCATATTGGGCTGCTGTCCATCTGCATTATAACTTCCTGTTGTATTGTACTGCTGTGTATTTCTAACGTTGTATTGCTGTCTACTAGCATAATCATTTCTAGTGTTGTTTTGTTGCCCGTGTCCATACTGTTGCCTCTGTCCATACCCATTCACGTTCTCATGAGATGCACTATCAGTCTGTTGTCTGTACCCATTCAGGTTTCCACCATTATGCTGCTGTTGTGCAATTCCATTGGATGACATGTTGGAAGCATAACCCGACCATCTCGCACTCAGAATTTGATCAACCTCTTCTTTGCGCCCTACTTTTTCAAAAACCTCCAACACGTACTCTTTAAGTACAGGGCCTACACCAACACCATACCTAATCATTTGCTCTAACAAATTCAAACTCGTGTCATAATTATCCACCCCACAAAGAGCCCTGATCACAATTTCATAAGTAGTAGCATCCGGTTTCGGGTCTCTTTCAGCCATCTTAGTCAAAATCGGCTCACACTCAACAATCTTCCCATTCTCAATCAGCTCAGAAAACCATTTATTTGCATAATCAGGAATCACTCAAACCCGCATCCACCATCTTAGTATACTTTTCCATGGCCTCATCAACTCTCCCTAACTTGAAATAAGCATCAATCAAAGTCTTGTACGTATTAACATCGGGTGACAACGACTTACCACACAACACCAGATACATCTTCTCGGCATCATCTACCATATCAAGCTCACAATACCTAACAATCATATTATTAAAACCTGCAGTATCCATAGCAAAAGGCTTCGACTTGGAGCCGTACCCGCCTTTTTAAACACACCATAAGCCTCTGTCGCCCTCCCCTCCTTAAAACACTCGTTCACCATCAAATTAAAGTATCAGAATTAACCGCTTGTACAACAGGCGGTGTGTGCCTATCCAACATACTCTCAAACAATGCTTGAGCCTCGGCTTTCCTACCCCATTTAAGCAAAACCTCTAAAAAAACATTACACGTAGCCGGAGCCATCTCAAACTCTTTATCTAACAACGACCTATAATTCCCCATCGCTTCTTTCACTCTCCCTTTACTAAAAAACCATTCCATAAACGTCGCGTGCACCACCCCGTCATAAACTACACACCTCCTTTTCAACTCATCAAAAAACTCGTTGGCCTTTTCCAAATTATCCAAATTCAAAAACCCGAGTATCACATTATTAAAAACAAGTGAATCCGCCCCATGCCCATCACCCACCATTTTCCATAACAATGCGACGGCCTCATCAATCCGTCCAGCGTCAACTAACCCTTTAGTCAAATGTCTAAACGTAACCACAGAAGGACTAAAAGGGGCATTTTCCTTAATATGTTGATACACTTCTAACCCTTTATCAACCTCCCCATTTTCACAATAACTAACAATCAAGAAATTATAACTAACTACATTCGGGACAATATTCGACTGTTTGAAAAAATACATAAACAAAGCAATGGCATCAGAAAACCTTTTCGCGCGATACATTGATCCGATAATGGCATTGCAGGTGAAGACAGTGGGGCGCGTGGATGAAAACACCGGCTGACGCGCCACAACTGAGGCGTTATCGAGATCGTGGGCATGGATTAATGACTCGACATGGTTGTGGAGGCTAATACGGGGGCCCACCAGGGCAGATGTTGTATCGGGTTGGTTTGGATCGCGGCGAGGTCGAGGAGCGTTTGGGTTGCGTTGGAGTGCGTTAAGTGGGGGTTCCATTCGGCGGTTGGGGATGAATGTGGTGGTTGTTGGTGTTTGATAGAGTTGGGAGATTGTAGCGGTGGTGGTGGTGGTGGTGGTTGGTATTTGATGGAGTTCCGAGATTGTGGCGGTGGTGGTGGTGGATGGTGCATGGTGCATGGTGTTGGGAGATTGTAGCGGTGGTGGTGGTGAGACGGCGACGGAGGAGGAAACGAGAGAGAGACATGGAGGTGCACGGTGGTGGTGGTGATGATGGTGGTGGTGGAAATGAGGTAGAGGGTTTATTTAAGGGGGTTTATGATTTTTGATACGGTGGAAATGGAGGAAAGAACATCTTAAACCCAAGACGGGGGAACTGTGACTCGGACTCGACTCGGCGAGGGGAGTCAGGAGTTTTTGGAGAATCGGACTCGACTCGGGGAGAACTCGGATTGGAAGTTTTATATACAAACATAAGTATTTTTGAAATTATATGTAATAGAACTTAAAAAATATATTCCAAACTTCAAATTTAAACATAATTGTTTAAAAACATTAACATAATAATTCAAACTTGAAAATTAAACGTTAGATTAGTTGATATATTCACACTTCATCATCATTTTCTCCGTATCAAGGTCAGAGAACTCATGACTCGGACTCGACTCGGCGAGGTGGGGAGTGAGGAGTTTATTTTGGGTACTCGGCCGACTCGGGGGAGTTTTACAACCTTGCTTAAACCTGAGATTGGGTCGGTTTTGGCCTAAAACCGAAACTCAAACCGATTTAAAAAACCAAAACCGTTAGATTCGGTTTTGGTTCGGTTCGGTTTGTTGGTTTCCAGGTTCGGTTTAGATCAGTTTTCGGTTTTTTTTTTCCTTCTTTTTTTACATTGTATTAAGTTATAAATTACACATTATACATCCAAGAACCTAGAAGAATGAAAATTGACAATCGATATCATCTTAATAAAAATGTACAAGAACGCAAGATGCCTAACAACACAAGAAACCACACAAGAATGAAAATCGACAATCGATATCATCTTAATAATAAGAGTTAATTGCATTTTTGGTCCCTGTGGTTTGTATGTTTTTGCAGGTTCAGGACCTTTTCAGGTTTCATTGCATTTTTGGTCCCTATTTCGGAAACCTTTTGCAAATTTGGTACAAATTAACGGTGGTTGTTAAATGAAGCCGTTAAGTGCCGTTAGAATTAAAAATGGTGTTTGATTGTAAATTTCTAAAAGTGTAAGGGATATTGGTGTTAATAGTTTTGGTCAAAAAATTTGTCCTGTTGTTAGATAATACCCTTACACTTTTAGAAATTTACAATTAAACACCATTTTTAATTCTAACAGCACTTAACGGCTTCATTTAACAACCACCGTTAATTTGTACCAAATTTGCAAAAGATTTCCGAAATAGGGACCAAAAATGCAATAAAACCTGAAAAGGTCCTGAACCTGCCAAATATACAAACTACATGGACCAAAAATGCAATTAACTCTAATAATAATGTACAAGTCTATGAAACGACACAAGAAACCATGATCATTGGATTTGCTTCAAAAGTTCCATAAGTAAACTTGTCACTGATAGGGACCTGCTCTGGAGCCCAACAGATTGAAGACCAAGTCTCCTAGACCCGAGCCCAAGTCAGAAGTGGATTAATTTGGCCCAGTTGGAGTATCAAAACACTTAGTCGCTGCACCAGTTTATTCCCCACGTTTTGTTCCACAGCATTTAGTTGTTATTTTAATTTTATAAGTGTTCTAATTTCTTTTATTTTGAAGTTGTCAAAGTAGTTAGTTTAATTATTCCACAAGTGTAGGGAACGTGGGAGGTAGTGCTTTGTTAGTTTTTCTTTTTCATTATTATGTACTGGGAAAAAAGGGAATGCAAGACAGATTCGATTTTCCTAAATTTTATTCTCTATTTTGGAGGATATTTTCCATTGCTATTCTAATTTCTTGGCAGGACTTTAGGAGGTGATCTTTGGAAGTCTAATTCTAGTTCTCGTGGTGTGACTGTATCGGGAATTCGAGTTGGAGATTCTGCCTAGCGATTACTCTAGAGTGGTGTGCCTGTATCTCGTAGAGAATCGTTGTAGCTTGTGTTTGGTTTCGGATATTGCGATCAGATTATAAGTTGACTACCATCAGTCACCTTCCCTTTTCCTAATTCTGTTAAAGAGCTCTTTTAAAATCATATGTATATTTTACAGTTTTGAAACATTTAAACAAAGGCATGAAATTTTTGAAAGGCCACATAATTCAAGTTCTGAAGGGATTATTGAACTTTGTCATCAAATTCTGATTTTTGGCAAGAAAAAAGTTAAAATATATGGAGTATTAACATATTTAATTACTATAAGTAAGAGATTAAAAATGATATAAATATAAAATAAATTAAATTGCATTTGGTTTTTCGGTTCGGTTTTTTCGGTTCGGTTTTTTGGTGGTTTTTTCGGTTTTCGGTTTTGTTCGGTTTTTGGTTTTTTCGGTTCGGTTTTTTCGGTTTTTTCGGTTCGGTTTTTGGTTTTTTTTTCGGTTCGGTTTTTTATCACCCCTACTTAAACCCTTTCAAAAACAGTATAGAAAATTATCATTATCATATTTTTTTTCCTCCCGAGAATATTCGGTCGTCATACGATATTATGAAAGCTTTATCGTGTAAATGTGTAATGGTGAAACTTACACGTTCCTTAGATTATGAGATATTGACCATTGCCAATACTATTATTTGGAGGGAAAAACCATAAGGTTTGTCATCCCTAAAAATCGAACTCAAAATTTTGAATAAAAATCAGAAGTTCTTTTGACCAGCTGGACTGACCATTATTGACATCATTATCGTATCATATGTATAACTATGATGTATTTAAGTCTTAAATAGATGCATTGTTTATTTTTTTTCTTTTAATAGCCTTGTATATCTTATTATTTTGAATTTTTGTGGCTACTAGTAATCTAGTATATCTTAGTTGTATTAAAATTATAACAATAAAGTGTGCATTAACATAAAATAAACATTAGATTGATGTATTTGATTATAAATATTTATCTTTTTATATATATTTAATTTTTAAAAAAAAATTTATTTATATTTTTAAATTTAATAATATTTTATTTATATTTTTTATAAGCTATTATAGATAAGTCTTACAATAAATAATATAAAATAAAATATTGATATTAATGTTAAATCTTCTTAATCAAAACATTGTAACGTCTCTAATTTTTATTTATGTTTTGTTATTAGATAAACATCTTGTAACAAATTATTGCTATTTTGACATTAGTTTACAAATTTAAAATGGTGATGGAAAATAAAAATGTAATTTATTTAGACATACTTTATGTTGATTTAATTAATTTGGAGGAATTAAGAGTTGTAATTGGTCAATAGCTATTAAGTCAATTGTTTTTTATGATATATTAAAACCCGATACCTCCATCTAGAAATGCATACATACCAACCACTCCAACTACAATAAAAGTTGATCAATATGCCTTCTTTCTGCTATATATCTTTTGGGCTAATTACTTGGAAAGTCATCCAACTTGTCTCAAATACCTTTTCCGGCGTCCCAACAAAAAAAAGTTTTAATGTAGAGAGAAAACCCGGCTAAAATCTCTTTATTGGGGCTGCGACCTGCTAAAACTGAGGTGGACTATAATTAACCGGTTAAAACTTATTTTTTTTGCATAACATCTGCCACCTTGGAGCCTATGTATGCACCTATATTTTGATCTTCAAACATCTATAACTACACCTACATCTTTATCTATATAAATCAATAGAATTTATATATCAAAATATTTCATCTATACATAAATCCATCGATCCATTTGTACAAATCCTAATCACAGACAAATCCCAAATCAACAAAACCCCCATATGTACTAATCCATCGATCCATTTGTACAAATCCCAAATCAACAAAACCCCCAAATTGAATTCCGGCTACCATCGATGTCGCACTACTTCGCCGGAGAACTGGGACACCCCATGACGCCACTAAAATCATCTCTATCATCACCTAAACAACAAGGGACAAACATCCAGATGTATTTTTGAATAAGACCCACAAATCTAATATTTTTTTGGTTGAGATTTCAACTATAAATGTGTAATAGTTGTGTGTTTAAAGTCGTGTTGTATGTGATGTTTATTGATGTGAGGATTCTATATTGCAAGAGGATGATGATGATGATGACAACTGGTGCTACTGGCTGGCGCTTAGTGATGTCCGGAAAAAACGGCCGGAAAAGGATTTGGGGTTCCTGGTGGTGGTGACGTACGGTGGTGGTGACGTCCGATGGTGGGTGATGATGGGAGATCGGGTTAGGAGATCGGGATCGGAGTGATTCGGGTTGAGGACAGCGGTTACAAATCCAAGCGATTTTTTCGGAGAATTGGTTAGGGTTTGTTCATGTTAATGCTTCCATTTTGGGGATTAATTGTTCATGAATGAGTAAGTGGATTTTTAGGGTTTTGAGTAATGAGGATTTTGAGGGAAATTTGATCGATAGATATAGAGATAGAGATATAGATACAGGATTTGATGTGATGAAGTTAAATGGAGATGTTTTCCATTTTGTTCATCACTTGCAGCACTCTAATTATTAGTGAATGTATATAAACCAACTTGTTTCTCTTTTGTTGGATTATTCTTTTTTTTTTTTTTTTTTTTTTTTTTTTTTTTTTTTTTTTTTTTTTTTTTTTTTTTTTTTTTTTTTTTTTTTTTTTTTTTTTTTTTTTTTTTTTTTTTTTTTTTTTTTTTTTTTTTTTTTTTTTTTTTTTTTTTTTTTTTTTTTTTTTTTTTTTTTTTTTTTTTTTTTTTTTTTTTTTTTTTTTTTTTTTTTTTTTTTTTTTTTTTTTTTTTTTTTTTTTTTTTTTTTTTTTTTTTTTTTTTTTTTTTTTTTTTTTTTTTTTTTTTTTTTTTTTTTTTTTTTTTTTTTTTTTTTTTTTTTTTTTTTTTTTTTTTTTTTTTTTTTTTTTTTTTTTTTTTTTTTTTTTTTTTTTTTTTTTTTTTTTTTTTTTTTTTTTTTTTTTTTTTTTTTTTTTTTTTTTTTTTTTTTTTTTTTTTTTTTTTTTTTTTTTTTTTTTTTTTTTTTTTTTTTTTTTTTTTTTTTTTTTTTTTTTTTTTTTTTTTTTTTTTTTTTTTTTTTTTTTTTTTTTTTTTTTTTTTTTTTTTTTTTTTTTTTTTTTTTTTTTTTTTTTTTTTTTTTTTTTTTTTTTTTTTTTTTTTTTTTTTTTTTTTTTTTTTTTTTTTTTTTTTTTTTTTTTTTTTTTTTTTTTTTTTTTTTTTTTTTTTTTTTTTTTTTTTTTTTTTTTTTTTTTTTTTTTTTTTTTTTTTTTTTTTTTTTTTTTGTTTTTTTTTTTTTTTTTTTTTTTTTTTTTTTTTTTTTTTTTTTTTTTTTTTTTTTTTTTTTTTTGCCTTCTTTCTGCTATATATCTTTTACGGAAAGTAAAAAAAGTCTCACTAACCAAAAGGAACATCTATGATGGGTAAGTTTGACAAAAGTAGTTGTAGTTTTTAATTGGAGCTATAAGCTGTAATTTCTAAGCAAGGTGGTTAGCTAGAGCTTTTATTTTCTTAATGTGTTTGGTATTATAATTGTAGCTGCAACTTCAATAAGATATTTATTGTAATTTATATAAAAGTTTTATCCAAACTAGAAACTCCTTTTTGAAGATTTTTCTTTCAAATAAAAGCTAAAGATAGTTGCATTCAACAAACTTTTAACATAATAGATTTATTATTCAAAATTAAAAGCTAAAGCTCTTAAGCTCTTGAAAAGCTCTTGTCAAACATACCATTATTGTTCACGTGAAAATAATTTAAATAGGTAGTAATAAGTAGTTTTTTTAAAAATAATTATTTTAGTATTAGTGGATATATTGTATAAGTATACTTAGAAAAAGTTCATGGAAAAGTGCTGTTTTTTTTTTCTCCCGCTTTTCATTTTTTTAAAAAGAAAAATAATCTTTTTTACTTATATTATTTTATTTTTAATTTTTTCTCTTATTATTTTTTTTTTGTTTTTTTTGGTTTTGTATTTTGCTTAGTTGTAACATCTTGAACTTTTTATTTAACAGTTGACTTGGTTTTTAAGTCAACACCTTGTGTTTGTTAAGTACTTATGTGACAACCGCCAAAATTTCAAGTTGATAAATTTACTATTATGTATACTACTTAAATGTTTATAGATCAAGCAATACGAACAAACATTTTATGACATAATAAACTGAACAAATATTCTTTGGATAAATCATGGACAAATTAATGCCAAGAACTCAAATAGTTATTTGAGAGTTACTTGGAAATACTTTTTCATACTTATACTAACAATAACTGTATTTATGAATAGTACCGTATTCGTGAATAGTAACCGTATACATGAATAGTACCGTATCCGTGAATAGTAATCGTATTCAGAAACCGTATTCATGAATAGTGATTGTGAATAGTACCATGAATAGTGAAAAAGTAAATTTTAAATAGTAAAGGTGAAAGTAAATTATAAATAGTAAAGGTAGAAAGTAAATTGTAAAAAAGTAATAAAATAAAATAATAAAGCGGTAGGACCCACATGGGACCCACGTCAAATCATTCCTACGACTTTGAATTTCTGATTCCGAATAATTTCAAAAGTAAATAGTGCTGAATAGTAAACATCGCTTTCATACTTTATTCTTATAATATAAACGTCCAAAACCCGCTCACAGGGGTTAGTTGAGTAAAAATTATTAAAATGAAAGTTGTAGATCTTAATTTTCTGATCTTATAGAAACTTGAATTTTCTCAATAGGAGCCCGTATGCATAATTTAGGATTAAAACAATGTATAAATATATACTACTAGTATAAAAGAAATCTATCATTAGAAACGTCCAAGAGGTAGTGGGAAACACACTTTTATCTACTTTATAATTTAAAATTCATAAATTATGAATCACGGGTTTAGTTCACTAGAGATATGGACAAAAAGAATACTATATATATACATACCCCTTATTCATGATTAACTTTATAATATAATATAATAATATTATATATAAACGAGAAATTTCGTTGAAGACGTGTTTCTTTCTTTTCTAAATTGGCGAGTAGTTTTATTAATATAATAATCAAACGAATGAATTCGTTCGCCTATAAATAACAGACGATATTAAACTTTAAAACACACACCACTACATATTCTCTTCTAAATACTCTCTGGTATAACTATACAAGGCTTATTTCATCTACTTGATTTCTGCTATTATCACTAAGGTGAGTTTCCATATTCCCCTTTTTAATTCTTTTATATGATTTATTTCGGGGACTGAGATACATGCATAATAATTATTTTATGTTATATATATACGAAACTTTGAAGAACAATTGCAAAACTATATGATATATAATATACTATGTGAGTTTCATATCCCTTTTCAACTCTTTTATTTATTTGGGGGCTGAGATACATGCATAAAAACTATTTGTTATACTTATATGTATAATTGCAAAATTTTATATAATATATTATATAACTCCGTTTTCTTTATTATACCTTTGAGGTAATATACAGACACTGCTTTATTTATTTTACCTTCGGGGTAAAATACAAACTCTTTACTGTTATGATGAACACAAGTATTTCAGAAATGTATATATGGTTGATTCTAAGTTGCTCTGTTCACTCAAAGTCCTCACCATCATGAACGATTAATTATGGAAACATAAACGTGGGTATATTGAATAGTACTATTGGGATAGGCACCCCCATTCGTGTTGGTCATACCAACTGGATACGGATGCATTATATTTGGAAAGCTTAGAGTACCCTGAACAAGGTACCTACTCTGGAGGCAAACAAACACACACTTGTCTAGTTTCGGTTCATGAGCTTAGAACTTGGTATATATACAGTTTCAACTCTTGCTTATGTTTGATCCATTGTGTGATCAAATGGTTACTTTAAGTCTTGTGGTTCATACTCTGTATTTTGATTAAAAACATATGATACTGTTTGCTGATATTGTATCATAACTACTTGACATTGCGGTAAGGCAATGATCACACTGAACTCTAGTATTTTTGGAAACTATATTTTCTATATGAAAAACTTATGGAACTCACCAACTTTATGTTGACGTATTTTAGCATGTATTCTCAGGTAACTAGACGATACTCTATATGGGACATTTTTCCGCTGCATACAACATACTGGACTATGGCCTACCCTCAGACTCTAGTAAAGACAAGTCAATTTGCTAAAGTCTCTGTCTACTGTTTAATATTGTTTAATATTAAATAAATGTTTTCAAGAATAATATATCTTTCATAATATGTAATATAAATTTGTGAACAATGTTTTGGTATAAATGTATTTAAAACGACAACGTTTTGTGTCGTTTAGTATATCTTGTGTTGTGAATCCATGTACGTCATACCCCGTCTAGGGCGGGTGTGACAATTATGAGTAAGTGTATATAATTGATACTGTGTTATATGTATAATGTGTGTATATGTTTAAGATTATCTATACGTGTTTGATGTGTCGGTTGTTTTAAAGTGTAAGGGCCTAAGTGTGAACTTTGGGAACTTGCTCTAGCTGACGAAGAGTTCCTTTAACGCTAATCATAATCTAATTTCCAGTTTTTAGCCTCTCCAAAACCGTCCCTTGCCCGTAGCAATTCTTTTTGCGAAAATCTTCCGAATAGTTGTGTTTTGAGTGTATTTGATCAAACTTTTGCATTCTTATTGTAATCTCAGGTATTTGAAGTATTATTACATTAATTACATGTCATTTCAATCATTTAAATCACTTTATAACTGGTCTAGGTCATAAGATGGTAAGTTGATGTTGAAATCATTCGTTTTTATTGATTTGGTACCTAAAATGCTACGAGTATTTGTTGTGTTGCCAAGTATACGCTTTGTAAGCAGGTGTAATTTGGAAACGGGAAATTATTGAGTTTTTTTATACACTTTCTTACATCTCATCCTCCCCATACACCATCAAAGACGGTATTGAGAGTTACTTTTCCCCCTATATTTTTAGGAAGTTTTAGACCTTACCACATACATTATACATTAAACGTAACGAGAAGGTTACCCGCGCAATGCGGCAGCAGCGACAGGTGGCGCCGGTGTTGGTGACCTAGCGATGTGTTTATTATTTTAAAAGTAATTGATTTAATATGTAAAAGTATTTAATTTCATTAAGGGTATTATAAGTATATTATGGAGATATTTATATTAGTTAATAAAACAGAGAGGTAATTTAGGTATTTTAGAGGCTGAAAGTTAAAAAATGAGAAAATGGTGATTTGCTTTATAAGAGAGTATATAGATATCTTTTGGGTTACATTTCTCATTTTCAATCATTTTTATGTATTTTCTTTTGAAAGGGTTTAAGCCAAGTAACTAGGGTTCTTTCTTTCATTTCCAGTTTCCATCGTATCAAAAATCATAAACCCCCAAAATAAACACTCCCACCACCACCACCGCCATGTCTGTCTCTCGTTTTCTCCTCCGTCCTCTCCGCCGTCTCACCACCATCACCACAATCTCCCACCACCACCTACCACCAACCACCCCCACTTTCATCCCCATCCGCCCCTTTTCCTTTTCCT
>CM067172.1:81377745-81480977 GCA_034093135.1 Erigeron breviscapus | reverse complement strand
CAATCCATAAATGAATAAATGAATTATTTGAATTAACTAGAACAATTAATCATTTAGCACGTTCGAGTCAACGGGTCAACATAGCTTAAATTACGTTTAATTACGTTAATTACAAGTCAAATCACGAATGTTACATCATTCCCCCGTTAAGGGAATTTCGTCCCGAAATTTAAATCTAACTAGACTCGGTAAATAAATGGGGATACTTGGCTTTCATAGAATCTTCACGTTCCCAAGTAAATTCGGGCCCACGTCTAGCTTGCCATCTCACTTTAACGATCGTATACCAAGTGTTCCTTAGCTTTTTAGTTTGTCGATCTAGGATCTCTATTGGCTCTTCCACGAATTTCAACTTTTTATCGACACGAATTTCTTCAAGAGGCACGTGAAGTGTTGGATCGGCCAAACACTTCCTAAGATTACAAATATGGAAAACGTTATGAACTCCACTCAAGTTTTGAGGAAGTTCTAATCGATACGTCACCGGGCCAATATATCTCGGGCCCAACTTAATAACGTTTCATAAATCGAACCACACCTTTCCACGGGGACACCTTTAATAATACATAATCACCCACTTCAAATTCTAGGGGTCGTCGTCTCATATTTGCATACTTCAATTGTCTTTCCCGGGCTACTCTCAACTTCTCTTTGATTTGTGAGATCACCTTGGTTGTTTCAACAACAATTTCGGGTCCAATGAGTTGGCTTTCACCAATCTCCGCCCAAGCTAACGGGCGACCTACACTTTCCCATACAGGCTTTAAATGACGCCATTTGAATGCTAGCATGGTAGCTATTATTGTATGAGAATTCGACTAACGGTAAATGCACATCCCAATTGCCACCAAACTCGATGGCACAAGCCCTTAACATATCTTCAAGTGTTTGAATCGTCCTTTCACTTTGACCACGGTTTAAGGGTGGAACGATGTACTCATGTCAAGTTGAGTACCCATTGCTTTTTGGAACGCCTTCCAAAACTTTGAAGTAAATCGGGTATCCCGATCGGTTATGATGGAAATCGGCACTCCATGTTTGGATACTACTTCTTTGATGTACAACGTGCCATGGTGTCAAATTTATCGTCTTCCCGGATGGCTAAGAAGTGAGCCGACTTAGTCAACCGGTCAATTATCACCCAAATGGTGTCCCAACCACTACTCGTTCTAGGTAACTTCGTGATGAAGTCCATAGCAATTCGTTCCCAATTCCACTCCGGTGTTACCGGTTGAACTACTAACCCGGTGGTTTCTTGTGGTTGGCTTTCACTTGTAAACAAGTGATGCATTCACTAACGTATCTAGCAATGTCCTTCTTCATTCCCGGCCACCAATACAAGTCCCTCAAGTCAAAATACATCTTGTTGAAACCCGGGTGAACCGAGTAGGCCGACTTGTGAGCTTCATTCATCAACTTCAACCGAAGCCCACCAAAAACGGGGATCCACAATCGTTCAACAAAATACAACCCATCATCGTCTTTCCTATCAAATTGTTCTTCTAAGCCATGTAAAGCTTCATTGATGAAGTTTTCCGACCTAGTTGCCAACCTTTGTGCTTCAATGATGGAGTCACGACACTCCTTTACACGGTAAGGCTCATGGCTTTAACTCGTCTTGGTTTTATACGTTCTTTTCGACTTAAGGCATCGGCTACCACATTTGCCTTACCCGGGTGATACCGGATAACACAATCATAATCACTAAAAAGTTCAAGCCATCTTCTTTGCCTCATATTCAATTCACTTTGATCGAAAATGTGTTGAAGGCTTTTGTGATCGGTATAGATCACACTTTTGGTGCCATACAAGTAATGCCTCCAACATTTTAAAGCAAATACGACCGCTCCCAACAAGTCATGAGTCGGGTAATTCTTCTCATGCACCTTCAATTGTCTAGATGCATAAGCAATCACCTTACCCCGTTGCATTAAGACACAACCCAATCCTTGCCCGGATAGCATCACAATAAACAACAAAATCATCGGCTCCATCGGGCAAGCTAAAATGGGTGCATCACACAACTTGTCTTTCAACAATTGGAATGCTTGCTCTTGTTTTTCACCCCAATCAAACCTTCTTCCCCGTTGAGTCAACAAGGTCAATGGTTGGGCAATCTTGGAAAAGTTTTCAATGAACCGTCTATAGTAACCCGCCAAACCAAGAAATTAGCAAATCTCGGTTGGCGTCTCGGGTCGTCTCCAATTCTTTACCGCTTCAATCTTACTTGGATCCACATGAATTCCTTCCTTGCTCACCACGTGACCAAGAAAGTGGATCTCTTCAAGCCAAAATTCACATTTGGAGAACTTGGCATACAATTTCTCTTCTCGAAGCAACTCTAAGACTTTCTTCAAATGTTCGGCGTGATCTTCTTTAGTCTTGGAGTAGATAAGGATGTCATCAATGAAGACAATGACAAACTCATCCAAGTAGGGCCGACACACCCGGTTCATCAAATCCATGAACACCGCCGGTGCATTGGTCAACCCAAAAGGCATAACCGTGAATTCATAATGCCCATAACGGGTTCGGAAGGCCGTCTTGGGAATATCATCTTCATGGACACGTAGTTGGTGGTAACCCGACCGCAAATCTATCTTGGAAAAGAAACGAGCACCTTGGAGTTGGTCAAATAAATCATCAATCCTTGGAAGAGGATAACGATTTTTCACCGTGAGTTTGTTCAATTCTCTATAATCGATACACATTCGGAAAGAGCCTTTTTTTCTTTTTGACAAATAGAACCGGTTCACCCCACGGTGATTGACTAGGACGAATGAAACCCTTGTCTTGGAGTTCTTTGAGTTGGGCGGCCAACTCTTGCATTTCGGTTATGGCTAAGCGATAGGGTGCTTTGGCCACGGGAGAAGCATTTGGAATGAGATCAATACGGAAATCGAGTTCACGAGATGGAGGCAAACCCGGTAGGTCATCCGGGAATACATCCATGAATCTATTAACCACGGGCACGGCTTTTATTTCAACTTTTTTGACATTATACACTTTTCCTTGGCTCGGTTACGGTAGTGATTTCTACCATTTGCCTTGAACCAAACTCTTCACCATTTTCTAATGGAATTCTCACTACCCGACTACCACAATCTATAACCGCATTCATTGCTGACATCCAATCCATACCCACAATTACATCAAAACTACCGATATCGAAAGGAACGAGGTCTATAAGAAATGGGTGGTCACATAACTCTAAAGTACAATCACGAACAACTTGATCAATTTTAGTTAACCCGCCATTTACTATTTCAAGTTCAAAGTAATACGACAAAGGACTAAGGCTAGCATCAATCAACGGTATGAAATCATTGGAGACAAGACTAAAATCGGCTCCCGAATCAAATAATACGGTGGCATATTGATTGTTGAGAAGAAAAATACCTGCCACGATGTTAGGATCAGCACGAGCCTCGGCCGTATTCACGACAAAAGCTCGTCCACGGGGAGCAAGTTGTTGTGGAGCTTGTTGTTGACCTTGATTGCCCCAGTTTTGATTTGGATTGGCGATTTGAAGTTGATTGGGATGCACGGTCACTTGGACTTGTTGGCCAATGAGATTAGGGAACCGATTACGGTAGTGGTCTTGGCTACCACATTCATAACAAGTACCCGGAGCCACCGGGGGACGCCTTGCATTTAGAGGAGCAACATTTAAAGGTGCATTTCGACGGTTAGTTGGACAAAACCTTGATGTGTGACCCGGTTGGTCGCATTGGAAACATACATCACATCTCACGGTAGGCCAATGATGACGGTTACACCTAGGGCATAAAGGACTAGCCCCGGCATAACCACCTTTTGGAGGACCCGCCGCCGGCACTACCGCCGCATAAACCTTCCCACCACGACTAGGGCGCTTATGATCACGCCTTTCATCTTTCTTAGTGCCACTCGACTCAGCCACCTCTTTCCTCTTGCCATCACCCTTACTCAACTTGCCACCCCTTATAAGCTCCAATGTCACACTAACGGTGCGGGTGGTTGCCTCTTTGTATGTCAATGGCATGGTGGGGTGAGAAACAAGCATTCTCACTTCATGAGGCAATCCCGCAACATACTTCTCAACCTTCACTTCTTGGGGCCTCACATAATGGGGAATGAGCCTAGAGAGTTGGCCAAATCGGCGAGTGTAACCCTCATAGTCTCCTCCCTTCATGGAAAGTTTAGAGAATTCCACTTGCAAGTTTCTCATTTCATGTGCCGGGCAATACTTAGCAATTATCATGTCTTTGAACTCTCCCCAAAGTAGGTTGTTAGCCCCATCGATCCCCAATTCATCAACCTCCTCATTCCACCATTCAAGGGCATCACCCTTCAACATACCGGTGGCATAAGAAATTCGTTGGTGATAAGCGCAACCACTCCGAGCAATGATTGATTCAATTCTCTTTAACCATTCTAAACAACCCGTGACACCACCTTCCCCACCAAACTCCGGAGCTCCACAAGCTTTGAAATCTTTAAACAAGCACCCTTGTTGGTAAGCATCATAACCTCTTTGTTGAACAAAACATTCTCTTCCATTCTCACCGCCATTCACATTCACATCTTCATTTTCATTTTCATTTTCAACATTCTCCGCTTCAACCTCCGGCTCCTCTTGTCACCTCTAGCTTCCATGGCCGCCGAGATTGGGGCCACAAGATCCGGCATGAGATCATTTAAAACTTGAGTAATGACCTCGGTTGATATCGGGGGATTGGCACCACCCCGGCCACCTCGACCACCACGGCCTCCACGGTTTCCTCTACCACCTCGACCACCTCTACCCCCACGTCCGCCTACAACTTCTTCCTCTTCTTTAGCACGAGGGCGGCGAACAACTCTTCTCGGTCTAACCATTCTTCCTGAACACACGTGTTAGATTAGCAAGTTAATTCTCACATTTCACACACGAGTAATCGAAATCGGCCGTCATATAACAAACAATGCATATATACTTAATCCCTTCTAAACCGTCACAAGAACATATAATTCTATGGGGATATTATCATGGCAATAATCTAAGGCATCATCGTTTCATGCAATTCATAATCAACGTCACAATCACAAGCCAATTCACATATAAAAGGGGTCAAGTCACAACAAGGTGGGTGAAACATAGTCAGAATCTAACTTCAACATTCAACACATTAAAAGTGCTTGTATACAGGGTGTACTAGCGGCTAACCCTCCACACTGTTAATATATTGAATGGATATCAAAACTCGGTTCCAATATGTTCTCTAAGTATTGGTCGGGTATGTATACAGGGTGTACCAGCGGCTAACCCTCCACCTAACCAACACTCATCAAACATACCGGGTTACCTACTATACTTTATCCACAATGCACAATCCACGAGGTCATTAACTTTATATGACATAGGGTAACCATAGATTTGTTGATCAGGCGCCTCTAGGGTTACCGAGTGTCATACTCCGTTAATGCCATCATTTCACTTTGCTAGGGTCAAATAATTCAAAGTAATTTCAAGAATATACGTCAACGTCAACTCAACAAGCCATGGTGTATCCCGACACTAACACATACGTCAATCAAGTCATCACATAACAATCAAGTCACAAGTCATGAAAAGCCTACGAACTCCGTTTAAACAAGTTTTATGCGTCATACAGTTCACGTTGCACACAAAATTTCCTATCATGCATGCTAATATGAAATGTGGGTGCAATGGCTATAGACTAGGTCAATCCACCTAATTCTCTACAACCACAGCTCTGATACCATTCTGTAACACCCCAACAAGGCGGAATCATGAGAGTTACATACTAAGCACAGCACGACATGGAAATTAAGTAGAGACAATTCTAAATGCATTAAAAGGATTGGACAATCCATACAATTCAATCAATTACAGGTACCGGAATCATACAAAATGCATAAGGAGCACGCCCATCAAACGTTTACAAAAGAATAGTTCAAAAGATGGTAAATGATCCTAAACATAACCCATAATCGGAGAATTATGAATCACGGATCCATGAAGTCCAAGTCTAAGTCCAATCCTAGCAAAATCATGCAATAAATAATCCAACACGTCTTTGATTAACCTGTTCACCTGAAAAGTGTACTAAAACGTGTTAACATAAAGTTGGTGAGTTCGTAGGTTTAAGTAATGAAACTCAAATGTCGGGATATCAACCGTTAACGATATACGAGGATTAGTATACCTAATCACGTTCCAAGGAAATCCTAAAAGGGATTACGTTCACACAAATCAACACAAGTCAACGTCTACGTTAAATAATAGGGAAAAATCCATAAAAAGGGAACCTATTTACTCAAAATTCCTAATAAGGGAAACCTATTTAGGTTTCGTCTATTAAAAGGATTTCATTTCTAAAAGTTTCTCAATAAAGGTAATGTCGTTAGTGTTTAACGTTAGTCATTCGTTAAGTGTCATGTCACCATGCCATGTCATTAAAAAAGCTTACGTGGACATATGATGTGGTATTACATGAGGGTGTATTAGTCTTTTTAGCTTTTATCTTTTTCCCAAAATTAAATCAATATCTATATCCATAGATCCATCTGTATATTTTTTTATACAGATTCATCTTCAAATCCAGAAATACTTAATCTTAGTTTCAAACATATGATAACTCCAAACACCCATATAAGTGAAAATCCAATTTACATAAACATATTATAACTCCAATCCATATAAAAATCCATCGAAATTCGTTTATATTCTCAATAATATGTTAAATCTGAAAACATCCATCAAAAACATATACCGGACCTTTTGATGTCATATATTTCTATCATGTATCTTTTCCCATTTCGCGAAGTGCACTTGCTCGACTAATATTAATTACATACCGCTTTTTGGAATAGGTGTTTCTCTCTCTCTCTAAGAGAGAGCCGTTGAGCACGGCGCTCCGGCTGCTCTTTTAGATCGGAGATCGAGATCCCTTTTCCGGTTTAGTCTTCCACCCCGGTGGTTCTAACCCTATTTTTTTCACCCCGGGCCGGAGGTCCCTTCCACCTCGGTGGATCTGGAAGCAGCCTCCCTACCTTTGAGTAGGGGTAAGGTCTGTCTACATCATACCTCCCTCATAGCCCGACTTATGTCGGGATTGAGTACCTTGTTGTTGTTGTTGTTGTTGTTTTGGAATCAAGTCCGGATGTCAACGAAGATGGTGGCAGTCGGAGGTGTTGTTTGGAATAAAAAATCCCCAAATCAATCAAACTCCACCGCCGGCGAGTCCCAAAACCACCATCGCAACCACCGCAACCTTCACCGCTGGTGATTCCAACAACCACCGCCGCCTCTGTTAGATCTAATTTTTATATATCATTATACATATTTATAATATATAATATATATATATTCATATATATATATATATATATATAGGGGAGCCATCTAATAAGAACATGTTAGAAATAAGAACAAATAAGAATACTTTTGGGCCTTAGGATATTATGATCAATGGTTGAGATTAATTGAATACAATTTTATTTAAAATAAAAATAAAAAGGGCATTATTGGAAAATAGAAATCTATACATTTAATAAAAGGGGAGAAAAAAAGAAAACATAGAAGTAACTGCCAACCGTCTATGCATGTTTCGTACTATAGTTTTTTCCTTTCATCAATTTGTATTTTACTTCTTATGCAATGATAGTTGTACTTCTGAATAGGATGCATGATGCTTTGAATTGTACATCCATTGTGTTTTATGTGTATGCAAAATTGGTGCATCATCTTTATATATATAAAATTTTGGTGCATCCATGATTTATTATAAAAAAATTGTGTATATAAAATTGTTAGCCTTAAAAAAGTTATGTACATATATAATCGTTGCATCCACCATTATTATTGTGTATGTAAAATCAATTATGCATCCATCATTTATTTACGGTAACCACCAGGCCACCCCACCCCACGTGTTTGAAGTCCAACTGAAAAAAAAAACCTAAATATTTTTTGTGCATCCATCAAATATTACTTGTGCATCCATCAAATTTGATATAAATAGTACTAGTTTTTGCATCCTATGATCCTATCAAATTTGATATCCGTACTATTTAAGATGAATTGTGCATCCATCAAAAATGCTAAATATTATTTGTGCATCCATCAAATATTGTTTGTGCATCCATATCTATTTCTTTTATAATCCGTATTTTTTTTTTCAAAGTTCAAACATAAGATGCATTATAATATATAGTGCGCATTTATTATAGTTATGTAAAATCAGTAAGAGATAAATCGGATGCATAATAATTTGATTTGTGCATCCATGATCCATGTTTAAAGTTATAAATAATAGTATGCTATGTATTGTTGAATATTAAACATTCTGGACATAAAATGCAAATGTATAATAATTCTGTTTGATGTAGCAATTTAACAAACGTGCAGATCAAATATAAAATCCTTAAAAAGGGGATGTGGATAGAACGATGGTTATATTTTTAAATTATCAAAAAGAGGTTTAAAATGAAAACTACCATGGCAATGTTAAAATTCCAATTTTATCATCTGTTCTCAACGTTCTTATTTTAAACTTGTTCTCACTGAAAAGTTACCCTATATATATATATATATATATAATATATTATATTATATATATTATATATATATAGGGTAGGGTTAACGTGAGAACCAAATGAGAGAGAACCGTGAGAACCACTAGTTTTCCTCTCCTTTTTCTTCTTTTTTGTGTGGTTTTTTATTTTTTTATTTTTTTTTTTTTTTTTTTTTTTTTTTTTTTTTTTTTTTTTTTTTTTTTTTTTTTGTAAAAAATCATATGGGTTACGTGTTGAAAACGTATGGATACGGTACGGGCGTTGCCCTCATCCGTTCTAAAGGGGTTGTCACCGGACGCATATGGAATGATATGGATTTGATGGGCGGCGATCCAAGAGATGGTGACGGTTTGATACGGTACGGGCATAGCCCTTAACTCTAAGGGCAAAGCCCTTAGAGATGGTTTTTTAGTGGTTCTCACCATATATGTTGGTTCTCACTTGATCCCTTCACTATATATATATCTATTATATAAAAAAAAGGGTAATTAGATGGGAACCCCTGATCTCATGTACCATTTGGTATCCACTAATCCCCAGCAGGCTAGTGTCCATTTAATAATCCCTGATTATCTCAAGTTTGTCTTTGTCAAGACTCGAACCCAGGACTTCTCCTGGAAAGTGGCGGCTGGTGGCTACTAGGCTATTACTTAGTGGTTATATATATGTATATATGTGTATGTATAGATCTAGTATCTTCAAATAGTAAGTAAAAGGTAACCAAATCGAAATACTGGATATAATGTTGAAAAAAGAAAAGAATGTAAATCGAAATTCCTATACATAATTGACAAAAGAGTGTGAATTTTGGTAGGCAGATTGGAAATCATTGGAAAGAGATGAGGTTCAACAAACCCTTTACATACACTACCGTCCACTTTTCTTTCTTTATTTGGTGGCTTGAATGTGTGATATTGATGATATAATGATATATAATTATATATGTAGATATTACTTGAATTTGGGGAAGAAGATAAGGAGGTTAAAAGGACCAATACACCCTCATGTAATATCACATCAGATGTCCACATAGGCGTTTTTAATGACATGGCATGCAGACATGGCAATTAACGAATGACTAACGTTAAAAACTAACGACATTACCTTTATTGAGAAATTTTTAGAAATGAAATCCTTTTAATAGACGAAACTTAAATAGGTTCCCCTTATTAGGAATTTTGAGTAAAAAGGTTCCCTTTTATGGATTTTTCCCTAAATAATAGTTATAACGGCACGACTTACATAATGAATAATGCGCAACATACCGGCACGACTTACATAATAAATAATGCGCGAAATACGTTTCTGGCACGACTTACATAATAAATAATGCGCGAAATACGTTTCTGGCACGACTTACATAATAAATAATGCGCGATATACGTTTCTGGCACGACTTACATAATAAATAATGCGCAAACATAAACACATACAAACACGTAAACAAGCAACCAAGTAGGCATTTAACGTCTCGTCCCATATCATAACAAAATGAATCAACCGACAACCGTTTAACAACAAGTACACTTTCCACCCCAAAATAAGATAAACGTAGGGCTACGAAACTCACCTTTGCCTTGACGTCGAGTTATAATTATTATTTATAAGTATTTAACGAATTATAATTGTCCCGAATTCTTCAAAGTTCATGACCTATCAATACGTTTATACAACATTCGTATTAATATAAATATGTTTATTTATATTCATATATCTATATACATATATTTGATTTACGTTTGTCCGACGGGTAAGAGTTTAGGGTTTCTCGACTTGCATATTAGTGTGAGTACACACACACACACACACACACACACACACATATATATATATACGACACTTATGTCAGCATTGTTTGGACACACTAGATACCGAATTGGACTCCATAGGAGCTGAGGGACGACCCAAGAAAGAAGCCCAACCCAAACCTAGAGAGGTGGGCCCAATAATAGAAAAAAGAAAAATAACAACTCAGCATGTAGCGTAAGAGACGCCACTGATTGGCGTAAGGTACGGTGGAAAGAAATAGCCCAGCGTAAGTGACGGTGGAACAGGCATAAGCTACGGTGGGAGTTTCACAACTAGCGTCAGATACGGTGGGAACCGGCGTAGCCTACGGTGGCCTGGATAAAGGGTTTTTGGCGTCTGGAATTCAATTATGCGGCGTAAACAGAAGAAAATGAGCGTAAAGCTTATTTGACACATAGGAGCCAACGTATCATACGATGACATCGCCGTATGATACGCCACACAGGGGCAAGGCAGCGTAGGATACGCCAGGAAGGGCGTAGCGTACGATGGGCGGGAAAGAGTAAATTTTCTGGGCAAAAATAAGTGATGAACCAGTTTGACTTTTTAGTCAAACTTTGACCTACGAGCTTCAAACCCTAATTCGAGTTATAAAAATCGATTTGATGACAGTTCCGGCCTGTTTTATGCTTTAGAAATCTAGGTAAACGTTAACAAATCCAAATCTCCTTTCAAATCGATTGTAACTCATCATTTTTACAATTAAACTTGTTTTTGACCTAATATATATATATATACATATTTAAAACCCTATATATATATAATATATATATATATATATATATATATAATATATAATACCTATAAAAACCCTAATTTCGGTTTAAAGGGGTTTTAACCAAAATTGATCACATGTATTGTTTATATTAGACTAGAAACACGATTTCAAACATAACCCACCCTTAGATTCGCTCTCATAGCTTCAAACAAGTGGAAACCCGGTTTTTGACCCATTTACCCATTTGAAACCCTGAAAACGACCCATGCTTGATTTTAACATGAAAAACAATCCAAGGACACTTAAATATGACTAGAAATATGTTTGTAAACATAAAATGATGAATTTGAGACAAGTCTAACTTACCAATTCCTCCAACAAAGCTTTAAATCCGAATTTAACCCGAAAATGGTGATTGCTTGCACTAGAAGACTTGATCTTTTGATATGATGTATTAATGATGATGAAGATGAAGAATTTAATGCCAAACTAACTTGAACACATTTGATTGGTGTAATAATTTAGTGAGAGGGAGAAAGGAAAGCCTTGCAATGAATGTGTTAGAGAAAGGAATGGAAGGAAATGAATGGATGAGGGTGGAAGACTTTGGTTGGGTGGTTTGGGATAGGGTTGGGTCAAGGGTGGTGGTTCATGGGTCATGGGTCGACCCATGGATCACCCGATCACATTACTAGTTAACTTATACGTCGTCTTACGTCCTAAACCGACCAACACGACCACGTAGCTTCGTCTAGCATAAATACACGTCTCCAATCCATAAATAAATAGATTAATTATTTAAATTAACTAGAACAATTAATCATTTAGCACGTTCGAGTCAACGGGTCAACATAGTTAAATTACGTTTAATTACGTTAATTACAAGTCAAAATTCACAAATGTTACATTTCACTTATTGAACTATGTGTTTAAGTGAACAAGAGACGCAAAGAGGATTTAATATTGAGAAAGGTTGACTTGTAAGTTAATCATTGTGTAAACTACTGATCACCACTAGTACTCGTCAACGTCACATTAAATATTGCTTAAAATTCTTTTCGACCAGTAATTCTATACAATACTTCAATACACTACCAATCAACTACTAATCTAGAATCTACCATTTAGTTAACATTACTCTTTAAATATTAAAAGTCAATATAACTTTAAGATTTTAAAATAAAACATTATATTAATTAAAAAAGAAAACATTTCATTAATAAAAAATAAAATATATATATGGCAAAAATGTCACAGCAATCTTTATATATACTAAAAGACAACTGACATAATAGTTTATTAACCAATCACAACTCTCAATTCCATCAAATTGAAAATAATGATGTCATTATTAATTTAATTATAAATTAAAAATCCTAATAATCATTATCCAAATATATTAATATATTAGTATTTATATTATTATTTGTAGAAAAATCTCATTAATTTATATTTTTTTTTTTTTCCATCAATAATTTACATTTTTAGCCTGAATAACTTATTTATATTTATTTTTAGCTTCAACTTGAGAAATTTTTAAATTTTTAATCATTTAATTAATTAAAAATTTCAACATATAATTATAATTTTTTATTTTCACAAACTTTTAAAATTAATGTTAACATATATTTTCAAAATCCTTGGTTTTATTAAAACAATTTTTATCGTATACCTAATATTTAATATGATTAGCAAAAGTAAGCAGCAATTTTTACAGAATTCTATTACTTTTAAATTAATAATTCTTTTGTTTTGGTCTTATAAACCGATTGTTTACTAACTAATATCAATTTTCATTTGTTTGTATCTCAAACATTAGATTTTAATTCAATCATGAATCTCAGATATTATTTTTCAATCAATATATTTAGTTTTTAAATTTTGAGTTTAAGAATTCACATAGGAATTGATACATTATTTTAAATAAGAATTTAAAGGTACAATGCTCATGTAAATCTGTATTAACTATGTAAGTCCCAACTTAATAGATGGTACTACTGAAGACACCTCTATGTTAATGGTGAGATTAATTTGCAATACGTTCACTGATCTGGAGACGACCAGTTGCAGTGAGCAGTATACCAGGTTTTACTGGTTGATTGCTTATAAGGTGACAAATGAATATAAGTACAGAAAATGCAATAAGTAAAGATTTATAAAGTAAATTGGTGAGACAATATGTAATTTTTCAAGTGTAATTTATTTATTAATGTTAAATAAATTACAAGGTTGTTGCGGAACCAAGATAATACAAATATGTAAATATCCTAACAACCTATGAAATACAAATGATCTACACTTGGAAATTCTCTTAACAATCGAAACACTTAGAGTTGTGAAATGTTCCTTTTTACCATTGAGAGAATATTGCACAAGTTCACCAATAATGCAAATGTCTGGATATGCAAAGTATCGAGAGGTGAATTCTTGGTTGTGCAAAGACCTCTATTTATAGGCAAAGTTTAACATTGGGATGTCAACTTTGCCGTACAAATATGGTTGAGAACATTTAAGGAATTGCATTTAATTCCTTGAACATGATTGATAAAGTAAGACATAAAGTTACTTTATCCAACCTGCTTTATGTACTTTTGTACTTTATACATAGACAATGTGTATTGTCCGGGTACTAGTACATAAAGTAAAAAGGTCTTCCTCGTAATCAGTGTAAAGCTTTGTAAATGCTTTGCACTGATGATCTCCAGTTTCGATCTGGTTAGAATGTCCACTGGGCTTCGTTGCCATGGTCATTCTCTATCTTCCACTTGTTGTCTTCGACTTCAACTGGAATGCTTCAGGTCTTGGTCAGATCTCAACTGGAGTGAAGCTCCAGTGGCATAAAATGTACATGTGACATCCATCAAAATTTCACTACATTAATTTAACCTAATTATATCTAATTAGGATTCGTTTATGCTAATTAGGGCATTTTGAGCTAAGTTAGGGTATGATTAAGTATATGAGTATGTGTTAAGCTTTCTTATTGATTATGTGATTAATCAAACTACTAAATGAACTATCTTAAACAAGTTTAAAAACCTTGATGATGAGCAACTAGAAAATAAAAAGTTCAAAATTCATGAGAAATCGTAAAACATTTATTTTTCGCGTGAGTCTTTCTCGTATGAACTTAAGACTTAGGGAAACCTAATATCTAGTGTTTCAACACTCGATTATTATTTTTAATTCATAAAATAACACACTCGAAAAATCAGAAAATTTAATTAAAACTCGTGAATAGTAAGGAGGTTAATTAAGTTAGTTAAACTAGATATTTGTTAAACCTTTAAGAAATGAACACATCACCCTTTTCCTTACCCTTCCACCACAAATCCACCACATCACCACCTTGCTAAACAAGCATGAATCACCCTCCATCACCACCATAAACCCACGGCTACAACATTCTCATTTCACCATTCATTTTCCAAATGCTTTACTATAAATACAAGACTTATGTTTTCATTCCAATTTGCTAATTCACAACATCAACCTTCTTTCTCTTGAATCTCTATCATTCCAAGATCAATACTTGTTCAAGTTCAAGCATATCTCTCACAACCTTTCATCATTCCAAGCTTTCGATTCAACCAAAGTTGTTTTGAATTAGTTGGTTTCGAAATTTGTAAACACGACGTTGTTATCGGGAATTCTTTCAAGAACTTTTCAAAGCCTAGTTATAATGGCCATATGGAGTTAGGATTATTCCATATTCATCAAGTTTACAAGTCCAAGTTATAGTCGATTCTTTCAAGATCTTCTTTGGAGCTCATTCCTATATCGTTACTTTGATCTTAGAATTTATAATTCTCCAAACTTGTAAGTGTTTTTATGAAACCTTACTATATATTTCCTTATGATTTTAGAACTATATGTTATGTATTGAAATGCTTGTCAACTTATTTCTATACTCAATAATACATACTTGCATTTAAATACGTTAAATAT
Organism: Erigeron breviscapus; assembly: GCA_034093135.1. NCBI lineage: Eukaryota > Viridiplantae > Streptophyta > Magnoliopsida > Asterales > Asteraceae > Erigeron > Erigeron breviscapus. Next base: position 81,465,940 of record CM067172.1, on the reverse strand, counting down.
CTCTTTTATACGCATAATAAATTGTTGGCACTTTTATAGAAAAGCATGAGCTTTATACTTTAATGAATCTCCTTATATACTTCCAATGAAGTATAATCAAATGAATATTCATATAATTACTATTCACCATCTGTGAATTGTTTCGTATTTTCGATTTGTTTGGTTTATGGATAGAATATATCTTTGATACGCTTTTAACCGTACCATATTTCTAAACATGATTGCCATTGACCTTGGGCATCTCTGGGGTATACCAACGAAACGGATTGTAGTTGACAAACGGTTTGCAATTCGCATTCTAAACGCAACTTGGTTCACCGTCTGGATAATACACGACCCAACGTCAACCCTAACACAACTTGAAATATAATACTGGTTTTTCCTACCATTTAAGGTATCTCTTCATTGGTAATTAATACATTTTGTATTGATTATAATACATACCTTTCAAGGTATCTTTTCATATCTCTGCTATTGAAAGCATCTCTCTTCGTTACAAAAATTAATACATTCTTTGTATTAAATATACTATTCAAAATATCTCTTCGATACATGATTAATACAATTCTTTTGTATTAATCCTACTATTTAAAATAAATAAATACTATATATATATATTTATATATATAGATAAACCTACTCATATTCATCCTTGAATACATTCATTATGGATCTCGTATTGATTTTTAAACAATACTATTAAGTATATCTCCATTTTTGGAAGATAAACACATTTACATATTAAGCTAACTACTTAGCTTATTTATGGATTTTGAAAAATGATTTATAAAGAAATCTCCAATATATAACTCATGTATCATTATAAATATTTCAAAATAAATTACAAAGGTTATTGAAAGAACCCGAAACCAGTTACGTTGACAAGCGTATTAATAAATAACCTTATACAAATTTAGGTTTGAACCAAGAAAGTAAATCAATCATGTTGTGTTTAGGATCTCCCGATTTGGCCAATTGTCTTGTTCATCATCTCATTACATTTACATCACCTCATTTCATTGCTCCTAAGGTGAGACTCATAACCCCTTATAAACTGTTTTACGTTTTGGGCTGAGAATACATTGTCTAAATTGTTTTATACTGAGATGCACTTATTTTGAGAAAACGTTATATACAAATTGGATATCATTGTTATTCATACACTCTGGGAATATTTCGTGAAACAAATTTCTATATGAACACACGGGTTTAAATCTGAAGAATAAATATGTTAAACTTCTATCTCGGATTCGAAGACATGGTATGTTCTATTATGATTTAATATGCTCAGATTCGAGAAAATATTATATGATGTGAATTATATAAATATAAGGTTCTGTGATGACAGTTAAACCCTTTATATTGTTAAGATGTGAAATATATATTAAGGTTCTGTGATGGCAGTGAAAACCTATATATTGTTAAGATGTGAAATATATATTAAGGTTCTGTGATGGCAGTAAAAACCTATATATTGTTAAGATGTGAAATATATATTAAGGTTCTGTGATGGCAGTAAAAACCTATATATTGTTAAGATGTGAAATATATATTAAGGTTCTGTGATGGCAGTGAAAACCTATATATTGTTAAGATGTGAAATATATATTAAGGTTCTGTGATGACAGTTAAACCCTTTATATTGTTAAGATGTGAAATATATATTAAGGTTCTGTGATGGCAGTGAAAACCTATATATTGTTATTGGGTGAATTATCTGTTAAGTTTCTGTATTAACAGTTTACCTATGGATATTCATGGTATGAATACCAATTAAGTTTTCATTACGATAGAATACCTATCTATCTTTACATTATGACTATCTATTATGGAAATGTATTTCCAAAAGTATTCGGATTAACGATCAAGGATATCATTGGGATTATACTGGTGAGGGTATCACTAAAAGCTTATTATCCACCACACTATATTGTTGTAAAACCTATGACCTCACCAACTTTATGTTGACGTCTTTTAAACCGTATTCTCAGGAATTTAAGGCAGTATCGGAGCAGGCTTGGTTTGGAGTCTCATATGCATACACTAGAGAAACGGAGCATTTTGATTAGTTAATTTCCTTTGTATTAGAAGTAGTTGTTCAAGTTCTATGAACGTATCTACTTTCCTTGTAAAGAAATGCTTCGTTTATAAATAAAATTCAATAACGTCTCATTTATAGGTCGTTTGTTATAATGTGTGATTGTGATTCATCTAATTGTTCACACCTTCCGTTTCCGCAAAATAAAATATTTTGGGGGTGTGCGTGTTGAATCTGGTCTTTCCACCAGTTTCTGGGTTGAAGCAATTGCTACTGCTTGCCACACCCAGAATCGTTCTGTGTACATAAAAAGACACAATAAGACAACCTATGAAGTATTAAGAAATAGAAAACCAAATATTGGTTATTTTCACGTTTTTAGATGTCCAGTTTACATCCTGAACGACTCCAGTCAGTTAGGCAAATTTGATGCCAAAGCTGATGAAGGATATTTCTTAGGTTATTCAGCTATTCGCAAGGCCTTCAGAGTCTATAACGAGAGACTGGAGAAGGTCCATGAGTCAGTTCATGTTAAATTTGATGAATCAAACAATGCAATCAATAAAAAGCCAATCCTTGATTCACCCCAAGTAACTCCAATTGTCTTCTGTGAATCTGATCTTATCAACTACAATAAAGATTCAGAAGATACAGTTTCCAGTCATCCTGATCTGGAACCTGTTTAGATTGTAAAATCTCCCAGTAGTACTCCATTCTATCCTTCAATGAGTTTCAAACTACCCACTGAACTTGTTATTGGATCTGTAACACCCCGCTAAAGCGGAATATGCGGGATGCACAGACAAGCACAAAAGCACATAGTACAAGTTCCAACACAGCCAATAACATTAATAAAGGACAGAAGTACGATAGTTATTACAGAACATAAAATGAACTCAGAATAATCAATATTCTTAAGACAGAACAATTGTCTTTTGGGAACAGGTCTTGAACTTGAAATAGCAAGGAGAGTCTTCACGGCTCTTGATCTTGAACGCTCGGACAATCGCCAAAAAGGATGAGCTTAGAGAGGAAGATTCCTATGCTAACATGATCTACTTACCCTATCCTGAAAAGCATGCAAGTTCAAAGGTCAACTACAAAAGTAGTTGGTGAGATTCACATAAAGTACTAGTACGTATACAGATAATAATATGTAGAGTAGGAACAAGTCATAAGATCTGTACGTTTAACGAAAGTGCTTGATGATCGTAAGAATAGTACTAGAACATATAATGAACTTTAAATGAGTTGTCACTGCTAACCCGATTGGCCAGAACTGAACTGTAATGAACTTAAGTACATAATAATCAAGTACTTCACGAGGATCTAAATTAGAACAAGAACAGATAATATGCATCCTCCAGAACTGCGGAGAATGAGGGTGGGCCTACCCTAAACAGCGCTGTCCATAATTATCTACGGTTCAATCCCTGAACTGTGGGATATGAATTGATCGCAGTGAATAAGAACTGAACAAGTACAAGTACGAACTAGAACATGTTAAAGATCAATATAGTAGTATGGAGGTATTTAAGATCCTGCCCATTCAAGACTTAAATACTCTTTAAATAATTAGGAATCATGTCATAAGTACCTCGTAAGATCATAAATAGTACGTAAAGTAGTTCAAGAACATATGTATAAGTACAAAGTAGTTTTCATGCTTTTCAGTCCCCGATAAAAGAACTTGAACAAAATGTACGAAAGGGGGATTAGTGAACTCACAGTGATCTGGTACAAGCACAATTTAAAGCACAGAGAACAAGCACCGAGATAGATAAGTTATATCTATCGAAATCCAAGTACGTCTTGATGGATGCCTAAGTACAAGTTATTGTTCATAGATATGCACACATATTAGTTCAAATGATTAATTAATTACTGAAATGTCCTTGATGAACTGATGATTTGGTCCCTTTGAAGCTCTTTGAACGTTTTGACTCAAAAGAGTTTAAATGAACTTTAAGTACATGAACTGGACTCGAACTGAACGTCTTAGAACTCACACATAAGTACTTATCGTGTTAATGAGTTGAACGTGTCTTTAATAATGAACTTTAGCCTTTAGAACTCGATTTAGTTGTTCATGGAACTTGTACTTTAATAATTAAGATAGATCATGTCCTTAATGTACTCAATTAGGGTTTGCACAATGTACGCTGTTTTAGATCGATTCATGAACTAGTTTTGGTGTTAATAAGTAGCCTTTAGCGTGATTGATCGGGTGATAATGATGTTATAAATTGGTTTGGTGTACAAGATCGTTTTAAGTCATAAGCCAAGACCGTTTTAGAGTTCAAAGCACAAGATCGTCTTAGAAGACAAGGTACAAGATCGTTTTAAGTTCAGGATCGTTTTAAGGTATAAGGGAACAGGGTCGTCCCATGGTGTAATGAAGACAGGATCGTTTTAGGATTCATATGGTCAAGATCGTCCTAGATGGACCAAGGTCGTCCTAGGTTGTTTAGCCAAGATCGTCCTGGACTGCATCAGAACAAGATCGTTTCACGGTTCTAGCTTCAAGATCGTCCTAGCCACCAGCTCAGGATCGTCTTGGATGTTTCAAGTACAAGGTCGTTTCACAAGACCAAATTCAAGATCGTCTTAGGTTCTTTCAGCAGCAGGATCGTTTCATGTACTTGGTTCACGATCGTCTTAAGGGTAAGAACATGAACAAGGGTGCGTGGTCATTTCTAGTTCATGAACGATTGTTTGAGCAAAGCCAATCTAGAAGATTAGCTACCCACGGGGTGCATGGTTCCCAACCATAACAACTGAACAACAACACAAGATCAAACGAGCAAGCACATCATGGTACAAAAAGGCTGACCTAGGACGATCTAGGCATCAAGATCGTCCTAGCAGAATCGTTTTAAGGCCCAGAACAGGTACGAGTTCAACAATAAGGTCTAGATCGATTTTAGGACTTGTTTGGACATAGCACTAGTACATATATACACAATAACATTATTTCACCACGCTTTTACTGATTTTCAAGATCAAATATCACATGAACAAGTTGTGACTTCAAGAACAAGTTGTACCTTCATTTTCAAAAACGGGTTTGTAAATTAAAGCACGTTATGACCCAAATTTGTTCACACAAATGTTGTTAAACACATTTAGACACAACCCATTAACTTTTAACACGATTTTCATTCAAAATTGGACCAAATCATCAAGAACATAAACTTGAAAAAGTACACTTTTAATTTGGTCAAAAACTCATAATTCGTTGTTGTTACCTGAGATTTGATTCCAGAAATATGTTTTGATTATCACAAGGATGCTAAAAGTACAAACGATTTTGATTTAACAATCCAAAATCAAAAGATGAATTTTTGTGTGTTTTATGGCTGCCAGAGTGTTTTTAGTGAGAGAAGTGAAAAAGGAAGAAGATGAACAGTGGTTGTTTCTCTCACTAGGGTTTTCCAACCTTCCTATTTATACCCTTCCCATATTAAATGAACTCATTAAGTGCAAGGACTATTTGCGAACTTTTTGAACTAGAACTTTTATGAGCACGAACGTTTATGAACCGAACTTTAATATTCCAACGTATTTAATCATAAATTTGTCATATAAATCATGAATTAAGATCAAATCGACCTTCATATAAGCACATAATTTAGGTCTAAAGTACGTCAAGAACTTAAATAAATTGAACTGTCTAGCCGTTCAAATGGCGAAAGTACTTTCTAAAGAACTTATTTAGAACATTTCTAAGACGGTTGTTACATTGGATCAGATGTTCGTACTATTCCCCCAGTATCAGTCCCAGTTGAAGATGAACCAGTAATTCAAGAAATATCTTCAAATGATGAAATTCATAATGCAAATCGTGATTTAAATGATTCAGATGAAGATGCTGAATTAGTCTGGGAAGATCCTCCTCCAGAGTAAACTCAACTGAACTCTTGCACTGATATTGTTGTCAGTAACAATCCTGGTCAATACTCTAGGTGGACTAAAGCTCATCCTATCGATCAAATCATAGGTGACTCCAGTAGAGGTGTTCTGACCAGAAGAGCCTCTAGTGAACAAAGTTTGTACGTCAGTTTTCTATCAATGATAGAACCAAAGAAGATTGACGAGGCTCTGGAAGATCCAAGCTGGGTGATAGCTATGCAAGAAGAGCTTCACCAGTTTGAAAGGAACAAGGTTTGGAATCTGGTTCCTTTCCCAGTTGGTAAGAAAGAACCAATTGGAACAAGATGGGTCTTCAGGAATAAGATACATGAAGATGGCCATGTCATCAGAAACAAGGCCAGATTGGTTGCACAGGGATATTGTCAATCAGATGTTGATTTTGATGAATCATTTGCTCCAGTGGCTAGACTTGAAGCGATCAGAATATTCTTAGCATTTGCTGCTTATCATCAGTTCAAGGTCTACCAGATGGATGTAAAGAGTGCATTTTTAAATGAAAAATTGGAAGAAGAAGTTTATGTCAAGCAACCACCAGGATTCGTTGATGAAAAACATCCCCACTGGGTATATCGTCTGGACAAGGCACTTTATGGTCTCAGACAAGCACCACGAGCCTGGTATGATACTCTGACTAAACACTTGTTGAAAAATAGTTTTAAAAGAGGTGCAATTGACAATACCTTATTTATTCTTCATGAAAAAGGTAATGTTCTGTTGGTACAAATTTATGTTGATGATATTATGTTTGGCTCTACTGATGAGAACATGTGCAAGAAATTTTCAAAAATAATGGCATCTGAATATGAAATGAGTTTAATGGGTGAATTAACATACTTTCTAGGACTCCAGATTAAACAGACCAAAGATGGTATTTTTATTAATCAAGAGAAATATGTTAGAGATCTTTTAAAAAGATTTGATATGAATTCTTCACCATCTAAACCCACTCCAATTTCTGCACCACTCACTCTGGACTCTGATCCAGATGGAAAACCAGTGAACACCACTGTCTACAGAGGCATGGTAGGTTCACTGATGTATTTAACTGCCAGTAGACCAGATATTATGTTTTCAACATGTTTATGTGCCAGATATCAGTCTAATCCAAAAGAATCTCATATGCTTGCTGTAAAGCACATACTGAAATACCTTAAGGGTGTCCCCAGTTTGGGCCTTTGGTATCCCAAAGGCTCAGGCATGGATCTAATGGGTTATTCAGATTCAGATCATGCAGGTTGTAAGATAGACAGGAAATCCACTACTGGTGGATGTCATTTCCTTGGTGGCAAACTGGTCAGTTGGACCAGTAAGAAGCAAACTTCAGTTTCATTATCTACTGCTGAAGCTGAATACGTGTCTGCAGCCAGTTGTTGTGCTCAGATACTCTGGATGAAGAACCAGTTGCTTGAGTATGGTATTAAGTATTCAAATACTCCCATCTTTTGTGATAATACCAGTGCCATTGCTATCTCAAACAATTCGGTCATGCACTCAAAGACAAAACACATTGATCTTAGGTATCATTTTATTCGTGATCATATTATGAAAAATAACATTTAACTTCATTTTATCCCCACTGACAAACAACTCGCTGACATTTTTACCAAACCACTGGATATAAAAACATTTGAATATCTTGTTGGTGAGTTGGGAATGTTAAACCCTTAAATCTGGAACCTTGGTATTGAACGCCTTTGTGTACTATCAAGGATCCTTGATTTAAAGATTTATAGATTTATGACAGCTTAGGTATTGAACGCCTTTGTGTACTATCTCTGCTTTTATAAATTTATGAATCAACATTCCAGGGGAAAGCCAAAATGTTAATCTGATGACTACTTAAATCTGGAACCTTGGTATTGAACGCCTTTGTGTACTATCAGGGATCTTTGATTTAAAATACTTAAAAATTTATGACATCTTAGGTATCGAACGCCTTTGTGTACTATCTTTGCTTTTATAAATTTCTAAGTCCATAATATTTTTGTCCTTAAAAGATTTTAATTTCAGGGGGAATTTATTTTTCCACTGGAAGAATTTTCTGGAAAATATTACTGGTACTTTACTGGAAGTCCTCCAGTGTACCATCAGTGCATACCTTCACTGGACTAATCCACCAGTGACACTGGAGTATCTGAACGGTCTCCAGATGCATTGAAATGAGTCATGAGTTCAGTCATAATATTTTAAATACCTGGTCTTTGTACGTGCCACGTAAGCAAACTTTTTGAATTGAAAATATCTGTTTATCCTACGTGGCATGACTTTTTCAACCCTAATGATGGTTAGTTACCTTGGGAAGACAAAAAGTGCAATTGGGTAGTTTTGTAGGCTGTCAAACCGTCACACATTAATGTGTGATGTGATGAATTAAATGCGGATTTCAAACCCGATCAAAAGTTACATTGGATAAATTTAAACCAATCGTTTGAAATTCTTATTTTCTCTCACCTCTATAAATACCTATATTGATTTCACTTTCACTTTAATCTCGAAAAACATTTACTCCCAAAAATTCTTTCATTAACTTTCTTCTACATTCAATTCCAATCATCAATCTCTTTCATCATTTAATCTCTTATAAACCCTAAATCACCATTCATTCTTTCTTCCGATGGCTCCTAGACAATCATCTTCTGAGAAAAATCTTCTCACAGCTTCTTATACTCCTGCTACTGCTGTTATAAGGGCACCAAATATCAATCTTGAGGCTAGATCCATTCGTATCAATATGAACAATTGGATGGCCAAACTTTCTGGTACCCATGATCCCCAATCAATTATTGGGCGATTACAAGCATTTGTATGGGGCACTGACTTTAAACCCAGGAAATATGTACCACGAATATCTTTGTGAATTCTGGTACACAGCCCATTTTAAGGAAGGTAATACTGATACCATCCACTTTTCTCTCAAAAGAGGCACCAGACCTCTTAGAATGACGGTAGATACCATTCGTAATGCCCTCCAGTTGAACTATTTTGTAGTGAATGAAATACCCATTGAACTTCCCTCAGGCCTAAATTTTAGGAAAGTGTGCAGACTGATGGGACGCACTGATATTCTTGATGAGCATGGTGTATTGAAAAGAAAAGGCACAATCTACATGAGCAAGTTGTCAGACTCATGGAGATACTTCTTCACTCATCTGGTTGAGTGTTTGGGGTGGCAGTTCTGGAGGCCTAGACCAGATAAATCAGACACAGCTCCAGATTGCTTACTGTCTTTGGTTTGGGTACAGAGTCGATTTTGCTCAGATCTTCTTCGATGATCTGGCAGAGCGTCTGAAGGGTAAACACAGAAAACCACATATTCCCTTCATTCGTTTTCTTTCTCTTACTTTTAAACACTTACTGGGAAATCAGTATGATTATCGCTCATCGTACTTTACTGCACCTGAGTATCTGAGGGACCTGAACAATTTAACATCCAAGCCTGGTTTGGTGGATATCCCTCAGAATATGCTTTAGATTTTTGTATGAGAGGTAACTGACGCATCATCACAAGATGAGTCAGTAGAACCTTCAGATGCTTAAGTAGGACCCTCTGGAGTTCTCACTGCTGAAGTTGGGTCACCAGAAACAGAGGTAGATCAAAACCCACAGCAGATAGAAGATGTGTTACCTATTGAACCCACCAGACGGCCAAGAAATCAATCTAGGCGTCTAAGAAGAGCTGGAGAATTGGTTGCTCCAGTAAGAACTGAAACAGAAGATGTTACTGGTGCTTCTCCACTGGTAATAAATGTTCAAAGCTCTTCTGCAGGTGATGTAATGGTTGCAGATGGTACAGTCATTACTGATGCATTCCCAGTGAATACGACCAGACAGGAGGTTGTGACCGAGAGTGAAACTGGCAACACTACTGCGGTTGAAAAAGCATCTGGTCAGCTAGATCTGAACCAGACTGTAGCTGATCAAGCTGGGGGTTTACCTCCAGTTTGGGACGAAGCTGAATCACCAATGTCAGATGTCAATTTTGACACTGATATGAATTTCTTTGGTGATGACTTAACTATGGAAGAGGAACAGTCTTCAGTTCCTCAACCTTCTTCAGATTTACCACCACCACCACCACCAGATACAACAAACACACCACCACCAGAAACAACTCATACACCACCACCACCACCCTCATCAATTCCTTCAAATGTTTCATACTTTCAACCACCACCAGAAACACAAATTAAGACAAGGTTTCACATTGAAAATATTCCAGTCTCTAGTGCTCTTGACTCTACCATTGTTACATCTGAAAGAGTCGAAGCACAAGTGTCTCAGGTGACTAGAAATGTTGCTGGTCCTCCTCCAGTTGGTCTCTCCACTTCTTCTTCAACCGAGGTCCAAGGCCTTTTAAGTAAGGTGGCGGACCTGGAGAGATCACTACTGTCATCTTCTCAAGTCATCTCTGACTTCAAATCTCTACTGACTAACAATCTCCAGTCAGAGATGAATATATTTGCAGGAAATGAGAAGATTGTCTTTGAGAAGCTGGATGAACTGGCATTGGCCACAAACAGAAACACCGAAACAATCAAAGTGGCAGTCCAAGGATTAGAGGAAAAGCTTGTCACTTCTATTCAGACTGCAGTTAAAGCTGAAACTGTACAACCCATTGCAGATCTGAAGGAAGAAATCCAGAAGTTGACCAGATTAGTGATAGATCTGGAGAAAAGGCCAACCTTTGACCAGATCACAGTTGTTAGCACCATCAGTGATGAATGTGCCAGGAAGTTCAAGAATATCATGTTGAAAGAACTTACTGAAGAGGTCACTGGAAGTGTATTGAGAAATCTACAAGACGGGTTATTGCCTAAGGTTGTAAAGATGATCGAGAATGAGCTGCCGAAACAATTGCCAAATGAAATTGATGTTATTAAAAAGGAAGTAGTAGCGCTCAGAAAAATAGTTAACACCATTTCTCCAGTAGCTGGTCGCCAGTTTGGGTCTGCGGACCGACATATGCTAGAACAGTTGTGGACTGATCTCAAGTCCAGGACTACGATCAATCCAAGGGGGAAAAGACTGCTACTGCTGAGAAATTGTTAGAAAAAGAAAAGGAAATTGTTGAGAAAGTAACTGAAGTGACTGGTACTGATGCCAGTGCATAGCAAGAACTTGGCACTGAAGCCATTGTACAAGAAGAAGAGGCTGCTGGTACTGAAGTCAGTGAGCCCCAGTTCAAAAATTTCCCAGATATCACAACAACACTGAAAAGCTTGAAAAGAAAGAAACACGTGGTATCTGGAGGGAAATAGAAACTGTTGAGGAAACCACTGAAGGTTCTTTTGAAAAGATGTCTGTGGATACTGATACATCAAAGAGACTGGAACAACAAAGTATCTTGATTGACATTTTCAAGAAATCTCAAAGAGAAGATTTGCTGGCCCATAAAAGGGAGATGACAAACATGGGGACTCTGGACTCATATAATGCTGGCAGATTGGGCATTCATATAGATGTCTACAAACTGATGAGAGAAGATCCCAGAGTTCACAAGTGTCTTGATGCTATGGACGATGTATACATTCGGTCCAGATACTCTGAAGACGAGCAGGTATTTGACTCTGAAACCTTTGGTCGTTCTATTCCAGAACTGATAGAACTGAGAAAGGTAGAGTTGGTGAACATACAAAAGAAGGTTAGACAGAATGCTGCAGCTCTGGAGAACGAGTACAGAAAAAGAATTAAAGATAAATCTAAACTCCCAGCCAGACAAACAAAGGTTGCCAGAGATGCAGATCTAAGTACCTTCATTCCACTGGACACTACCAGAAAAATTGATCAAGTCCAAGCTCAAAAAGCTTTGGAGAGTTTAAAAGTGTTCAAGGAAACTGAAGAGTTGATCCAAGTTGCCAGAACCAGAGAAAAATATAATGAACTGATGAGGTTCAGGGCAGATGTCAGAAGGATCACTCGTGCTGAAATCAAACTTGCACAAGACCATGAAAAATATACCAAGTTTGAAGTGAAGCTTACCAGAGAAGGAGGATTTGTTGAGGAAAAGAATTCCACTTCAGTTCAGGAATTTGGGTTGTCTGAACTGAAAGAAATTGGAATGGTATTTAAAGGACAACAAGATGTAACTCCAGACGTTAAGGCCTTCCTGAGAAGAATTCAGTGGGTCTGGTCTAAAAAGGAAAGCATGGAGATTGCTCTTGGTATTGATGTTCTTGCAGTTGGTTTGTTTTTTTTTTTTTTTTTTTTTTTTTTTTTTTTTTTTTTTTTTTTTTTTTTTTTTTTTTTTGCTCTTGGTATTCGATCAGCAAGTTCTACTCCATCACCCAAGAGAAAGGCTACAGAAAGTGCATCTAGGCACATCCAAAAGAAACAAGCCTGACTCAATTTTCATTTACTTGTATTGTAATTTTCAATCAAATAATGTAAACTTTCTTATCAGTTGATGTCTTTAAATAAAGTTGCATATTTTGATTCACAAGTACGTGATCAGATTTAGTCTAAGTTAGAACTAAAAGATGAAACTGGAACACTGATGATCTATAAAGTGTTCTCCAGTAACTTATAATTTTTAGACTAAGTCAAAACTAAGTGTTTTTCAAGCATACACTTTGTATAGATAGAAGCTTGAAAAACCTTGCTTTATTTCTGAACAAATAGGGGGAATTTGTTAGGTCCAGATTTACTGGACCACTCCAGACTTGAAGACTGGAGCCTCACTGAAGATTTGTCCAGAAATAAACTGAAGAGCAGTGAGTGACTTACTTGTATAGGAAATCTGGAAGTCACCAGATTTCAGCTCACTGGACTTCACTCTAGTCCAGATCATTCCACTGAAGACATTCTCACTGAAGTCTGAAGAATGAAGACTGACAATATGGCGGAGCCTACTGGAAGTCTTACCAGATCTACGACTGGAGCTTTATCAGTTTTCTAGAACTTTAAGCCTTACACACTTTTATCTGGACAACCCACTTGTCCACTTGATAATTGTACAACACATGTGTAAAGCTGATTGGTTTTAAAGGATGACAAAGTCACATCACTTGACTTTATCCTTTACTAACCAATGCATTTAAGGAATAAAAGTCTTGTTTCCTTAAATGCATGTAATCATTTGTATGGCACAATAAATTCACTGGTGAATTTATTTGCCTATAAATACAAAGTCATTTCCTTTGTTAAAATTACTTTTTAGCAATTTGGTGAATTTGTCTAAATACTCTCGATCATAACTGGAATACTTCACACCTTTAAGTATTTTGATCTAAGGAGAATATTTGACAAATATAGATCACTTGTAATTCATAGGTTGTTAAGATATTTACTTTTGTAATATCTTTGTTCCGTATCAACCTTGTATTTTATTTTACATCATAAATAAAATACACTTGAAAATTACATTGTGTTCCACCTTTATATTATTTATTGCTTTAAGTCTTGTATTACTTTATTTATATACTTTCATTTTATTGAAGTAATACTAGTCCTTTCTAGTTTATACTTGTTGTATTTTATACACTTTGGGTTTAACCATCTCGAGTAAATTTAAGGGACTCACAGCATCTCTCTTCGTTACAAAAATTAATACATTCTTTGTATTAAATATACTATTCAAAATATCTCTTCGATACATGATTAATACAATTCTTTTGTATTAATCCTACTATTTAAAATAAACATTCTATATATACATTTATATATATAGATAGATAAACCTGCTCATATTCATCCTTGAATACATTCATTATGGATCTCGTATTGATTTTTAAACAATACTATTAAGTATATCTCCATTTTTGGAAGATAAACACATTTACATATTAAGCTAACTACTTAGCTTATTTATGGCATTTCGAAAATGATTTATAAAGAAATCTCCAATATATAACTCATGTATCAATTATAAATATTTCAAAATAAATTACAAAGGTTATTGAAAGAACCCGAAACCAGTTACGTTGACAAGCGTATTAATAAATAACCTTATACAAATTTAGGTTTGAACCAAGAAAGTAAATCAATCATGTTGTGTTTAGGATCTCCCGATTTGGCTAATTGACTTGTTCATCATCTCATTACATTTTCATCACCTCATTTCATTGCTGCTAAGGTGAGACTCATAGCCCCTTATAAACTGTTTTACGTTTTGGGCTGAGAATACATTGTCTAAATTGTTTTATACTAAGATGCACTTATTTTGAGAAAGCGTTATATACAAATTGGATATCATTGTTATTCATACACTCTGGGAATATTTCGTGAAACAAATTTCTATATGAACACACGGGTTTAAATCTGAAGAATAAATATGTTAAACTTCTATCTCGGATTCGAAGACATGGTATGTTCTATTATGATTTAATATGCTCAGATTCGAGAAAATATTATATGATGTGAATTATATATATTAAGGTTCTGTGATGACAGTTAAACCCTTTATATTGTTAAGATGTGAAATATATATTAAGGTTCTGTGATGACAGTTAAACCCTTTATATTGTTAAGATGTGAAATATATATTAAGGTTCTGTGATGACAGTTAAACCCTTTATATTGTTAAGATGTGAAATATATATTAAGGTTCTGTGATGGCAGTAAAAACCTATATATTGTTAAGATGTGAAGTATATATTAAGGTTCTGTGATGGCAGTAAAGACCTATATATATATATATCGTCTTATGTGAAATACAAGGTTCTGGATTCCAACAAAGACCTGTATATTGTTATGATATGAATTATCTGAGAAAGTTCGGGTTGCAGTAACAACCTATATATTGTTAAGATGTGAAATATATATTAAGGTTCTGTGATGACAGTTAAACCCTTTATATTGTTAAGATGTGAAATATATATTAAGGTTCTGTGATGACAGTTAAACCCTTTATATTGTTAAGATGTGAAATATATATTAAGGTTATGTGATGACAGTTAAACCCTTTATATTGTTAAGATGTGAAATATATATCAAAAGTATTCGGATTAACGATCAAGGATATCATTGGGATTATACTGGTGAGGGTATCACTAAAAGCTTATTATCCACCACACTATATTGTTGTAAAACCTATGACCTCACCAACTTTATGTTGACGTCTTTTAAACCGTATTCTCAGGAAATTAAGGCAGTATCGGAGCAGGCTTGGTTTGGAGTCTCATATGCATACACTAGAGAAACAGAGCATTTTGATTAGTTAATTTCCTTTGTATTAGAAGTAGTTGTTCAAGTTCTATGAACGTATCTACTTTCCTTGTAAAGAAATGCTTCGTTTATAAATAAAATTCAATAACGTCTCATTTAGAGGTCGTTTGTTATAATGTGTGATTGTGATTCATCTAATTGTTCACACCTTCCATTTTCGCAAAATAAAATATTTTGTGGGTGTGACAGTACACTGGCCAATGGACTTCTATTATTTTTGGACAAATCTTCTGGTCTCCAGATGCACCAGACGCAACTGGAGACACTCCATGTTTATCAGTAAAACTGGACCTAACAAATTCCCTCTATTGTCCTGAAATAATGCCAAGTCTTTTCAAGTTGTCTAGCTATACAAGTGTAAACTTGAAAAACTTGTTTTGACTAAATCTATTTAATTTTCCAAGGCATTTTTATGGATCATTAAATGCCTTGGGTTTTTCTTTTATGATTGTCAAATTTAATCTGTTATCTATCTTGTTGGTTACAAACTGGTAACTTGTATATATACAAGAAGTTGAAATTTACATCAAGTTACAAGAAAGCAAATAAAATTACAAGTAGATAACTAAGAAGTAGAACTTAAGCTGATGGTTCTTCACCAGTTCTTCTTCTTTTGTGATGTGAACCAATAGGCTGAGAATCTTGTGGGTCAATATTCAACTTGTTTTCCAGATTTTCTTTATGTTGAATCTTTCCCCTTAACAAGTTTATCCAAGCCTTCTCAAACCAATTTTTCACTTCCTTTGCTTCCAAAAAGTTTACCATTTCAACCCATTCGCTGAACCCATAATGTAAGACTGAAGGATCATCAGCTGTCACTAGTGGCCCTCTAGTGTAACTGACTTGTACTTTGAAAATCTTGGTGCCTGGCTTGATAGTAACAGTAACACCATTGACAGGGCCATTGTGCTTTCTTTTTGCCACGATTGATGAGTAATAGGCTCCGGCTTCAGATTCATTTGCTATCTTGACAGATCCAGATAAGGCAGATTGTACAGCAGCCTTTACATCATCATTTGACACCTCTCCAGTAGGTTCAACGATTGTCCTTAGGTCTGCATCCCTTGGCAAGGGTTTTCTTTTTGGTTGACCTCTGGACTTGGTTTGATTTATGGTATCCTTTACCATCTGGTGCACCTTGGTAATTCTTGCCTTGATGCCCTCTCCTCTTATTTCAATGACTCTTTCAATTGAGACATTAGTGTTTTTGGCATCAATTTCAGCTTCTTCTTTTGGATACCATTTATCCAGATCAATCTCCAGCATTTCATTTACTGCTTGAGCTATCTTTGGATGACTTTTAATTTTTCTATATTGTTCCAAAGATAACCCCAACAGTTCAGCATCATTTGTGTCCAGGACATTAAGATCAGTCATGCGTAATCTGGCCACTCTTTGCATTTCTTTTCTAACTCTTCTGCTATCAGTTATATTGTGGCCAGTTGTAGCAAGTCTTTGATGATCCTGTTCACTAACTGGAGGAAGCATGTCCTTGTTGCCAATTTCAAGCACACTGCCTTCAGTAGCAGTTGCTTCAGCTTGTATGTCACCAGTTGTAGTCATATTCCCCCTTTCACCAGCATCAGTACTGGCGGCTACAACTATCACCCTTTCAGTTGATCTGGAGGCAAGAACTGCACTCCTTTCCCCCTTGGCAGCGTCTAGACCTTGCCTAACTGCTTCCCAGTCTGCTGTGCTACTTGGCAAGTGATCTAGACTCTGCCATGAATGCATGTTCTTGCACTTTATAAAGATTGTGCAGAGCATTTGAATGGTCCTCCAAAGATGATTTGTTTCTCTTGATTGGGCCAGAACATTGGCAGTTACTTGTTCCTGGTCAGTCTTTAGTTCTTGTAAAATTTTGGCATCATCTTGGGAGAGACCAGTAGTCACGAATTCCTTTTCCTTCACAACCACTTTCTCTTTTTCTTTGCTAACTTCAGTTGCCAGCTTGTTAATTGCAATAGAGTGTTCATTAATTTGACAGCCAGATTATCTAGACTGCCCTTCAACAAATCAACCTGAGAAGTAAGTGGGGTCAGGTCAACTTGTGGAGGTGTAATCTTGGTGATCTCAGACATCACCCTTTGAAGAAAACTTTCTTCTCTGACAGCCAAAGCATCTTGGATCTGCTGGCCAACTGAAACAGCAAACTGTTGCCCAAGCTGTGTAGTGTCCACTCCAGGTTTCTGTACTAACTGTTCAACCTTCCTTTCCAGTTCTTTGATGTCTTCAGATGAAGGTTTGACAATGTTATTGAGAAGACTGGAGATGGAGGAGTGGACCTTGGATTGAGTTAGGTCAAAAGCTTCTTTAAGTGTTTGAACCATGGTGTTGCAGCTATTGACCAACTCATTTAGCTTGTTGAATACCAAATCTTCATTAGCAGCATATTTGTTTATCCCCAAGTTAACCATCTTTTGATTTGTTTCACTGTGCTTGACGTACTTGGAGATAGATTTGGCATTCTTCTCAAGGGTCTTTTGAATATCCTCTACCCTTTTAAGAAGGTTTTGGATATCGGCCTTAGAAGAGACCACTTGAGCTTCCAGTGCCACTGGAGCAACTGGTGAAGGCATATGTAAAGAAACCTCAACAGTTGACTGGCTAGCGGCAAAAGGAAGAGAAACAGATGTTGGGAAAGAAGAAGGACGACGAGTGAGATCAATGTGTTGAACATGCTGAGGAAGCTCAGGTATGTTCAACGGCGATGACAATGGTGAATGTATTTGAGATGGTGGTGGTGGCATATCTGATATATGTAAAGATGGTGAAACTGAAATTGGAATTTCTAGAGGGGAGATATGAGATGAAGGGACTTGAGCTTGTACAGAAGCCTCAAGTATCTCAATATCTGAAGCAGTTCCTTCAAAGTCCGAAGACTCTATTTGGATTTCACCTTCATTAACATCCATGTCCAGATCCATGAATGTCTCAGGTGGATGAACCAGTTGTTCAGTCTTTTGATGAACTTCTTCAGTTTCTTGAATAGTTACATCACTTGTGGGCTCAGTCGTGGTAACATCATCGCCAGGAATAGAGGTCACTGGGGTTGCCTTAATTATAACTGCTTTATCCTTAATCATAATATCATCGGCCGTAGAGATTGGAACCTCAGTCGCTAGTTGTGACTGGCCAGCGACTTCATCGGTTCGTGCAATAGTAGTGTCGGAAGTTTGGCCATGCACACTTAGTTGTGCTGACTCTGACTCTACTCTGGATTGGGCGGACCCAGTTATGTCTTCACCACTTCTTCCTACAGCAGTTGTGGAAATGGTTTCTTGCAGTGAATCTCTTTGACTTTCTTCAGTAACCTGTTGGGAGGTTACTGAAGGGTTGGTTGGGTTTCTAGTATCAGTGGCTTGTACTAACCTAAGCCTACGATGTTTGGTTCGTGGAGCCGTTTGGGAAACTGGAAGACCTATTTGGAGGTCTCCAGTTGCAACTGTTGGAACTGACACACTGGAACTGGCGGGGATAGACTGTTGTTCAGGCCCAACAACTGTCTCAATGCCAGTAGACGAACTGGTGGGTCCCTCACTGTTTTGAGGTCCGCCCAGTTGTCTTTCCAAGCCACCTGATAATGTTGCATTGGTTTTTGCGAATGCCAGTATCATTCTTTGTTGAATCTCAACCTCTCCAGGTTCAGATACCAGAGAGTCAAGATTCCTTAATAGATCTGGGACATGGAATAAAGAGTTTATATTTTTATATTCATCACTGCCCAAGATCAGTTTGAAACAGAGTGAGAGATACCTGGAGAATGGAATGCAGTCCCCTGGTGCCCTTCAGTTTTGAACTAGACTTCTGAACCAGATATCAACGACGTCTACTCTCAATCCGTTCCACAAGCAGTATGCCATTTCTGCTTGAGAGGAGTTTATCTGGTCCAATCCCCCAGAACTCCCACTCATACTCTCCATAAGATGAATAAAAAATTACCTCCAGGATCGTGTGAGGTCTTTCATCGTCATGGGTCCCTTTGTTTTCAGGACACCATTCTCTAGACACTCCTTGTGTCCCATTTCAAGGAGTACTTGTCTAAAGTTGATGTTTGGAGAGATGACAACTGGAGACTCTCCCTGTCTCCAGTAGTTGAGGTTAAGGGCATCCTCAACGTCTCTGCAATTAAGGTACACTCGATAGTTCCACTTTTGAGTGTGAAGGAGATTGAAGAACTGTCGTTGCTTAATTTTGCAGTATACCAAAACTCACACAAGTAATTGATCGTTGTCGTTGGACCGATCAAAAATATAAACTAATTACCACTAATTAGCAAGGGTAAGTCAAGTATCGTATCCACATGGAATCAATGGAAAGTGTTAGACAACTTAAAAAGATTAATTAAACTAGACATAAACTTAAAATTGATTGTTTGATTGTTTTGATTAAAAACTAAAAATGATTGTAAACTTAACAATAATTCAATAATAAAAAGGGTAGACCATTCTCATGATCCCAATTATGCTTTCAAAAGTATAACCTAACTTATATTCGTTGGAAATCACATAGACATGATTTGTTATAAAGCTTGGAATGAATGAATGTCAAGAACTAATTGATTATGTTGTGATGATTCACGATAATGAAAACCGAGGAATTGACACAACTAAATTATCTATTCATTAACTAGATTACAAGTCATAATAGATTCTTCCAATAATTAATGATTAACAAGAAATTGAAATCAAAAGATAGATGGAATTCATTCAAAGTTATAAACAAGTAATCATTCATTCAAACCAAACAACATTAGATGCAAAACACTAATCAAGAATTAAACATCTAATCCAACTTGAATATAAGAAATGTTGAATACAATTGTCTTACATAATTGTTCACATGAGAATGATCAAAAGAGAATTAGCCTAAAGTCTTCATCATTGAATCTTCAATTTGGATTGTCATCTCCATGAATTTGTGATTTGATGATGATTTTGGGGCTTTGGAAAGGTTAGGGTTTTCTCCAGAGGTGTGAAAATATCAGTGGTTATTTCCAAAAGTCGTCCATGGTGTGATATAAACTGAACTTGAATTAAAACCATGAAATTCGGATTTTTGGTTCAGCAATAGGCGTAAGGTACGACCCATCTGGGCGTAACCTACGCCCCTTCAGATTATGCCTAGCGTAACCTACGTCCAAGCCTGGCGTAAGGTACGCTTCCTCAGTCTTCAAAATTCCAGATTTTACTTCTTGACTTGATTCTCGACTTTGCTTGACTCGTTTATGATCCATTTAACTCCAAGTTATCACCAATGACCTGAAACACTTAAACAAACATAAAAACGCCCTAATCGTCTATTAACCTTCACAAAACATGTCATTTTCATATCCTAAAGTTATACGAATTAGGCGTTTATCACATTCCCCAACTTAATTCTTTTTCGTCCCGAAAAAGGCATTCATCATGTGACAAGTCAATTTACAATCTCATAATACTTCCTATCACCAAAGAAACACCATATAAGAGTTATACCAACTATACATACTTGTAAAACTCAACTCTCAAGCAATCTTCAAAGTACACTTGGGCGAAACCAAATAATGCAAACCAAATCACATAACACAACCAACTCATAAGACTTACAACTATCAAAAGATTTACGACTAGCAAGTAGAAATATATAAATGTGCAATTAAACCTAATAAACCTCAAGTTTGCCACAATACATGCATCACACTCTCACAATTTGCACTCCCCTCGGTTCATATTTTGAGTGAATTAGCAAAAGATGTGCTAATATATATATATATATGAAGCTCTCAACCTATTATTGCAACACTAAAAGTCATAGGCTAGTGCACAAATCGAACCAAGACCTCATAACACCAAATTATCACTTCGGCATTCATACAAGATTGGTGGAAATAATGGAATGAAACACGGTAATGATTCTCTTTTGGGTGATTTACTAGAATGATTTTGAGAACATTTCACTTTGGTTCTTTTTGATCAATTTACATGGATAATTGAAGTGATTTTCACTTATGACCATATACTTTGACTTTCTTAACCGGATATTGCATTTTGACTTTGACTTTGTTCTTTCTTTCGATTCATCATCATAAACAACACAACTTTGAATGACTACACAGATTTCATAGTGAAGTGAGGTGGAATATGGATTGAATTGTATGATTGTTTTCATCATTTTAAGCACATAATCCGGGTTAGAGGTCTCGACACGGTAAGTGCACTAGTTCTAACCTAATGTACAATAATGGTTCACACACTATAATCATTACGAGAATTCAAGCTACGCTAACAATCTAAACAATCATTGACGAGGCTTTTCTCTCATGAAATTGAAGGATATAACGGATATAAAGTGTGATACATGCATTGGACTCACAATTGGTATATTACCTTTATTTGTACATTTCTATGTTTTTACTTGCTAGCAACTCTATCAAGATGCTCATAAGTCAACCATGTCATGCAATCTAACCTACACTACCTAGCCCCACTTACATGTACAAATCCAATCACAAGAAAATCTCGTCTTACAAACATGTATAGCCAATATAACTCGAATATTTTGCCCCTAAGGGTCAATTCCATACTACAAGAAAGTAAATCAACATCTAAACTAAGTACATAAATAAAATTGACAAGAAAATTAAATTTCACTACGAAAATAAAAATGCAAAAATATAAAATAAACACATAGAATCACATAGTCACACAAGAAGAACAGAAAAATAAATAGAAGGTACCAATCACTGTCGTGGACCTTGCGGTCCAAAGATCGACTCCATCAAGCCCCGATATAGAGATTGGGCCTCAAATGGATCAGAAGCTGCTGGTGGAGCACCCGAGGTATCCTCAACTCGACCGACACAAGAATGTATGGGAAACTACTCAGAATCGTGGCCCTGAGGATAAGCTGGGTGGGATGTAGGAACATACTGCTGCGTGTAATCATATGGAGGAGGAGTCTCCACATAGTCAAGTCCCGCAATGTGGTCCTGATGATGACGGACTCGCTCTGAATACTCAAACTGCCTCCTCAAATTCTGCTCCTGAGCATATGCCATAGCTAGCTCATAACTCCTCCACTGCACACCTTGGCTAGCAGTCATATCCCACATACTCCTCTCATAGGATGTCCACTCATCATACTCTCTAGGCCGCTCAAAACCAAAACTCGGCCCAGTACCTCCTATCCCAGCACCTAACAAGCCATCCCTCCTTCCTTCAAAACCCTCTCTAGCTGTACTAGACTCACCTCTCTCATTAGCACCCCTTGGTTCCATCAGTGCTATCGCCTCCTCCCTAGTAACCCCCTGCTTAGGAGCTATCAAATAACCATTGGTTTTCAAATCCTTAAGGAGTTTGAACTGTGGATGATCCTGAAACTCTCATTCATTCCCTTTCAACAACCGTTTCATGGAATAAGGAGTATGACCCAAATACTGCAAATTGATATCCTTTGGAATTACCTTATGGATTTGAAGAAGGCGGGAGATGAGCCTAGGATGAAGAATGATAAGTTTGTTCCTTTTATTTCGTGCCTCCCAAATGTTAGACATTATAAGTTGTCTAAATGACGTTATAACACGATTTCTATCACTGAATTCAATTCATCAATGGCGGTTTGGATAGTGTGTGTTCTTGGTGTTTGTGTGTGTTTTGAGAGAGAATCAAAGGTAACTGTGTGTGAATTCACTGGTATAAAGATTATGTGTAATTGTTATGTAATTGTTGTTATGATCTCTAAGGTATGAGAGGGCTATTTATAGTCTAATTCTACAATTATGCTAATTGTCACAATTAGCCCCTCAACCTTAGTAATCATTTATCTATGAATTAACAACAAGAAATTCCTCTAATCTAGATTACAATTTATCACTATTTTTGGATTTCTAACATTCTCCCCCTTAGTGATACATTGTAATGAGGTACGTGTTATATTGTCTTGTAGGAATGAATTTGATGAGCCCGGTGGTGAAGACAATTGGGGTGTTGAAACAAGTCTTCAAAGCTTTCTCTTTTGTCTTTGGAGAACTTGATTCAGTCTTGGTCTTGGTCTTGAACTTCTTGAAGTTAAATCATGTGAGGATTCTCAATGTTCTTTTAGAACAGAAAATAATGAATGCGTGTGAGTCTTGAATGAAGAGAATAATGAAGTCGAACAAATGTGTGTGACTTGAATCTTCGAGAATTGTTGAATCATGAATCAGAGTTTTCTTTTGAAATGCGGAAGGTATGAATCTTGGTTTCGAATGTTTCAATCTTCGATTCTTGAGTGAAATTCAACTTTTCAATTCTTCAGTTTTAATTCTTGAATGAATTTCATCTTCTTGGAATGAAGTTTCATGAATATGAACTCTCCCCCTTGATGTATGCATTGGAGTTTCTTGAACAAAATGTTGTTGTATGACTTGAAGATCTTTGAATGAAATGTGTTTGATGAAGACTCTGTTAAAGCTTTTACTTCTTTGACTTGAATCTTCTAACCAATCTCTGATCCTTTTTGAAGCTTTGATCTTTGTCATATCAATTCGAACACTTTGGAGAGTAAGCAATTGAATGAGGTTTGGATGAAATTCTTACGAAGTAATCATGCTCCCCCTCAATCCATGATAATAAACATTTTGGAGCATCTTTGAACTTTTGAAGCATCTTGAGTGAAAATCTTTTCATCTTCGGTTTCATTCTTATCTTTGACGTCAATTCAGATTCCCCCTTTTTAAAATCAAAATTTCAATCACCAATTGTCTAGTGAAAATCTGAAACTATTGTCACATCATGAATAATTTTCTCCCCCTATACACAAACTTTGATAAGTCTAGAACTTTGATAAGCCTAAACCCAATTAAAACAACCAAACATAAACTTTTCTCCTTGTTTCCTTATCAATTAGTGAATCAATCATAATATTTTCTCCTCCTCATAATGACATCACTGGTAACCAATGTCATTATGTACACATTTGATTGATTAAATGTCAAAAGAAATCATAAAGAAACTGCAACCAACAAAACATCAACCCAAACCATTAGCCCAACCCAAGAAATCCTAGGGGTGACTAAAATGTAAGATCGAAGTTGTTGGTACAAACGTTATATCATGGTGTTGGTGATTTCTGTGTTTGTGTGATGAGAAATGAAACCGGATAAGAATGATCCGTTAGCATGTTCAAAAATCGAAAGGATTAATGAAATGACCGATTGAAATGTATAACATTTTCGGATTTCCTATGTATCATTGAGATATGCACAAAACAATTCTCTAACATAGTTCAGTCTGCGGCTTTGCAACCACGAGATTGCTTCAAAGAATATAAATCATGGTTAACACTACCGAAGCATTTGATAACCACAATTTTATCCTTAAAGACTTTTTAGGGAAAACCGAGGTCACTTAGACTTCTTGTTAACTCAATAATCACATAAATGTAATTATGAGACCTACGTTCAACGTTGGAAAAGATGTTAGCATTGGTAGGATTTCCATTCGATCATCGTGGAATATCAATTGAGATATCACTACGAATGTTCCGGCTATATCACAAAGATAAGCAATTATATCACAAAGATATGACTCGAATGTGTTCTAATACAAATGAATGATGATCAAATTAATGACCAAACAAGATAGCTCTAGACACATCGTGATCAAAATGAAGTCGGGGACTGGAGCAGAATGTCGCCCTTTTTCAATATCAACATCTTCCAAATGAAGAGTCAATAGAAATGTGAAAATCTCCGTGAGAAATGAAACAAGTATTTGTTAAAAAACACTTGAGTGGTTAGGTAAAGATGTGCATTGCTTCACTGGGTCCATGAAGACTTTTTCAATATCAACATCTTCCAAATGAAGAGTCAATAGAAATGTGAAAATCTCCGTGAGAAATGAAACCGGATAAGAATGATCCGTTAGCATGTTCAAAAATCGAAAGGATTAATGAAATGACCGATTGAAATGTATAACATTTTCGGATTTCCTATGTATCATTGAGATATGCACAAAACAATTCTCTAACATAGTTCAGTCTGCGGCTTTGCAACCACGAGATTGCTTCAAAGAATATAAATCATGGTTAACACTACCGAAGCATTTGATAACCACAATTTTATCCTTAAAGACTTTTTAGGGAAAACCGAGGTCACTTAGACTTCTTGTTAACTCAATAATCACATAAATGTAATTATGAGACCTACGTTCAACGTTGGAAAAGATGTTAGCATTGGTAGGATTTCCATTCGATCATCGTGGAATATCAATTGAGATATCACTACGAATGTTCCGGCTATATCACAAAGATAAGCAATTATATCACAAAGATATGACTCGAATGTGTTCTAATACAAATGAATGATGATCAAATTAATGACCAAACAAGATAGCTCTAGACACATCGTGATCAAAATGAAGTCGGGGACTGGAGCAGAATGTCGCCCTTTTTCAATATCAACATCTTCCAAATGAAGAGTCAATAGAAATGTGAAAATCTCCGTGAGAAATGAAACAAGTATTTGTTAAAAAACACTTGAGTGGTTAGGTAAAGATGTGCATTGCTTCACTGGGTCCATGAAGACTTTTTCAATATCAACATCTTCCAAATGAAGAGTCAATAGAAATGTGAAAATCTCCGTGAGAAATGAAACAAGTATTTGTTAAAAAACACTTGAGTGGTTAGGTAAAGATGTGCATTGCTTCACTGGGTCCATGAAGACTTTTTCAATATCAACATCTTCCAAATGAAGAGTCAATAGAAATGTGAAAATCTCCGTGAGAAATGAAACAAGTATTTGTTAAAAAACACTTGAGTGGTTAGGTAAAGATGTGCATTGCTTCACTGGGTCCATGAAGACTTTTTCAATATCAACATCTTCCAAATGAAGAGTCAATAGAAATGTGAAAATCTCCGTGAGAAATGAAACAAGTATTTGTTAAAAAACACTTGAGTGGTTAGGTAAAGATGTGCATTGCTTCACTGGGTCCATGAAGACTTTTTCAATATCAACATCTTCCAAATGAAGAGTCAATAGAAATGTGAAAATCTCCGTGAGAAATGAAACAAGTATTTGTTAAAAAACACTTGAGTGGTTAGGTAAAGATGTGCATTGCTTCACTGGGTCCATGAAGACTTTTTCAATATCAACATCTTCCAAATGAAGAGTCAATAGAAATGTGAAAATCTCCGTGAGAAATGAAACAAGTATTTGTTAAAAACATTTGAAACACATTTGAAGTTTTGAAGGTTGTTGAAATCACAAACTCCTCCTTAATCTATGCAAGAATAGATCAAAAAAAATTTCATAGAAAGGTGAAGCAAAAATTGGTTTTGTGAGATCAAAAGTAGTAAAATCTTTGTTGTGATATTTTAAAAAAAACTTTGAGAGTCTAAAGTGAACAAGATTTTGAAAAAACATAAAGTTTTGCTTCAACAACAATGTTGATAGTAAGACAGCTAGGGAGTACACAAAGGCGTTCAATCCTTCGCATCTTACAACAACAAGTTGGAGGCAATTAAAACGTTTAAGCAAAATGAAAATCCAATCAATTGTTCAAGATGAGACAACAAGGGAGTACACAAAGGCGTTCGATCCTTTGCTTCTCATATCAACAATTGAAAGTTTGAAAAAAAAATTATTCGTAGGAAAAAATTTGATTGCTATTACACATACATACTCATATAAGACCACTTGGAAGTACACAAAGGCGTTCGATTCCATGTTATCTTATATCAATTTATATGTATAATAACAAAAGCTTAGAATGTAAAAACATTCTACAAATAAATATATCTTTTAAGAACGGGTTACATACATAGTATATGCAAGCCACTGAAAATAAAAATCTTTTTGTTTATTTTTGAAAATATGCAATTTTGTATTTTGGTTTTCTGGAATGTGTCAAGAATACCTTCAAAAGAGTTAAGGTTTAAGATTTAACATACCTAGCTTGGAGATAAGAAAGTTAAACCTCTTTTCATCCAGTGGTTTTGTGAACAAATCTGCAAGTTGAAAGTCAGTACCCACAAAGTAGAGCTCGATGTCACCTTTCTCAATATGATCTTTGAGAAAATGATATCTAACATCAATATGCTTTGAGCGAGAGTGGTTTACTGAGTTGACTGCAATGGCAATGGCACTCTGAGAATCACAATAGATAGGGATATGATCATATTTCAGACCATAATCAGTTAGTTGTGTCTTCATCCATAAAACTTGAGCACAACAACTAGCCGCAGCCACATATTCTGCTTCAGCCGTTGATAGAGACACACAATTCTGTTTCTTGGAAGACCAACTCACAATTTTATCACCTAAAAATTGTAGAGTACCGGAAGTGCTCTTGCGATCAAGTTTACAACCTGCATGATCTGCATCTGAATATGCAGTTAGATTGAATCCAGTATCCCTTGGATACCAGAGACCTAAATCAGGTGTCCCCTTCAGATAACGAAAGATTCGTTTCACAGCTTGATAATGTAAATCAGTTGGAGCAGCTTGATATCTAGCACACATACATGTTGCAAACATTATATCTGGTCGAGATGCTGTTAGGTACAACAACGAACCAATCATACTTCGATATCTCTTTTGGTCAAATGGTTTCCCATTTGTGTCAGCATTTATGTTTGTTCGAGCAGCCATTGGGGTAGATATTGAAGAACATGAAGTCATATCAAACTTTTTCAACATGTCATTTATGTATTTACCTTGTGATATAAAAATACCAGTTGGTAACTGTTTGATTTGAAGACCCAAAAAGTAATTCATTTCCCCAATCATACTCATTTCAAAATGATTGACCATAAGAGATGAAAAGTTTCGGCAAAATGTTTGACTGGTCGACCCAAATATAATGTCATCAACATATATTTGAACAAGTAGAACGTGCTTACCTTGTTTGCGAATGAACAAGGTAGGGTCAATTGTGCCTTTGGTAAAGCCACCTCTTAGTAAGAAAGTAGTTAAAGAATCATACCATGCTCGGGGTGCTTGCTTAAGACCGTAGAGAGCCTTGTCTAACCTGTAGACATGGTTTGGCCTTTGAGGATCAACAAAACCTTCCGGTTGATCAACGTAAACTTCTTCTTTGAGGTCACCATTCAAGAAAGCAGTCTTCACATCCATTTGAAACACATTTGAAGTTTTGAAGGTTGTTGAAATCACAAACTCCTCCTTAATCTATGCAAGAATAGATCAAAAAAAATTTCATAGAAAGGTGAAGCAAAAATTGGTTTTGTGAACAAATCTGCAAGTTGAAAGTCAGTACCCACAAAGTAGAGCTCGATGTCACCTTTCTCAATATGATCTTTGAGAAAATGATATCTAACATCAATATGCTTTGAGCGAGAGTGGTTTACTGAGTTGACTGCAATGGCAATGGCACTCTGAGAATCACAATAGATAGGGATATGATCATATTTCAGACCATAATCAGTTAGTTGTGTCTTCATCCATAAAACTTGAGCACAACAACTAGCCGCAGCCACATATTCTGCTTCAGCCGTTGATAGAGACACACAATTCTGTTTCTTGGAAGACCAACTCACAATTTTATCACCTAAAAATTGTAGAGTACCGGAAGTGCTCTTGCGATCAAGTTTACAACCTGCATGATCTGCATCTGAATATGCAGTTAGATTGAATCCAGTATCCCTTGGATACCAGAGACCTAAATCAGGTGTCCCCTTCAGATAACGAAAGATTCGTTTCACAGCTTGATAATGTAAATCAGTTGGAGCAGCTTGATATCTAGCACACATACATGTTGCAAACATTATATCTGGTCGAGATGCTGTTAGGTACAACAACGAACCAATCATACTTCGATATCTCTTTTGGTCAAATGGTTTCCCATTTGTGTCAGCATTTATGTTTGTTCGAGCAGCCATTGGGGTAGATATTGAAGAACATGAAGTCATATCAAACTTTTTCAACATGTCATTTATGTATTTACCTTGTGATATAAAAATACCAGTTGGTAACTGTTTGATTTGAAGACCCAAAAAGTAATTCATTTCCCCAATCATACTCATTTCAAAATGATTGACCATAAGAGATGAAAAGTTTCGGCAAAATGTTTGACTGGTCGACCCAAATATAATGTCATCAACATATATTTGAACAAGTAGAACGTGCTTACCTTGTTTGCGAATGAACAAGGTAGGGTCAATTGTGCCTTTGGTAAAGCCACCTCTTAGTAAGAAAGTAGTTAAAGAATCATACCATGCTCGGGGTGCTTGCTTAAGACCGTAGAGAGCCTTGTCTAACCTGTAGACATGGTTTGGCCTTTGAGGATCAACAAAACCTTCCGGTTGATCAACGTAAACTTCTTCTTTGAGGTCATCATTCAAGAAAGCAGTCTTCACATCCATTTGAAACACAGTAAAGTTTCTGAATGCGGCATAAGCTAAGAATATCCGAATGGCCTCCATTCTTGCTACTGGAGCAAAAGTTTCGTCGAAGTCAACACCAGGTTGTTGGCAATAACCCTTTGCAACAAGTCGAGCTTTATTCCTTACTACCACTCCATTCTCATCCTTTTTGTTTTTGAATATCCACTTTGTTCCTATTGGATCATCTTTTCTAGGATTTGGAACTAATCTCCATACCTTCAGTCTTTCAAATTGCGCGAGTTCATCTTGCATTGCCTTAACCCACTCTGGATCACGAAGAGCTTCAGATACGGTTTTGGGTTCGATGTTGCTAAGAGAAAGTGCAACAAGACACTCATTTACTGAGGTACGAGTAGTAACTCCTGCTTGTGGATCTCCAATTATTTGATCAGTAGGATGGTCTTTCTGCATACGTGTCCACTTGTGAGCATGAGGAAGAGGATCTTGTTGTTGAAGATCAACTTCACCATCATTAAAACTTGAGTTTTGTTGAGAGATGGAGTCATAACTTGGTATAACTCTTTCCTCATAAGCTGGATGATCAAAATCAAGTGGTACATACACATTTGGAGTGTCCAATGGATTTGTTGTCTGAGTTAATCGAGAAGGTTGTTCTTGAACATTCACTTGAGAAGCATTATCAGAGAGGATGATGGAGAAGAATCATTAGAAAAGAATTCTTGCTCAGAAGAACTTGATGAAGATTCATGAATGTTGTCAGGAACTGGATCGTTGTTATGAAGAGGTTCATTGGTTTGAATTGGTTCAACGAAGACTTGAGGTTCTTGATCATGAATCGGTTTTGAATTATAGAATTCTTCAAAAAGAATATCTAATTCATCACTTGTTGGAGTTGGAAACTTCTTGAATTTTGAAGCTAAGGTAGAATTCCTTGTAGAAGTACTTGAAGTTCTTGGATCATTACTTGTTGGCAGCAAACCTTCTTGCTCAAAAATCATGCCTGACATCTCATCAAACCAAACATTCATTGTTTCTTGAATTGTGTTGGTTCGACGGTTATAGATTCGATAGGCAATTGATGTTTTGGAATAACCAACAAAATATCCTTCATCACCTTTCTTCTCGAACTTTCCAAGATTCTCCCGATCATTCAAAGTATAACAAACACACCCAAATATATGAAAATAGTTGATGTTGGGTTTGCGTTTGTTAATAACCTCATAAGGAGTCTTTTCGAACCGCTGATTGATAATGGACCGATTCTGAGTGTGACATGCAGTGTCAACAGCTTCAGCCCACATATTGGATGGCAATTTGGAATAAGCAAGCATTGTCCTTGCTGCTTCCACCAGCGATCGATTTCTCCTTTCAACAACACCGTTTTGTTGTGGGGTGCGAACTGCTGAGAATTGATGAGTAATACCTTTGGATTTGCAGAATTCATCAAAAACAGCATTCTTGAACTCAGTTCCGTTATCCGAACGGATGTAACGAACTGGAAGTTGAAGATTTACTTGAGTATTAGTGATGAAATCTATCAACATCTGAGTTGTTTCATCTTTGGATGCAAGGAACTTGACCCAAGTATATCTTGAATAATCATCAACAATAACCAAGATGTATTTCTTCCCATTTCGGCTTTGTACTTTCATCGGCCCACAAAGATCCATGTGAATCAAATGAAGAGGTGCCAAAGAATTTGGAGATTTCTTCGGTTTATGAGAAGCTCTCTTAATCTTCCCAACAGCACAAGAAGGACAAACATGTTCACTTTCATACTTATAGTCAGGTAAGCCTTTAACAAGATGCTTGTTGACCAAAATATTGATGGTTTGAAAATTCAGATGCGACAGCCTTCTATGCCATAACCAAGAATTCTTTGAAGCAGCCTTTGAAATGAGACAAATATTATCGGTTGGTTGGTTATCATCGAGATTGACGGTAAAGAGATTATCATCACGGTCACCACAAAGAATATCAACTCCATCTAGAGTTTGGACTTTGCAAAGAGATTTTCGAAACAGAACTTGAAGATTGTTATCACAGAATTGTCCAACACTGAACAAGTTGTGACTTAATCCTTCAACATAGTGAACTTTCTTGATGATAATTCCATTTCTTTCAATGTCTCCATAACCTAAGATAGGAGCGAAATTGTTGTTTCCAAAGCGAACTGTTCCCATGAATCTTTCAACAAAATTCTTGAGCAAAGATTTATTTCCAGTCATGTGCTTCGAACACCCGGAATTGAGTATCCAAACACAGATGGTTATTTCCTGCAATCAAAGAAATTTAACCGTTTTTAGGTACCCACTTGAAGACGGGTCCTTTATGGTTAGTTAAAACAGGCAGGGTATATAACTTAGGAATCGCATTCAAACATGTTTTTGAATCAACATAAGCATTGACAAGCACATTATCAACAAACACATTTGAATAAAAAGTACGAACATTCACATGAGAATTAAAAGTAACATGTCTACAAGCATTAACATTAGATACCCAAGTACGAGAATTAAGATTGTTTACAAGCTCACAAGGTCTTGCCTTGGTATTTTCAACATTATTTGACAAAGAAAAATTGTTTTGATTATCATGAACACCCTTCCTCCTATTAACATTCTTTCTCCTCTTTCTTTTCTTCTTTTTCTCAACATCCTTTTGATTACTAGTGAACTTAGGTACTAAAGTATTAGCAACCCATCTAGCACCACTAGTTATGCTCTTTCCACCTGTTGAATTGAATTTAAGAAGATTAGAACTAGAAGTTTTAAACACTTTCATCTTTTTGGAATCTTTTGGAGGTGAGGAAACTTCTTGCTTCTTTGGTTTATCATGAGAAAACCATCCATATCTATCCTTATATCTAGTTGTACCATTTGATGCATCCTTAGTTAGCGAAACTGTGCTAGACTTAGACACCTTAGGTATAGAACTAGATTGAGAGCTAGATTGAGAAGCATTAGGATAGTCTTTCGGAAGTTTCACTTTGGTGTACTTTGTCCTGTGTGGGTTCTCAGCTTGTTCCTCTTTGACATGTTTCACTGGGGTAGCAACAAAGGTTTCTACCTTAATGGTCTTTGGTTCAGTCTTCACGAGTTTGGTCTTAACTCGTTTCTTTGAGTAATATGAAGTTGGAGCTTTGGACAATGGTTTTTGAAATTCCACTTTTGTTTTCACTTTGATTTTGGTAGATTCAATCTTTTTCTCTGTTTCTGAATCAAAAACATATTCTCCCTCCATGAATTTATCAAAATCATCTTTCGTGAAATCTTTTGAAAAATCAGGAATCTTGGTGTCCAACTTCACATTATGGTTAGTCTCGGAAATTAGGTCAACTTGAACTGACACATCTTTGGTTTCACAAAAAAATTGAGTAGAGGTATCAACACCTATACTAGCACTAGGCTTAGGGTGAACAACTAACTCATCAACATTGTTGCATGTGAAAAACCTATAGAAGTACCATATCAAAACTAAACTATGTGCAAGTTCTTCATTAGAGAAATCAGATTGCACATAATCCTCAGCTATAAAAGTAGCAGTATTTTGACAAGTACATCCAAGAAAATCATTCAAGGTCTGAGTAGAGGTATCAACACCTATACTAGCACTAGGCTTAGGGTGAACAACTAACTCATCAACATTGTTGCATGTGAAAAACCTATAGAAGTACCATATCAAAACTAAACTATGTGCAAGTTCTTCATTAGAGAAATCAGATTGCACATAATCCTCAGCTATAAAAGTAGCAGTATTTTGACAAGTACATCCAAGAAAATCAGTCAAGGTCTGAGTAGAGGTATCAACACCTATACTAGCACTAGGCTTAGGGTGAACAACTAACTCATCAACATTGTTGCATGTGAAAAACCTATAGAAGTACCATATCAAAACTAAACTATGTGCAAGTTCTTCATTAGAGAAATCAGATTGCACATAATCCTCAGCTATAAAAGTAGCAGTATTTTGACAAGTACATCCAAGAAAATCATTCAAGGTCTGAGTAGAGGTATCAACACCTATACTAGCACTAGGCTTAGGGTGAACAACTAACTCATCAACATTGTTGCATGTGAAAAACCTATAGAAGTACCATATCAAAACTAAACTATGTGCAAGTTCTTCATTAGAGAAATCAGATTGCACATAATCCTCAGCTATAAAAGTAGCAGTATTTTGACAAGTACATCCAAGAAAATCAGTCAAGGTCTGAGTAGAGGTATCAACACCTATACTAGCACTAGGCTTAGGGTGAACAACTAACTCATCAACATTGTTTGGTTTAGCTTCTTGGAGTTTTTTATTAAGAATATCAACATCCATTTGTCTTGCATTTGCCCGAAGCCATTCATTGGTCTTTTGGATTTCAAGATCTTGATTGGCCTTTTCAAGATCATGAATGGTCTTTTCAAGATTTTGACATTTTTGTAATAACTTAGAATCAGGAGAGACATTCAACTCACATTCTTTAACCAACATCTTATCTTTGTAAGCTTGAAAATCTTGTTTAATAGCTTCATGTTCAAAAAGTAATTTTGAATGTTCTTCAATAAGTTTTGAAAATTCACTTTTAGAAAATGAAATGCTATTTTTCAACTTTTTGTTTTTGTTGGCTAAAGAATTGATATGAGTTGTTAAATCTGATAAAGCTAATCTACATGACTCTTTGTCCTTAATCAAAGAAAAAGTAGAGTCGAGATTTACCTCATCATCTGGGTATTCATCATCAGTGCTTTCTTCTTTAAAGTCTTTGTTCTTGGCCAACCTTGCCATATAGCAAACATTAGCAGAGAGATCTTGATCTTCATCATCTGTGAGTAACAGCCATTTGTCATCTTCAGCTAGCAATGCATGTCCTGCTTCGACTTGTTTGGCTAACAGCATCTTCTGCTTGTAAACCTTCTATTTGTTTTTCCAAAAATGTGGTTGGAAAATACATTTTAGTTGGTTTAGGTGGAGTACAGACAGATTCTTGGTTTTGAAAATTTGATTCAATTTCTTCCAATTTGAAAATTGAAGACTCTTTTGTTTTGTATGAATCATTTATTGCATCATAATTAACCAAAAATTCTTGTTTTGGTATTCTCTCAACTTCATCAGTCTCAAATTCGTCATCCAATGGACGAATAAATTGTTGTATCATACCAAGTCGTAGGAATTTTTCATCATACAAGGGTTCAATTTCCTCTTTGGCTTTTTGCAATGGTGTGATATTCTCAAATCCCAACCCTAGAAGAAATTTTGTTTTGTCAATTTTTGACTTGTTGAAATAGGCAGTGAAATTCAAGAGAGGATTTTGTTCAACTTTATATAACTTTTCTTGATAGAAAAGTATATTCTTTTTAAATTCCTCAACTTGTTTTTCAAGATTCTCAATCTCAATGCCTTTTAGAAAACAATTATGATTTAAATCAGAAATCTTCCTTTCGAATTCAACATTGTTTGGTTTAGCTTCTTGGAGTTTTTTATTAAGAATATCAACATCCATTTGTCTTGCATTTGCCCGAAGCCATTCATTGGTCTTTTGGATTTCAAGATCTTGATTGGCCTTTTCAAGATCATGAATGGTCTTTTCAAGATTTTGACATTTTTGTAATAACTTAGAATCAGGAGAGACATTCAACTCACATTCTTTAACCAACATCTTATCTTTGTAAGCTTGAAAATCTTGTTTAATAGCTTCATGTTCAAAAAGTAATTTTGAATGTTCTTCAATAAGTTTTGAAAATTCACTTTTAGAAAATGAAATGCTATTTTTCAACTTTTTGTTTTTGTTGGCTAAAGAATTGATATGAGTTGTTAAATCTGATAAAGCTAATCTACATGACTCTTTGTCCTTAATCAAAGAAAAAGTAGAGTCGAGATTTACCTCATCATCTGGGTATTCATCATCAGTGCTTTCTTCTTTAAAGTCTTTGTTCTTGGCCAACCTTGCCATATAGCAAACATTAGCAGAGAGATCTTGATCTTCATCATCTGTGAGTAACAGCCATTTGTCATCTTCAGCTAGCAATGCATGTCCTGCTTCGACTTGTTTGGCTAACAGCATCTTCTGCTTGTAATACTCATAGTTCCGCTTTCGAGGTTGTTTGCAATCAACAGCAAAATGTCCAGGAATACCACAATTGTAGCACTTTTTGTCTGATGCCTTACCCTTCTCAACAACTTGTTTCTCATAGATTTCCTTCTTTTCACCATACCTTGATCCATTAGCTTCACCTTGCTCATTACTCCTTGGATGATAATGTTCCTTCTTGGGAAATGCACTTGTAGAAGAAGTGCGGAGATTGTTGTTTGTTGGCCTCGCTTTGTAAAATTTCCTCTTGAAATGCTTTGTAGAAGAAGTGCGGAGATTGTTGTTTGTTGGCCTCGCTTTGTAAAATTTCCTCTTGAAATGCTTTGTTACCGCGGCAAGAGCTTGATATAGTTCATCTGAAACACCATCTCTTGTAGCCATCAGATCATCTCCCTCCTCATCAGACGAAGAAACAACTACCATTTGCCTGTTAAGAGCTTCAGAAATCTTCTTCTCAACTATCAATGCCAAAGGATCAGAAGATACAACTTCTGGCATTTTGTTTGATGAAGCTTTGTTTAGGACTTGGTTTTCATTGAGTTTGAAAGATTCATAAAGAGTATGAATGGTGAACTTGGTCAGATTTTGATGTTGCTTGATCTGTGTTCCAAAATCTTCCCATTCTGGACCAAGAGCTTTGATGAATTTGATGTTTAGCTCAATCTCTGTTTTCTTGACATTGTTCTTCCTCAGCTCATTTATGACATTGCAGAATCTGTAGTAGACAGCTTCAAGAGTTTCATTAGGCAATTTCGCGAAGTTGTCAAACTCAGTCAAAATATTGGTC
This sequence comes from Erigeron breviscapus, assembly GCA_034093135.1. Taxonomy (NCBI): domain Eukaryota; kingdom Viridiplantae; phylum Streptophyta; class Magnoliopsida; order Asterales; family Asteraceae; genus Erigeron; species Erigeron breviscapus. The sequence continues at coordinate 81,429,619 of CM067172.1, read as the reverse complement.
AATCTTATCGTCGAAGTCACGTCAGCTCCTTCCATCTGTCTAGCCACCTCATCCCAAATCTCCTTGGCCGTATCATAAGAATCAACAGAGCCATAGATTTCATCCGGTAGAGCTTTGTATAAGCATGACCTAGCTCTGTTATCTGCAGCTGATCGATCTTTTTGTTCAGCATTCAAAAGATCAGGAGTTAGAATTATTGCATCAGTAGTGGGATGGCGATGAACGGCAAGTCCATTAAGGATGGAATCTTTCATCATATGACCATTTGTTTGACTTTCCACATAGTCCATAAATCTTTTCTTCCATAGTCCATAGGAACCACGGTAGAGAACTGGAGGTCTTGTATCTGAACCCAATGCCAATGCTTCACGAGAAGTCATTTTGAAATTGATTTGATTTGAAAAATTGAATTGTATTAAGAACAGAAAATGAAACGATCTTGAGAATAATAGGAAATGAAACGATCTTGAAATGAACAGTCTTGAAAATGAAACGGTCTTGAAATGAAATGATCTTGAAATGAAAGTCTTGAAATGAAATGATCTTGAAATGAAACGATCTTGAGAGGAACAGAAAATGAAACGATCTTGAGAAGATCGTCCTTTGGTAAGATCGTCTTGGGTGAGATCGTATTAGGATTTTGATGAAATTTGGTTAAGTATTGAACTTGAAACGATCTTGAAATGAAACGGTCTTGAAATGAAAATGATCTTGAAATGAAATGATCTTGAAAATGAAACGGTCTTGAAATGAAACGGTCTTGAAATGAAAATGTCTTGAAATGAAATGATCTTGAAATGAAACGGTCTTGAAATGAAAATGTTCTTGAAATGAATCTTGAAGTGAAACGGTCTTGAATTAAAGTGATTTTGGTTTGAAATTATTCAAGGAAATGAGACGATCTTGGTGAAGATCGTCTTGGGTTTCGAGGGTATGAAACGATCTTGGTGAAGATCGTCTTGGGTTTCGAGGGTATGAAACGATCTTGGATGAAGATCGTCTTGTTTTCTTTCTCAAAAACTTATAAGTATTTGAATTGACCAAACCAATCCTTTCGGATTAATTAGCCAGAAAACAAACACTTCACCACACACACTTGTCTAGAACGATCTTGTGAAGATCGTCTAACAAGCCACAATGCTCAAGAATGAAAAATGAGCTTTGAACGACTAAGACGATCTTAGGAAGATCGTCCTAGTGAAGATCGTCTTGTAGTCATCTTCTTCATTTTATCAGTTTTCCAGAAAAAACTCCATTAACAACAAAAAAAAAACTTCAATATCTTTTGAATTACTGGGAGTTAGATCACGAAATCACTTGCAAACTGATTGAATTCATGTCCGCAACAAGTTTATGAACAAAATTCAACACAAAACACAACAGATTCAAATCCCTCAAAATTCGCGCCAAAACTCAAAATTCAATCTCGAGATATAGATTGAATTGGAACTTGAAACTTGACAGGATTATGTTATCAATAACCACGAATCTATTGGTGAACAAATAACTGTGATTTTATGTGATTTGAAGTGTGAATTTTGATGAACCAGTAGGTAAAAAAATTACGAACAGAATTGTAAATAATTTTGATTTTGTTGAATTTGTGATTGAATTCAGTTATGGATCGTCATCAGATTGATGTTTCGCTCTGATACCACTTGTTATAACACGATTTCTATCACTGAATTCAATTCATCAATGGCGGTTTGGATAGTGTGTGTTCTTGGTGTTTGTGTGTGTTTTGAGAGAGAATCAAAGGTAACTGTGTGTGAATTCACTGGTATAAAGATTATGTGTAATTGTTATGTAATTGTTGTTATGATCTCTAAGGTATGAGAGGGCTATTTATAGTCTAATTCTACAATTATGCTAATTGTCACAATTAGCCCCTCAACCTTAGTAATCATTTATCTATGAATTAACAACAAGAAATTCCTCTAATCTAGATTACAATTTATCACTATTTTTGGATTTCTAAATGACAAAGCTAGGTTTCCCGTTACCAAAGCATATAGCACAACAACATCCTGAAACCTAATCATGCTTTTATCACTAGTCCGGGGACACACATTCCAACTCCGAATTGACATAATTAAATGGGGCAATGGCTTCAACAAAGCATGCTCTAACCTGAAAGTTGTACTTAAATTGTCTCGTGGAACAACAAAAACTTCAGCAAGCATATCAAACCAATTATCAAGCGCTTTCTCCCCCGTTAATATCTTTTCCTCCAAATAATCAAAGTCCCTCCCCGAAGTAGCACCCGTATCAAACTTGGCTATTTTATCTAAGGTAGCAAAAGACATTGTTACCTTTTTTCCATTTACCGTGCCAACTAACTTAGAAGTCACAGGGGGGTTATTACCGGGAGTCAATTCTAGAGTACCCAACCAATTAATGATACCATCTAAATAAATCTCAGCATTATCATTATTATTCCAAATCAACGCTTGTTTCCATCCCATTTTCTCAAACGCTTCAACAAACCCAAACCCCTGAAATCCGCCAAGACAAGTGTTCGTTCACACAATAATTGATCCATAAGATTTTTAGCCTCAGCCATCTTTTCTTTAAACAATATCAATTGCCATTCAGTGGGTAAAGTATGTAAAGCTATACCTTGCCTCCAGTCGGGTTTTTTAGCCTCTGTGTCAACCTCCATCTCGTCACTTCTTGGTGGTGAGTTTTCTTCTTCTTCATCTTGAATAACCACTTGCTTCCTCTTTTTCTTTTGTTGACTTGAAGAAGGCTCGGTTGACTTGGCTAAACTCTTCATCAATTTTCCTGCTGCTTTCTTCATCTTATCAACAAAACTAACAAAAGTAACAAACTTTATCAATGGTTAGTAATTAAAAGCAAAAAAAAGAAAAAAATTTAAAACCGTTTTTATACTTAATCTCAAAATCTAGGCTGAAATTAAGCAAACACAGATAAGGGTTTTGTAGCCCTTGAAAAATTATGCACTTTAGCCTCAAGAATTGTTAGAATTGATGGAGAATTGAAGAAGTAATTAGAGATTGAAAAGTTAGGGTTTTGTAAAAAAAATAAATGGGGAAAAAGGTTGGATCGTGAGAGAGAAAGAAGTATACTGAATTATTGAAAAGTGAATGAATGAGTCAGTTTTTAGTGGCTGAAATTAAAAAATTTTGATTTTTGATTTTTATTAAAAATTAAAAAATTTGATTCGGTTTTATGGCTGAAATTAAATTTTGATTTTTGATTTTTATTAAAAATTAAAAAAAAATTCGAAATCTGACACCGCCGTAACTTACGCCGCATGAGGGCGTAACTTACGCCACTTTTATTTGAACCAGCGTAACCAACGCCAAAACACACCGTAACTTACGCTCAGCCAAAGATTACCAGCGTACCTTACGCTAACTATTGGCGTAACTTACGCCGCTCTACAAAACACGTTTTTGACATCTGGTGCAGCGTAAACAGAGAGTTTTTGGCGTAAGGTCTAATCGAGAGTTCCAGGGGACCGTAACCTACGCTAGTTTTAGCGTAATTACGCCAAAATTGATTCTTGGTTTCCTTGCACCGTAACCTACGCCAGGTGGCCATAGGCTACGCCCCCTTCAGAATTCAAAATTTTTTTTTTTAACTACAGCCACAAAACTGATTTTAAAAACTTGCAATTACATTAAAATTAAACTCCCTTCCCCAACTTAAAGGTACATTGTCCCCAATGTACACCATAAACTAGAGATAAGTTAAACGGCTCGAAAAATTGCAAAAACGTTTTCTTTTTCACCCAAACCAACCTTCCCCAACTTAATTCTCAAGCCTAGGTGCTGAGAATTATCCAACTTGTGTGATTATGCAACAAAACACTAAAACAACTAAACAAAAAAAACAAACAAACTAACTTACCAAAATTGAAGCTAGAAAAACAAACAAACTAACTTACCAAAAGAACTACAAAAACAAACAAACTAACTTACCGAAAATGAAGCTAGAAAAACAAACAAACCACGGGTTGCCTCCCGTTTAGCGCTAAGTTTATTGTCCTCAGCCCGACATTACCTCAAATGATTCAAGCAACCTCATAGGATGGTGGACTTGAGATGAAGTTCACCATTTCCTTTGTAGCTCCATTAATGTCGGTTGCATCCAAGTAAGGCTTCAACAGGTGTCCTTTGACCATTTGCTTCACACCATCCTTTGGATCTTCAATTTCAATCTCTCCAAAGTTCCCAACCCTTGTGATGACATATGGACCCATCCATTTGCTTTTGAGCTTTCCGGGAAAGAACTTGAGTCTTGAATTGTAAAGCCAAACCTTTTGGCCAACTTCAAACACCTTCTTTTTCAACTTGGCATCATGAACCGCTTTCATCTTGTCCTTGTAAGTTGATGCACATTCATAAGCCTCATTTCTCAATTCTTCCAACTCACATAGTTGCAATTTCCTTTCCTTGCCTGCATTCTCAAAATCCATGTTAACGGCCTTAACGGCCCACAATGCCCTATGTGCTAATTCCATTGGAAGATGACAACCCTTCCCATAAACCAACCGGTAAGGAGTAGTGCCAATAGGTGTCTTAAAAGCGGTCCGGTAAGCCCACAAAGCATCATTAAGTTTTGTTGACCAATCTTTCCTATTGGGTCTTACCGTCTTTTGCAAAATCTCTTTAATTTGCCTATTAGACACTTCTACTTGCCCACTTGTTTGTGGGTGATATGGGGTAGCAATCCGGTGATTTATGCCATACCGTTTGAGAAGTTTTCCAAACTGAAAGTTTTTGAAATGAGATCCCCCATCACTTATAATCACACGAGGGATTCCAAATCTTGAAATTTTTTGAAATGAGATCCCCCATCACTTATGATCACACGAGGGATTCCAAATCTTGAGAAAATGTTGCTTTGGACAAACTTGCACACAACGGTATGGTCATTGGTCTTGGTGGCTATGGCTTCTACCCATTTAGACACATAATCTACCGCCACTAAGATATAGTAATTACCAAAAGAATTAGGGAAATGACCCATAAAATCAATGCCCCAAACATCAAAAATGTTAACAACTAAAATGGGTTGCATGGGCATCTCATTTCTCTTAGTAATACTACCTAGTTGTTGACACCTAACACACTTCTTAACAAATTCAGCGGCATCCTTAAAAATACTAGGCCAAAACAAACCACACATAAGAACCTTATAACCTGTCTTTTGACCGCTGAAATGACCTCCACATGCAAATGAGTGTGCATGAGTCAACACCTCCTGAATTTCCTCTTCTGGAACACATCTTCTCACCAATTGATCCGGGCCAACTTTGAACAAATCCGGCTCATCCCAAATGTACTGCTTGGCTTGTGCAAGGAATTGTTGCTTCTTTCTCTTGGCCCAATGCTCCGATAGCTTACCTGCAGACAAAAAATTCACAATGTTTACATACCAAGGAACAACAGAAACGGTTAGTAAGTATTCATCCAGAAAAGTCTCATTGATCTCCTTGGTTGAATCGTCCTCCACAACTTGAATTCTTGACAAATGATCAGCCACCACGTTCTCACATCCTTTCTTGTCTCGGATATCCAAGTCAAATTCTTGTAGTAGCAAGACCCATCTAATTAGCCTTGGTTTTGCATCATTCTTCTCCATCAAATGCTTAACCGCGCTATGATCTGTGTACACAATCACTTTGCTATCACAAATATAAGAACGAAACTTGTCAAGAGCATAAACAACCGCAAGCAATTCCTTTTCGGTGTGGTATAATTCAAGTTGGGCATCCGATAAAGTCTTGCTTGCATAATAAATCACAACGGGTTTCTTATCCACCCGTTGTCCCAAAACAGCCCCAATGGCAAAGTCACTTGCATCACACATGATTTCAAAAGGCATAGACCAATTTGGTGATTGCAAAATGGGGGCTTCAACCAATTTCTCTTTCAAGGTTTCAAAAGCTTTTAAGCACTCATGATCAAACACAAAAGGTACATCTTTTAGTAACAAATTACACAAAGGTTTTGTAATGACACTAAATCCTTTTATGAACCTTCTATAGAACCCGGCATATCCAAGAAAAGAACGGACACCCTTAACATTGGTTGGGGGAGGTAAAGTAGAAATCACTTTGATTTTGGCCCGGTCAACTTCCATGCCTTTCTTTGAAATCACATGACCCAAAACCGTCCCCTCTTGAACCATAAAGTGACTCTTTTCCCAACTCAAGACCAAATTTGTCTCAACACATCTTTTCAAAACTTTGGTTAGCTCATTAAGACAATTATCAAAGGTTTGACCAAAAATTGAAAAATCATCCATAAAAATCTCTAAGGAATCACCGATCATATCCGAAAAGATACTCATCATGCACCTTTGGAAGGTGGCTGGAGCATTACATAACTCGAATGGCATTCGCCTAAAGGCAAAAGTTCCATAAGGACATGTAAATGTGGTCTTGTGTTGGTCATCGGGATGAATAGAAATTTGGTTGTAACCTGAATAACCATCTAGAAAGCAATAAAACTGCTGACCTGCAAGTTTCTCAATGATTTGGTCAATGAATGGGAGTGGGAAATGATCTTTTAAAGTAGCGGTGTTCAACTTCGGTAGTCAATGCATACCCTCCACCCGGTGATGGGTCGGGTAGCAATTTGCTCACCACTTTCTCCTTTAACCACTTGAATTCCAGCTTTCTTAGGCACCGTTTGTGTTGGACTTACCCATGTACTATTTGAAATAGGGTAAATGATTCCAGCATCCAACCATTTCAGCACCTCTTTCTTCACTACTTCACGCATATGTGGATTCAATCTCCTTTGTGCATCACAATTGATGGACTAATTCCTTTCAAATCGGCAATTGTCCATCCAATAGCCGCCTTGTATTCCTTGAGCACCTTTAGTAATGCTCTTTCTTGAACTTCTTCCAAGTTTGATGCAATGATCACCGGCAAAGTTTGCTCCTCTCCCAAGAATGCATACTTCAAATGAGATGGGAGTTCTTTCAATTCCACTTGTGGTGGACTTTCAATTGATGGCTTGAGATGGGTGTCAATATGATCGGGTAAAATTTCCACTAAATGAGTCCATGGTGGTCTACCTTCTTGAATTGCCATGATTTCCCATTCCTTCTCTTCAACCCTCAACGCCTCACTATGCTCCACAACTAACCTGTCAACCAAAGCACAAGTCTCCCGTGTGTTTTCCTCATTTTCATGAGGTATACACTCATCAATGATGTCCGCCATAAAGCATTTATCACTAACTACGGGGTAAGAAACACTAGAAAACACATTTAATCTCAACTTACGGTTGCCAAAAGTCAACTCAACCGTACCCCTTCTACAATCAATCAATGCATTGGCGGTTGCCAAAAAGGGTCTACCCATGATGACATTGGGCTGCCTAATGTTACCACTTGATGCAAAATCAAGTACCAAGAAGTCAACGGGGTAATAGAAGTCCTCAACCTTAACAATAACATCCTGGACAATTCCTCTAGGAAGTTTAAGGGACAAATCAGCCATAACCAAGGTGGTGTCGGCTTTTTCTAAAGGTCCAAAGTCATATTGGTCATACAAACTTCCCGGAAGAATGCTCACACCCGCTCCAAGATCCAAAAGTGCCCGATTCATTTTAAAATCACCAACTTGAATAGTAATCAAGGGTGCTCCCGGGTCTTGGAGTTTGGGTGGAAGTATACCCATCACAACGGCACTAACCTCTTCGGTCAAAACAATCTTCTTTGGAAGCTTATGGTGCCGTTTTTGGGTACACAACTCCTTAAGATATTTAGCATAAGCCGGAACATGTTTGATTATGTCAATAAGAGGTATGTTAATTTTGACTTGCTTAAAAATTTCCCACATTTCTTCCTCATGGGGACCTCTTTTCTTAAGTGTAGGCCTAAGTTTTGGATCAATTAAAGCTAAAGGAAAAGGAATGGTATTACCCTCCATATCCTTCCTTGTTTTTCAGAAAATTTTTCATTAGACCTATTGTTTTCTACCTCTTTAAAAGTCATTTTTTTAGGTGATTTAGGTAGAATAAGTTCTGGTTCATGCTCATTATCTTGACTCTCATCAACATCCTCCACCACACCATCAACAAATGGTGATGGAGGGACAACATTATTATCATAAATCTTACCACTACGAAGAGTACTTACATTGTTGATCTCCACATTTTTGACATTCTTGGAACCGCCACTTTGATGTTGTGGATTGATCTTTGTATCACTTGGTAGCCTCCCCGGATCCTTCCTCATTGATGCCACATCCTCCGCCAATTGCCCAACTTGCTTTTGCAAAGACTCAACCGTCTTCTCCTGAATCTCATTCTTCCTATCCATCTCTTTCAAGTATTCCATGATCTCCCGGGTTAACACATCATTACCTCCCGAAGACCCACCTTGATCATTACCTTGTTGATAGTTCCTTGGGTAGCCTCTATTGAATCCTCCCTGATTTTGAACACCTTGGTAACTCCCTTGGTTGTAATTTCGGCCTTGGAATGGTTGAGATGGTGCCCCACTGTTTTGGTTGTTTCCTTGAAAGTTCGGGTTGAGTTGGTTTGAAGAATTCCCATATCTAAAGTTTGGATGATTTCTCATGCCCGGATGATAAGTGTTGGAGTTAATGTCATATTGCTTCTTTTATCCATACACTTGATTCACTTATTCAACTTGGTCCAAGACTAATGGACATTGTGAAGCCGAGTGTCCTAACTCATCACATCTTTTACAAATCGGATAGTCTTGAGATACTTGATAAACACCCCGATTTTCAGCTTTCCCCAACTTAGCAAACTTTTGCTCCAATGCTTCAAGTCTATCTTTTGTAGCTTGATCACTTGTTGATGAAGAAACTATTGGACGTCTTGCCCTCCTATTTGATTGAGCTTGTCTTTTTGAGTTCACACTCATCTTCTCCAAAAATTCTCAATCAACATCTTCGGGATTTGTCAAGAAGGTACCATTGCTAATTGAATTCACATCTCTTTTCTCTTCCGGCAACAAACCATCATAAAAAGCTGTGATCAACTCCCATTTAGCAATTCCATGATGAGGACATACTCTCAACAACTCATTAAACCTCTTAAAAGCTTCATAAAATGTTTCACCCGATTGTTGCTGAAAAGTTCTTATCGAGTTCCTTGCATCACTAGTCTTTTGCATGGTGTAATACTCATCCAAAAAATGTTGTTGCATTTCAGCCCATGAAAAGATGCTACCCGATGGCAATGTCAAGAACCATTGCTTTGCTTTATCCTTCAAAGTGAACTGAAATAAGACTAGCTTAACTTCATCCGGTGAAAATCCTTGGCCTCCAATAGTACCACAAATCGCCTCAAACTCTGATAAGTGCAAATAAGGCTCTTCCGCTGCCATCCCATGAAAACTTGGCAAAATACTCAAACATTGAGGTCTAACCTCAAATGCTCTACCTCTCAAAACCGGTGGAACTATGGGTGAAGCATTAATGGCTATGGCGGGTCGAAAATGGCTATCAACTCCTTGTGGTGGAGCTTGATAGTTCATATGCTGATTGACACGGTTATGTGGTTGGTAATTTGGTTGACCTTGGTAATTTGGTTGACCTACACGATGGTTAAGGCAGGGTGGTGGACCATGAGGAGGAACTCTTGGTCCTTGGTTTATGTATTGAGGTTGGTTATATTGGGGTTGGTTATATTGGGGTTGGTTATATTGGGGTTGGTTATATTGGGGCTGTTGAAAGTTTTGTGGTTGCTCATAATCTTCCCCATTGTTCCAATCATACCTATCCGAATGATCATCAAACCTCCCATCATCCCAATGATTAACCCTATCATTAATCCTATCATAAAACGACCCATCCGCATTCCGTGATGCATCCCCAATATGAGTTGGTGTTCTTGGTCGGTTTGGAGTTGTGTAAGCACTCCTTATTAATCGGGGTGGGTGTCGTGGTGGAGTTTGATTTTGGTCATTTGGTTCACGGTTGGGTTCTTGTTGAGTTATGTTAGGTTGGATGGTTGGTTGTGGATTTCCGGGATCACTCATGTTTGCACGATGAAGTATCTGATTCCTTCTAGCTGTTTTCTCAATTTCCGGATCAAACAACAAAGGTGATGTATTCTTGGAATACCTCGTATGCATACACTACTGTAAATCTGCACAATCAACACACCTCGTGTAATACTAAACTACAAGAATTAACAAGGAAACAAACAAGAACTGAAACAAAACAAAACTAAACTAAATATATTTTTTTTATTTTTCTGAAATTTTTTAATAAAACTAATTGAAAGCAAATTTCAACACTTTGCACACCGATTCCCCGGCAGCGGCGCCAAAATTTGATCGTTGTCGTTGGACCGATCAAAAATATAAACTAATTACCACTAATTAGCAAGGGTAAGTCGAGTATCGTATCCACAGGGAATCAATGGAAAGTGTTAAACAACTTAAAATGATTAATTAAACTAGACATAAACTTAAAATTGATTGTTTGATTGTTTTGATTAAAAACTAAAAATGATTGTAAACTTAACAATAATTCAATAATAAAAAGGGTAGACCATTCTCATGATCCCAATTATGCTTTCAAAAGTATAACCTAACTTATATTCGTTGAAAATCACATAGACATGATTCGTTATAAAGCTTGGAATGAATGAATGTCAAGAACTAATTGATTATGTTGTGATGATTCACGATAATGAAAACCGATGAATTGACACAACTAAATTATCTATTCATTCACTAGATTACAAGTCATAATAGATTCTTCCAATAATTAATGATTAACAAGAAATTGAAATCAAAAGATAGATGGAATTCATTCAAAGTTATAAACAAGTAATCATTCATTCAAACCAAACAACATTAGATGCAAAACACTAATCAAGAATTAAACATCTAATCCAACTTGAATATAAGAAAGGTTGAATACAATTGTCTTACATAATTGTTCACATGAGAATGATCAAAAGAGAATTAGCCTAAAGTCTTCATCATTGAATCTTCAATTTGGATTGTCATCTCCATGAATTTGTGATTTGATGATGATTTTGGGGCTTTGGAAAGGTTAGGGTTTTCTCCAGAGGTGTGAAAATATCAGTGGTTATTTCCCAAAGTCGTCCATGGTGTGATATAAACTGAACTTGAATTAAAACCATGAAATTCTGATTTTTGGTTCAGCAATAGGCGTAAGGTACGGCCCATCTGGGCGTAACCTACGCCCCTTCAAATTATGCCTAGCGTAACCTACGCCCAAGCCTGGCGTAAGGTACGCTCCCTCAGTCTTCAAAATTCCAGGTTTTACTTCTTGACTTGATTCTCGACTTTGCTTGACTCGTTTATGATCCATTTAACTCCAAGTTATCACCAATGACCTGAAACACTTAAACAAACATAAAGACGCCCTAATCTTCTATTAACCTTCACAAAACATGTCATTTTCATATCCTAAAGTTATATGAATTAGGCGTTTATCAGTAATCATGGTACATCTTGCGTGGATTTGCAGAGAAAGAGGCACCAATGGGAGAATCCTTCAAAAAAATTTGGATTCTTCCAATAAGAGTATTTGTGTCTTGGGTTCCCATCAAACTAGCCATAGGATTATTTGGATTTAATTTTATGAGATTTGGGTTTGATGGGGCACCAGATGCTTGTTTAACAATTGGTAAAAGAGCATATAGGACAGAAAGCAGATTTATGTCTCTGCTACGAGATGATTTATGAGCCATTTTTCTACAAGTTAAAATTGAAACTGAATAAAATTTGGGAATTAGGGTTTTTGATTTATTGAACAGAGACAGAAAGGAAGTAATTTTGATGATTGAGAAGTAAATGAAGGAATGAGAAGAGAAGTAAATGATTTTCGGAGTAAATGTGGGGGTATTTATAGGGGTGTAAAAATCCCAAAGTAAATACTAAAATAATGTTTTAAACCCAAATTTTCAAACTGATTTGATGTTTTGTTAAAATGAAAATTTGAAATTCAAAATTATTTAATACAAGGTGCCAAGCATTTAATGCTACGACGACTTGTATTCCCACTCGCCCACTATCTTTTCTCAATTCCCATAAAAAGTGCACCTTTTTACAAAAAATATCTTTGACACGTCAGCTGACGGCTTCAACTTGAAATGGGGTACTCAAGTGCCATCACGTGTCACAAAATTGACCAAGTATCTTATAACGTTATGAAATCTGGTTGACCGCAGTTTTAGAGAAGACCAAACATGTACACTGGAGGTTTAGTCCAGTGTCAGTTTTCATTGGAGAATGCTCCAGTGACAATTTTTCAAACAAAATAAATTTTAGTCAGAAAAATATATTGAGTCTTCCCCCTAAAATGATGATCCATAAATCAATTAGTGCCAAGATAGTATCACAAAGGCGTTTGATAGCCTAGCGAGCAAGGATTATATGGATCTCCTCAACTAGAGAACTTCATCAGTGTCACTGATGCGTTCATAACAAAGTCTCCAGTTTCAAGGATTTAACATTCCCAGTTCGCTGATGAGATGTTTAAAGGTTTTCTCATCAAGAGGTTTTGTAAAAACATCAGTGAGCTATTTGTCAGTGAGGATGAAATGAATTTCAATATCTCCTTTCATAACATGATTACAAATAAAATGATACATGACGTCAATGTGCTTTGTTTTGGAGTGCATCACCGGATTGTGAGATATAGCAATTGCACTGGTGTTGTCACAAAATATTGGAGTTCTTTTGTATTTTAGATCGTAATCTAATAACTGGTTCTTGATCCAGAAAATTTGGGCACAACAACTGGCCGCAGAAATGTACTCTGCCTCAGCAGTGGACATAGAGACTGACGTCTGCTTCTTACTGGTCCAACTTACCAGTTTTCCTCCAAGGAAGTGACAACCTCCAGTTGTTGATTTTCTATCTATCTTACAACCTGCATGATCTGAATCTGAACAACCCATTAGATCTAACCCTGAGCCTTTGGGATACCAAAGTCCAAGGCTAGGATACCCTTTCAGGTATCTAAAGATGCGCGTAACAGCATGCAAATGTGATTCCTTTGGGTTAGCCTGAAATCTGGCACATAGACATGTTGCAAATATTATATCTGGTCGACTGGCAGTTAAATACATCAGTAAACCAACCATACCACGTATTTAGTGGTGTTCACTGGTTTGCCAATTGGGTCAGAGTCCAAATTTAATGGTGCTGCAATTGGTGTGTTTTTCGATGGGATTGAATCATATTTGTATTTTCTTAACAAATCTCTGACATATTTCTCTTGGTTTATGAAAATTCCATTTTCAGTTTGCTTAATCTGAAGACCCAAGAAAAATGTTAATTCACCCATTAAACTCATCTCATACTCAGATGACATGATTTTAGAAAACCTTTGACACATTGCATCATCAGTTGACCCAAATATAATATCATCAACATAAATTTGTACCAGTAAGATATTACCTTGCACATACACATATAACACAAAATGAAACAATATGTACTACTTACGCCGCATACCATATTCGTGTATCACAATGTCTTGCACCCTTCCTATGGGTGACCACCTATTCCATCAATGTACATTTCCTTACGTACATAACATCCATCATAAACAAATCTTAATTGATCTCACGTTATCATCATAATCTTGCAACGGATAAATCGAGAAAAATAGAGGATTATGGGCTACCAACATAATTTACTTCAACAAACACTTCTCACCTTGAACCACTACAACTTGCATCACATATATCACGTAAGGATGTAATACCACATAGCATATCACTTCGTTCATGACAATCCGTAAATTCGTGTATCTCCGAGCTCTTTGTCACATAAGACATCATCAAGTTTCAACATTTAATAATACTACAAGCATATTCCACATAATTCTTTAATAACATATCGTCATACCATTAAGCATCAATATTTAGCAACGGGCTCAACAAGAGGTAAAGAAATTAAGGCAAATCAACCTTCTTTATGCATAATCCATAAATAACTTATAATACCTTAATCTTACACTCTCACTCTTCCCAACCCGTCCTAAGAGCACTTTCATCATAAAGCTAAAGCATTACTACTTGAGCCTATCATTTCTCATACGGTTTAAGTCCAAAATCCTAAGGTCTTGGTCGAATTTCGGTTCACTTAAACCATTTCTCTGATACCAACTTGTAACACCCGTCATTTTAAAAACCTGGATTTCAAAAAACTTTTGCCAAACGGCGTTTAAAACGTAGCGGAAATAGGATCACTTAAAAAAACTACTTCATCCGTAACGGATGGTACCTTTCATTAAAGTTTGGTGTTACTAATAGCATCATCGTAATAGTCAAAGTAAAATCCAAGTTATGGCACTAACATAATTGCCATCAACACTACAAGAGACGTAAATCATAAATAAAGTAGCCGAACATATGGCTATGGGTAAAGTCTAATCATAAGGGAGACTAATGCTAATCTTCCTTTATTCTTATACCCATCTCACGATCCACGCACTTCACTAGCTTATACCTGCTTATCTGAAGGACACAACATTTTCATAAAAGCAAGTGTTAGCTAATAAAATTAGCTAAGTAAGATACACACATTTTGATAAAACGTTCTTCATTTTACTTTCATAAAACTTCGTCATATTTTACTTATCAAACGTAACCACATTACATATCATCCACAACAATCATAGATCAACCCATACATCCCTTTTCCCACATTGTATCACATTTCATTTCATATCAACATATACATCATATCATCATATACCCTCTTCTTAATCAATATCTTATATCATATCAACATAGACTTACCACTTAAACATAACTTCATATCATATCTTGGCATTTCACACATAAACTTGTCACACGTATTCATATTAGCACATATTCTCACGTCACATCGTGATCTCACAACGTAAAGCACATATATTTCTTTCACACATATCTTATTATCAACTTAATCAGCTTAATCAACTTCATCTCATGTCTTACATATCACACATAAACATATCGCACATATATGTATAGCACATGTAGGATATATACTCCTAATTGTGCCTATGTATCGTTCTTATCACACGTCTCAACACATCTCATTAAATCCCACATCACATTGTAATCCCACGTCTTAAATTACATGTACATCTTTCTCACATATTCATATATTTATCTTAATCAACTTATTCCCACATCTTACATCTTTAATCAGTTTACATATTACGCACTAGCTTTACAACTAGCACGATTTCCCACGTCTTAAATTTTAGGAAAAGCAATGCCATTTCCATAGTATCCCGTCATGCTTTTAACATTGGTGGTTAGTCACTCCACCCGGAAATACTAGTCCCATGTAACTATGCCGCAAGGAGCCACTCAAGCGACCACGTACGCACTAGTTTTACAACTAGCACGGGTTAAGCTTAACACTTCCCACGTCAATCTCACGTATTTAGCTATAGCATTTCCCACGTATTTATATCTTTCTTACTTTTACGCACTAACACTAAGGCTAGAACGATTTCCCACATTTCACACTTTACTTTAACATTAGGTATATTCATTACCTAACTAATCACACATCTACTTTAACGTTTGATCCCACTAACGTACACAACTCATAACATTTCTTACGTATATCCAGTGAACTAGACATTATCACACTTAAGTCTCACATATAATTCATCACGTATCATCGTCAAATCATAACATCAACATCATTAATCCCACATCTACTTTAGTGTTTAATCCTACTAACGTGTACAGATCATAGCATTCCTACGTGTAACACACTTAAATCCCACATATATTTCATCATATATCATAATCAATTATAGCATCAATATAATCAACATCACAATAAATATCGTTAAGATATCATGGCAGCAACATTATGTTCATAGTACTTACTACATATGCACATAACTACTTCATATTTAAGCGTCATCATAACATAATAAACCACTTCAGCATGCATACATTCCCACATAACCTCCCGCATAACCCGAAAACCAACACACATAAGATAATCCAATTAAGAGGTTAATTATAGAAAACCACTTTTTGTTGTGCCTCCAGCGTGAGAAAAGTCATGTATCCTACCTTGGTACTGCTTAGCAATGAGTTACGTATGCCTTACAGTGCTTGCTAAGTGCTCCCGACAACCTAGAACAAGTATAAGATCGATCTATAAGCTAAACGAAATGTTTTGTGCAAACTGGGCATCAGGTGCGTCGCACCTCCCAAGTGGTGCGTCGCACCAATCATACAGAAAACTCAGATCAGGTATAGGTGCGCCGCACCTGCCCTTGGTGCGTTGCATATCGGGCTCCCTTCGAAAATCAAAATCCCTAATCTGGGCAGTGGTGCGCTGCACCACCCACCTGGTGCGCCGCACCTGGGGTGCCGACCAGCAAAACCAACTCAGTTTCTCTTCATTCACCTTCCAAACGGATCCCAAACCTCCACCACGACTTACACCCATTAAATTGACATAAAATAGGTCACAATTAAGCATTTGAAAACATCAATTAATCCTTGAATCAATTGCATAAATGAATCCTTCTTTTTGATCATCAAAACGACTCGAAACCGCAACGTTTGGTTCAAAAACACAATTGAACACACATGGATCTAATTAAACACCTGGGATTCACTTATTTACATATAAACAACATTATTCAACATTAAAGTTTGCATCTTGACATAATTAATCAACTCTATTAACGATTATAATCACGAAAACAACGTTGTTGACCTAAAACATCATGATCAAGGAACCCCAACCCTTTAGGCCGAATCTACAGGGGTAAATCCTAATTGAAAACCTGATTAACAATCAGTAGGTGATGCTTTACCTGTAGGCTTGATCAACGGATCGAAAAGCACTCGAATTCCCTTCCAAAATCTCCCAAAATCAACTATAACTTGAAGATTAGATCTAAGCTTTTGTTTGCAGGTGTTTCTAGGGTTTTGTAACTGATCAAAAGGGTTCTTGGTCGACCATAGGGCGCCTTATATACTGGAGACAACTTTCAATTTTACATCTAGGCCCTCGCACTTCGTTATAACTCGTTTCGGCACTTAACGGCTCGTTTAACGCCCACAGAAACACTTATCGACCCTTAAATCTTATCAGGAACATTAAATGACTTCATTTATCATTATCTACTTTAATTTCATTATTTTAAATCATTTTAACACATAACTCACGTAATTCGTTTAATCACATAAGCACATATACAACACATAGTTACTAACGGTCACTAACGACAAGTTGACGGTCAACGTCAAAAGTCAAACTTGATAAGTTTGGGATATTACATTCAGGGTAACATTTCTAGTGACAATGGTGTCATCACCTCCTTCAAACTGAAGGACCATTTCATCCCACATTGCCTTGGCACTGGGGAACAACACAAATGTTGGAATAAGGTCTTCAGGAACAGCCCCAAGGATCATGTTCTTGAGCTTGGTGTCCAAGTCTACAAGTCTACGATCCTCATCAGACCAATGGTCTTCAGGCTTTTCTCTAGTGCCCCTTCTGTATTAACTATGTAAGTCCCAACTTAATAGATGGTCCTACTGAAGACACCTCTATGTCAATGGTGAGATTACTTTTCAATACGTTCACTGATCTGGAGATGACCAGTTGCAGTGAACAGTATACCAGGTTTTACTGGTTGATCACTTATAAGGTGACAAATGAATATAAGTAAAGACAATGCAATAAGTAAAGCTTTATAAAGTAAATTGGTGAGACAATATTTAATTTTTCAAGTGTAATTTATTTATTAATGTTAAATAAGTTACAAGGTTGTTGCGGAACCAAGATAATACAAACATGTAAATATCCTAACAACCTATGAAATACAAATGATCTACACTTGGAAATTCTCTTAACAATCGAAACACTTAGAGTTGTGAAATGTTCCTTTTTACGATTGAGAGAATATTGCACAAGTTCACCAATAATGCAAATGTCTGGATATGCAAAGTATCGAGAGGTGAATTCTTGGTTGTGCAAAAACCTCTATTTATAGGCAAAGTTTAACATTGGGATGTCAACTTTGCCGTACAAATATGGTTGGGAGCATTTAAGGAATTGCATTTAATTCCTTGAACATGCTTGATAAAGTAAGACATAAAGTTACTTTATCCAACCTGCTTTATGTACTTTTGTACTTTATACATAGACAATGTGTATTGTCTGGGTAATAGTACATAAAGCAAAAAGGTCTTCCTCGTAGTCGTATAAAGCTTTGTAAATGCTTTGCACTGATGATCTCCAGTTTCGATCTGGTTAGAATGTCCACTAGGCTTCGTTGCCATGGTCATTCTCTATCTTCCACTTGTTGTCTTCGACTTCAACTGGAATGCTTCAGGTCTTGGTCAGATCTCAACTAGAATGAAGCTCCAGTGGCATAAACTGTACACTGGCCACTGGACTTCTATTATTTATGGACAAATCTTCTGGTCTCCAGATGCACCAGACGCAACTGGAGACGCTCCAGTTTTATCAGTAAAACTGGACCTAACAAACTATTTTTTTTATTAAAAGTTGGTTTGTAGTTACAAAATCCAATTTTTAAGTACGGACTATTGTACGTTGCGAAATTTCGAGTTAAATCGAAAAGTTTTTTAAGGTGATTATAAACAACAAATGTCAGATAAAAAATATAAATAAATATTGTCTATAAAAGTATTACAAAAAGTTAAATGCAATATATGAGTCTAATGTTTTAGGATTATATTTTTTAAATATGATTTTACTTAACTTTTTACATTTAACTTTACATATTTAACAATTTCATCTTATCTTGAATATGTCATAAAAACCCATGTATTTGACACGAGAATAAATCTAGTCTACATATTATATACTTTTACATTAATAAAATAAGCAACACTAGATTATAATTTCGTATATGAAAGAAAAGGGTATTAAAATGTAAGAGACAGAATTTTAAAACTTTTAAAGATAAAAGAACATAGTGTAATGTTTAATTACTAAAGGGATCTGTAAAGAAAGAACATAAAAAAAGAAAAAGAAAATGATAATAGAAGGACACTATATAAATGTCGGCTTGTTGCTAAAACCTGCATATCATATTTTACCATTTAAACACGGTTTAAACTATTTATGTTAAGATGTTGGTTGGGGTGGCATGACACCTTCCAACCCTTAATTGTCTCCATTAGAGTTAATTACAGAAATCGTCCCTGTCGTGGTACCCAACTTGCAGGTTTCATCCCTAGCTTTCATAAATTACAGTTTTAGTCCAAAATAGTTTGCTCCGTCAACACTTTTAGTCCTACCCTTAAACGTCCGTTTATAAGCATGTCACGTGATCCACACGTGATGGTTATTTCGTAATTTGGCAGAATAATACCCATAAATATCCCGACCTAAATGTCGAAGTAAAGGACGATTGTTGAAGATCTAGTGGTAGGTCGGGATATTTATGGGTATTATTCTGCCAAATTACGAAAGTAACCATCACGTGTGGATCACGTGACATGCTTATAAACGGACGTTTAAGGGTAGGACTAAAAGTGTTGACGGAGCAAACTATTTTGGACTAAAACTGTAATTTATGAAAGCTAGGGATGAAACCTGCAAGTTGGGTACCACGACTGACGACAGGATGATTTCTGTAATTAACTCCCGCCATTAATTAAAACCATTTATTTGAATCTTATCTTTTAACTTTTTCTTCATATATTTATATTTTAAAGTGTAAATGACGCCTTTAATGATTTTCTTCATATATTTATATTTTAAAGTGTAAATGACGCCTTTAATGATAAAGAGACATAATGTTTTAGAAAAAGTAGTTTAAATCTTACTATTAAGAAACATCTTAAGATTGATTAAGGAAGATTTTGAAAACTCACACAAAAATAATCGGGTGAGGATTCCCTCAAGTTCCTCAACTTGTGGGGAAATCCTAACCCTTGAATTAAAATCAAGGGACAAAATTAAAATATAACTTTAAATCTTGATCTTTGATTTTCATCTAAGGGTTGAGAGTTTTTTAACTTTTTTTTTTTTGAAAGACGAGCGGATAAATGGCTAACACCTCCAATTTTGATGCGCCAACGCCGGGTTTGAATCCTTGCAATGCCCTAAAGGGTTTGCTCTTCCATGTGTAGATGGGTTCGAATTTGCAATGCCCTAAAGAATTTGCTCTCCATGTGTAGATGGGTTCGAATTCTGACAATGCCCTAAAGGGTTTGCTCTCCATGTGTAGATGGGTTCGAATTTGACAATGCCCTAAAGGGTTTGCTCTCCATGTGTAGATGGGTTCGAATTCTGACAATGCCCTAAAGAATTTGCTCTCTCATGTGTAGATGGAGTTCGAATCCTTGCAATGCCCTAAAGGGTTTGCTCTCCATGTGTAGATGGGTTCGAATTCTGACAATGCCCTAAAGGGTTTGCTCTCCATGTGTAGATGGGTTCGAATTCTGACAATGCCCTAAAGGGTTTGCTCTCCATGTGTAGATGGGTTCGAATTCTGACAATGCCCTAAAGGGTTTGCTCTCCATGTGTAGATGGGTTCGAATTCTGACAATGCCCTAAAGGGTTTGCTCTCCATGTGTAGATGGGTTCGAATTTGACAATGCCCTAAAGGGTTTGCTCTCCATGTGTAGATGGGTTCGAATTCTGACAATGCCCTAAAGGGTTTGCTCTCCATGTGTAGATGGGTTCGAATTTGACAATGCCCTAAAGGGTTTGCTCTCCATGTGTAGATGGGTTCGAATTCTGACAATGCCCTAAAGGGTTTGCTCTCCATGTGTAGATGGGTTCGAATTCTGACAATGCCCTAAAGGGTTTGCTCTCCATGTGTAGATGGGTTCGAATTCTGACAATGCCCTAAAGGGTTTGCTCTCCATGTGTAGATGGGTTCGAATTCTGACAATGCCCTAAAGGGTTTGCTCTCCATGTGTAGATGGGTTCGAATTCTGACAATGCCCTAAAGGGTTTGCTCTCCATGTGTAGATGGGTTCGAATTCTGACAATGCCCTAAAGGGTTTGCTCTCCATGTGTAGATGGGTTCGAATTCTGACAATGCCCTAAAGGGTTTGCTCTCCATGTGTAGATGGGTTCGAATTCTGACAATGCCCTAAAGGGTTTGCTCTCCATGTGTAGATGGGTTCGAATTTGACAATGCCCTAAAGGGTTTGCTCTCCATGTGTAGATGGGTTCGAATTCTGACAATGCCCTAAAGGGTTTGCTCTCCATGTGTAGATGGGTTCGAATTTGACAATGCCCTAAAGGGTTTGCTCTCCATGTGTAGATGGGTTCGAATTCTGACAATGCCCTAAAGGGTTTGCTCTCCATGTGTAGATGGGTTCGAATTCTGACAATGCCCTAAAGGGTTTGCTCTCCATGTGTAGATGGGTTCGAATTCTGACAATGCCCTAAAGGGTTTGCTCTCCATGTGTAGATGGGTTCGAATTCTGACAATGCCCTAAAGGGTTTGCTCTCCATGTGTAGATGGGTTCGAATTCTGACAATGCCCTAAAGGGTTTGCTCTTCCATGTGTAGATGGGTTCGAATTATGACAATGCCCTAAAGAATTTGCTCTCTCATGTGTAGATGAGTATAGCATTACTAAGACCCCTTACCACATTTGCGGATTTGAACCCATGACCCCATAAAAAAAACCACAAAATAATAAAAAAAAACTCTCTAACCATCACCACTTTAGGGTTTGTCCTAAAATAAAGATTCTTTTAACCTCAAGTTAATTTCAAATTGATGGGATCTTTGCCAAAATAACCTATATACTTACTTACACGCTATACATTCATCTAAAATATAATAAATAAATGGGGGGATGGTTTTGGAGCTTACAAGAATATGAAGGGGGCGGATATAAAGAGGTAGCGTAACATATTTTCACACACGAGAGAAAAATAGCATACACAGACGACCAAAAAAATAAATAAAAATGAGTGAGATCTCAAATCCTCGAAAATCATTATCGTTAGTATTATTAATTTCCTTAATTTCTCTTCAATTTCTTTCAGGTTTCTTTCTTTCCTTTCCCTTTTCAATTTTGTTCATATATATATATATATAATATATATATATATAATATATATATATATTGATTCACTTATTTATTTACTTGTATGTATATATTGATTTACTGTTGTTGTAAATTGTGATCTGATATATGTTTTATGTGTATGTATAACAATTGAGCTGTATGTATAGGTCTTATGTATTGGAATGTGAGTTACTAGTTTGTGGTTGTTGTTTTATTAAAAACAAATGAAATGGGAAGGGTTTTTGTTTGGTGGGTATATGTATGTATGTATGATAAGTTAATTGTATATATAGCTCTTTTGTTTATATACTAGCTTGTTTCTTATATGTTGTTTCGCTCGAAGCGTTAACTTATTATGAGATAAGATGTGTTTTTAAGAATGCAGTAATACGGGTATATGGAGAAGATTGTGATATGATCTCTATGTAATTTACTTGTTATTACTTTAGTAAGGAACAATGTGTTTCTTTTGCTCAGTTAGTCGTTGCGTTTTTGTGCACCAAAGTTTTTGATATGTATACCAAAAATATGTATCTAGGGTGATGTGTTATACGCATAAAAACATGGTAATGTTTTAGTGTACACATGGAAAATTTGGTGTGCAGATCTCTTCTCCTGGTGGGACGAGAAGATTTTCGTTGTTTAATGCTTGAGAATCATATATGCGGCTTCTTAGAATAGATTTTGTAGATTGTTATGCAATAAAGATGATATGCGAAAGAACATTCGAGTATACCGTATACGTTAGATAATGTCTCTTTATTTGTCTCCATGTGTGTTCATCTTGAATATCTGTCTATATGACTTTAGTACTTAAATAATTGTATAGGCTGCTTAGTTTCAGCTTTTGTTGTCTATGTTTGGATCAAAATAAATAGTTTAAATTTTGTTGGCTCAACTTAGTAATATGAGGATCTTTGTGTTGTTAGAAAATGTATATAACAACACCGTTGGATTTAGCCTTATTGTTAGTGGGTTACAGTTAAGTGCTGCTTGTTTCTCAACCCAACTTATCGTTCCTACTATTGCTTAGGCTAGTCTGCCAAGAAGTGTTTTTAGCATTCTTAAGCTCAAAGTAATTGTGTGTTATATTTCTTCAGGTTTTTCAGCTGATTCGAACTCCGAAAACAAGACGAACCCTCATTCTTCAAGTAGAATGAGTGGATCTACAATACTTGTACTATGCATCGCAGTTGCAACAGTTGTGGGTTTATCGTTTTTCCTTTTCAGGCTATGGCAAAAGAAGAAGCGTGAAGAGCAGTATGCTCGTTTATTGAAGCTTTTTGAAGAAGATGATGAGCTTGAGGTGGAACTTGGTCTTCGGGACTGAGCTGGTTGACATGATGGAGGTAGGTTCCTTTCTGATATTTTTTCTTTCCATATTTGTTAGCAAAGTTTGTTTATTTGGCAGTGAGTTGGTAACTTTAAGTGATGATATGATCAATGATGTTTCTTACCTTACTTTTAACTACAGTGTAGTATTGTGAGTATAGTCATATACACTTGTCATCACTCATCCGTAATGAAAAGGCAAGTTTGAAAGGGTAGTAAATATATCAGACAACATGCCACCTGTTTTGTATTGGGGTGGGATGACATTGCTCATGTTATATATCGAGGGTTTGTGACCAATGCAGTAAAAGTGATCTTAAAAATTGATATATTGCATAATTAGTTTGACTTAGAATGGGAATGTGGCGCCCAATAACATTGAGGACTGAGGAGTGATATCTTTTTGCGAACATGGATAATTTTTGGAACTGCCCATTATAAACTTTTATGTGTTAATGACAACATGGAAAATAAGGAATTTTTGACATGTCGGATCATGCCAACCATTTTTTATGCTTGGTAGTAAGACCCTCCACTTAGCGGTTATCGTAGTCGGAAATTCATACTTTGATTCTGATTCAGCATTAGCAATCACAAATGACAAAGCTTATTCTTTTACATAGTATCAATCTTTTGTTTTCTGTAAGTTTTGCAATCAGTATACATATTAAAGATACTAAGATAGAAAGTGTCCTTTAAGCGAAGTGATTGTAGGCATAGTTTACCATCACCGCTAAATAATCAATACAGAAAGATTATGGTGAAGCAGAAATTTTCGAATTAGATTATCGTCTTCTTTGACATACTACTCATGCTCCCAAAATTATTGCCTGTCTTGTTATTTGAATTGTTCCGGAATTATTGTCCACTACTAGAATTTGATATGTACATTTGTATAAATTTGACTAAGTTTCCCAAATTCCTAATTGTAATTCGTATTGCAAAGCTTTAGCATGTTAATAAAGGGTGAAAGGTAAAACTGTCGTTAAAATTAAAGAATGTTACGTTAATTATAGTTTTTTCAAGCGATGTGTTTTTGTCTAGTGGACAATTATTTTGGGTTGGGGGGAGAACAATTATTATAGTTTGCTGTTGGAGAAAATATTGAAAACCCAAATAAGGTATGGAGCTTTTTTAGATTATTTGTCTGTCAATTGTCAAAAATGTAGTTCTTATACAGACTTAAAATGTTGAGAAAGACTTTAGCTTGATGACAATCATCAAGACCAACAGTACTAACAATGATATCATTCTTGAATTTGTTTTCATTGAACAGAAAAGACACACACACATACCCCCTACTCCACACTTCTTTATCCTTGATATCCTTTCAGTTTGCTGCATTTGTGCAGCCCTCTTGAATTTGTGGTAAAGATATTAGTTCTGGTTATTGCGAGGTAAGGTGGCCAAATAAGTGTGGCCTCGAGGGTTGGTTGGGTAATGGACTAATGGGTCAATATAGGTACTTTTGTTTTTTATCCTATAAATCTTTTTCCACGATTTGTATGTGTATATTTTTTATCATTGGTCTGCCAAATATATTGACAGAGTATAGTTATTTGATTAATAATTTTACAAATACGTTATTTAGGGGGCACTTTTGGCACTTTAGATCTATTTGACCTTTTTTCTATTTGTATAACTTTTTTCATGCATTTTACTTGTGTTAAATATAAGATGTGGGTAACTCGAACTGTCCATAAATGACATCGTGTTAAATATAAGATGTGGGTAACTCGAACTGTCCATCAATGACATCGTTGAACTTGTCACCTCTACTGGTAGGTAATGCTAATGGAATTTCTTTTTGCAAAATATGCTTATAAAATAACTTGGCTACTATCTGGTTTGCACAGGTGTAAATGGTAATTCTGGATTAAAATTGTGAGTTCCGGGAGCCAAAAGTAGAACATGAGCAGAGTATATGTAAAGATGCCATGCCAGTGCCATACATGGTGGGAGATATGAATCTTCTCATTAAAATGTGTATTGATATGACCAAAGACACAAAACTTCCCTTACTTTCTTCCCCTTCTTTGATATCTTTCTCATCCTTTTTGGTTTCTAGGGAAATATTGTTTTTTTGTGTGTGAAGTATTGCGATCTTGACCTTGACAAAGGCGTGTAAATTTGATTTATGTGATTGAAAAGTAATGGCAGAAACAAATGGGTGATTATGTATATACATATTGTCACCCAGTTCAGCTCACTCCCAGTTTCTTGTTCCATATAGATTGATCTTATGTCATTAAGAATAATCATCAGAGTTGCTAGGTTGTGTAGTGATTATATTTTTGCCAGTTATAATCTTGTCGAGTCATCGTTCTTTAGTTTATGGAATCTGCTTTGTGGTGACGGTGAGTTTTCCTCATACTTCAATCAAACCAAACTAATCTAGTATCCATGCATGAATGAAGAGCAAGTATTTTTACTTTATTTGTAACTGGTAAGATGATCTCATGACTTTCAGATTGACTAAACATTATGATGGAAAAGTGTTGGTAGAGCTCAATAATAGTTGGAAAGTTTAATGGTTTGGTATTCCTTTTTAACTTGTTTCTAGTCGGTGGTTTTAGTCCTAACTCTCATGATATGGCACCAGCTAGGCTGTGATCAAAGGAGTAAAAACATGAGTGGGTGAAGTCGTTGGAAAAGATCAAAATGTTGATATTATCGAAAAGTATGATTACTCCTTTTAGATGGAAAGAGTTATTGAAAATGAACAAATTGCCTTTTTGTGAACTCCTTTTAGATAGAAAGAGTTATTAAAAATTATTCAATTTGCCCTTAGCTAATTTACACTCTAAACCCTTATCTTATTAACTTACATTCTAAACAATTATTTTCTAAAATATTTCAACTTACAGCACTGGACACTGTCACCACCACCAATAGTCGCCGCCATCAACACCCGTCGCCCTCACCACCAGAGTATTGTCACCACCACCATTGCAGCGTTGTGCAGGTACAATGTTACTATAGGTAGCTGATGTAAAGAGGAATTGTGTAAGTATTTTTTGGAGTTAAATAGATGGTGTAAATGTATAAAGGAAATATATATATATATATATATAATATATATATATATATATATAAAGTATATGAATGGATTGAGTTTTTAATGTCAATTTCTTACATTTGTATAAGTTTTCAATTATTAGGGGGTTTTTTCGAGAGTCTTGGGTTTCATCCCAGGTATGCGTGTTTCGAGCTCCACATACTGCCCAATTGGATGTCATTGTGATGTCTCGAATGCTAACTGTTAAATACTAACTACTAACTCACTGTTCAAAAAAAATAAATAAATAAAATTAAAAGTAAAATATATAAAAATATTTATGGTCAAAGTTTCAAAAAAAAAAATATCGAAAATCCAATTATGAGACTTAAAATGAGACGGAAAAGGTTTTAAAAGGTAAATAAATAAATGATTGTATTCAAGAGTATTTTTGATTGGGGTGATAATTAGAAACAGATTCCCACTTCTTTTTTTTATCTCGGAGGAGATAGATTGGGGGCTATAAAAGGTTATATTTTATAGTTAAAAAATTCAAATTTTTTATATTTATTGCCAAATACTGTAAAATAAACAATGATATTTTATATTTAAGTAAATTATTGTAGTCTTTAGGGCCGTACTCAACGTGCATCAAAAATTTGTAGCTCACCCCTTGAATTTAATGGTGAATGCACAATTATTTAATATACCATACCAACAACCCTTAGGGTTAAATTTACCAAAACTCAATTACGAAATACATTTTAAGATTTTGTTACGATACACTACGACTCGACACTTTTTACACAACATGTTCACTATAAGACAAAATTTGTTTGTTAAACGCAGCCCTAAAGGTTGTAGTTAAGGTGCATTAATTTATTGTACACTTACCATAAAATTCAGGTGAAATATGAAAATGTACAATTTCTTTTTATACACGTCAAATACAGCCTTACGGATTGCATTTAGTATTTTCTTTAAAGAAAACTAGCATGTTGCAGCGGGTACCATTAACAGGGTGCAAATGAAGGAAAAGGAAAGAGAGATATTGAGAGAGAGTTGCGTGGGTGTGAATTGCTACAAATGAAAAGAAGAGAGTTTTTTTTATGGTAGTTTAGACATTTCCCCATGTAATTTCAACATGGGGCTATTCTTTTTATTATGTAGTATAGAAGTATAGATATAGATATAGATATCTTCTTGTTAGAGTAGGTTTAACAAACTTTCTAAAAAAGTTGGTTATCAACATCTGAAATCTGAATGCAAGGAACATCATTTACCATTTGTCCATATTTAGCTTGCGTGTTTTTCTTTTTGCTATATTTTTTTTTCAATCATACGCTCTTCGTGTATCTTTCATTTGCAAGTTTGTAATATGATAGGCATGTCAATGTTAATTCATGTCGTGTTGAGTTGACATGTTCGAGTTAACGTGCGGGTAATTTCATATTTTTTATGAATGTTTGTTTTTTGGTCAGGGTCTGTTCACCTCATATGTGGTCTCTACACCAATCGGGCAGGATGTCATCGCGGTAGTTCAGAGTGAATACCCCGGATAGATCCCCAAATGACACGACATCTACGGCATTGAATGCCATTTGTGGTAGAATTTGCGCCCCCTTGTATTTGAACCCGGTTTCCCAACAAACAAACCTTCATTATACATCAATCATAACCCAACTCGTTTAGTTAATTGTGTCACTTTTCCAACTCATCTAATTCGTGGACTCGTGTCTACCTTCATATGACAAGACTAAATTCAAAGAACACGATATAATCATACGTAAAACGAAATTTACCATCAAGGCATATTATATAAATACATATAAAATCTCATCAACAACCATATATGTACGTGATACACACTACCAAAACATACAAATGGTTTTAAAAAGGCCGGAAATGGAATTGTTTGCTTGGTAGTGATCCATCCTTTATAGTTCACCAAAATCATTCATTTATTAGACTTGCATAACATATAATCTTAATTGATCTTTCACTAAATAACTAGAGTGAAGACCCGTGCGATGCACGACTTGAATTGTTTCTTTGTCAAACGCCATATGTAAGAACGGGGATAACACTATTAAATTTAACTTACAAACACAAATATAAGACATAAATCATAAATAGACAACACTATTAAATCAAAACTTTAAAGAACCTTTGACCCAATCAACCCACAAATCCTAATTTACAGCAACCCAAGTCAAAGAAAAATCATGAACAACTAATAAATCTATGCTTAGAGTCACACATCATTAAGTTTGAAACACTTAGTTATATTAGGATAATAATAAAAATTCCGGAAACATGATTCATTGTGTCCTTACACGGGCTGTGTTACGTGTGTACATAGAATTTAAATGTTAATCTTAGAAAATATTAAATCACCCTAATCTATCTTATTAAATCCCGTCTGAAACACAGAGTTGTTGATAACAAACTTTTACATATACGATATACATATTGAGGGGAATAAAAAGATGTTAAAATATAATGACTCCATACTTTCTTTGTTCCTATACTTTCATCCTTAACTTTCTTTGATCGAACCACAATTACACCCTCAAGCAAATCAACTTTCCTTACCTGTTTAGAAAATGGATAAAGATATATCATGAGTGTAAGTAACAACTGCCAATGCATGAACAAATCCAAATAAAACCACCAAGAATTGAAGCGTACAGGTCATGATCATTCACTCCAAAGAAAAAATTATAAAGGAAATATGATATAAGGGATCCAAGTACAGTAAGGTAGGTTTTTTAGTTGTAAGAAGTGTAAACCAACATACCCATGTGTCATATTGTGAAATTTGATTGAACTAACAATAGAGCTTCTATTCAAAGATGTGATGCCTTTATATCTCTATTCATGTATCAACTAGCATGCTAATTGAACCAAACAACTATGAACTATACCTTGGATTTGCCTAGCACTATATTTTCTTCTTCTTCTTTTGCATGGATCTCCTCAAGCTTAGAATAAAACTACAATAAAACAAAGTAAAAATGAGAAAGAACACTTCAAGAAATGAAAACTAAAAATGAGAAACTTATCGGGAAAGTTTTGCTAACCAGTGGTACAAATTGCAGAGGTAATTTGTAGAGTTTGCATAGTCTGACCACGCTGTTGCAAACTGGACAAAACGTTACCAACTTTGACCCGTTACCCAAACCCACTCATTTTTCCAGCTCTGGTGAGCAGGTAATGCATTTATCTTTGATTTGTTTTCTGTAAGATATTGATATTGGTTGAGGTACCTTTCTGGTAGCAGCATAGTCATTCTCCAAAGCTCTAACGATGTATATTTAATCCTTATCATTCATCTTATTATGTCATCGCCCATCGGGTGACCAAATGACCATTTCTATAATCTCAGTCACAATTAAGTATATAATTAAGAATTGATGCGACTTTCTACGGTAGCATAATTTGTGTGTGTAGTAATATAATGATGACTACAAACGCAGACGTATTTATAAGGAAGCCAATTCTTCCACATGGCATGGTAAGTTTTTATCCTAACTTTATCACAGGTCTACTATTCGCTATGCCCTCATCTTAAAAATAAGCATATCAGATTCTCTACTTTTGCAACCATTTAGTTAGTACTCGTATAAAACGAAAGGCATTACCTTTACCTTGGGTATGCACACTGCTGTTGTAGGCATGGCACTGTGAAAAAAAGTTATGGTCTCCTATTGTCAATACATATATGATAATAATGCTTTGGTTAAGCAGGCTTGTTTTGTAACGACATGTTTCTGAACATGGAAGGAGTGGCATTTTAATTTTCATATAGTTTTGGATACCTTGTTTTCATTAAATATATAAACACCTAATCAACATCCCAATCCAGTTTAAATATTCATGGCTAGAAAGATTACCCATGAGTTTCTTCTGACCCGAACTGTATTGAACCAGCAACCTGCAAGAAAAGAGACATACATGGACTTGACCAGGCTTTTCAAAGCAATAGATATCATTTGAAAAAAATAGAATAAAGGCATATACTAATACCGCTCAAAAGAAGCAACTGAGAGGTGCCAATGGCACCGACACAGAGAATAACCTCATCGTTTTAATGATCCCGAAGCATGGCATGATGATATCCACATTTAGAAAGTTGAAATCCATATCAAAACATGAAAACAAACTTTACACCGACCCTTCTCTTAATTTTGGAGAGAACTATCATTTCTCAAGAAATTAATAAGATGGCTGCAACAAAAGGGTATGAGAGGAAGTCAAAATTTCACACTTCCAATTATATTCACTTTTTTTTATATATAACTTTTCAATTATGTTGGCCTTTTGAGAAAGGTGCCAATTTTACCCATTTATGTATGAATGGGTCAATTCACTTATGCAATTTAGAACCCAGATAAAACATAAATATACCTTAAGAAGATATGACATGAACATGTCCAAGGTTTCCTAAAATATACCTTGAGAAGAAAGGGCACGTACATGCCACGGTTTGGGTTGGATTTCATGTCTCGTGGATTGTATCATATATGTACCATGAATGCTTTAGATATATATTATCTTTCGGAAAAAACTTTTATATAGAGATATAGATTCTTAGCAAAAATGACAACATTTTTACAGTGATATGTGATACTACTTATCTCTATATAAAAACAGACAATAAAAGAATAGATCTGATGGCCTAATATGCAAAGAAGTTTGATACTATATAATAGAAAGTCTAGCATTACCTGTTGGTTGCTAGATGATTCCCTTGACGTATGAGTAGGTTGTTGCAAGTGAAAAACAAACGTGCAATAAAACCATTTTGCAAGTGGAACACATACGGTGCAATAAAACCATTTTGCAAGTGAAAAACAAACGTGCAATAAAACCATTTTGCAAGTGGAACACATACGGTGCAATAAAACCATTTTGCAAGTGGAACACATACGGTGCAATAAAACCATTTTGCAAGTGGAACACATACGGTGCAATAAAACCATTTTGCAAGTGGAACACATACGGTGCAATAAAACCATTTTGCAAGTGAAAAACAAACGTGCAATAAAACCATTTTGCAAGTGGAACACATACGGTGCAATAAAACCATTTTGCAAGTGGAACACATACGGTGCAATAAAACCATTTTGCAAGTGGAACACATACGGTGCAATAAAACCATTTTGCAAGTGGAACACATACGGTGCAATAAAACCATTTTGCAAGTGAAAAACAAACGTGCAATAAAACCATTTTGCAAGTGGAACACATACGGTGCAATAAAACCATTTTGCAAGTGGAACACATACGGTGCAATAAAACCATTTTGCAAGTGGAACACATACGGTGCAATAAAACCATTTTGCAAGTGGAACACATACGGTGCAATAAAACCATTTTGCAAGTGAAAAACAAACGTGCAATAAAACCATTTTGCAAGTGGAACACATACGGTGCAATAAAACCATTTTGCAAGTGGAACACATACGGTGCAATAAAACCATTTTGCAAGTGGAACACATACGGTGCAATAAAACCATGTTGCAAGTGAAAAACAAACGGTGCAACAAAACCATTTTGCAAGTGGAACACATACGGTGCAATAAACCATTTTATAGTTTCTGCATATACCTATTCATTGTTTCTCTAACTTGCCAATACAGCCCCAGACCGTCATTAGGAATCTGAAAAGTTGCACTTAATCATTCCCGTCTAAAAAAGGACAACAAAAATATCAAAAAGATTATCTCTCGACACACGAATACGCTATCCCAATTAGTCCTCAAATAACTACCTAAAAAGAATCAACATGTAATGCAAGAAAATCGTAAAACATACAAAAGAAGGGTGGAGATGGCTTAAAAGCATGCCTTGTAAGAAGTTTCAGTAGTCCTCCGCCCCTGCCTGACGCCCAAAGGGTGATACATCATCTCTGGTCGTGAAGGTACATGTAAAATGATACCACAAGATAGTAAGAAAAGGATAATCTCCTCGGATGACAGAAGACGGGCCAAATAGTCCAGCCATACGTTGTTCACGTTGAATTTGTAATTGTGCTTGTCTCTCTTCTCTTCTTTGAGCAAAGGCTACAGCCTACATACAAAGGCTTACAACGGAACATGTATTCTGTAGAACACCATTAAAGAAGGTTAGCAATGTTAGGTAGGAAACAAATATTTATACAACATGAAATAAGCTAAATCATAAGCATACCCTCCAATTCATCAAGTATGACCTAACTGAGTGTCCGCTATGTTTAAACATACCCTCCAATTCATCAAGTATGTTCACATTCACAAATTTTCTCAATACTGAGGTTGTTTGGATCTTCATTTCAGAACGGATTATATTAGGATTATATGAGTTTCTAAAGTTCGGATTAAAAGCATTTCCTATCTGATTATTAGCTCTGGACTATCGGTTCCAATAACCTTAATAAGTCTAATTACTTTCATGATTTTATATCTACTACATAAAATTAGATCTACGTTCCAGGGGTATTGTTATCAACTTGGTTTCGAGTGTACACAACCGGAGCGTTTTAGCCCGTTATTGTTGTCCTAACGGTTATTTTTAATTGAATGCTATAAATCCAAAACAACTTGGCAGAATATCCTAAGAATAAAAAATAGCTTCTTGGCAGCCTCGTTAAAAAAAAAGACCACAGTGGATGTGGTTTCATCCCTAAAAAAAATGGTATAGGAGGGCACCCTCTCCCCGGAACCACATTGGATTCCCATCATGACCTCCCCGTAAGATTTTTTATGCCGGTGAAATACCTCTACTTAATATCCACTATAGCAAGATATGTTTTTCAGAAACTTTGAAACCATAATTACCACTATATAACATCATATCTGGACCACGGCATAAGTTAAGGAAATAAGACTCACCATTCTTATGTGATGGCGTTTGCTTCTTAGTAACTGCTAAGAATCTTCCAGTTCCAACCTTTTGTGTAATTTTCTGCACAAAAAACACGATAACAAATGAAGGAAGGATTAGGAGGTCTTATGCGCTGAAAGTAAACTTTGGGAGATTTCGATCAGTTTGAGCCATTTCCTTGAGCGGTTTCAACTTTCAAAATGTACTAAAATATGACATGTTTCAACCTTAACCCATCTTGACCCTTTACCAGCCAGTAAACATAAGAGTGAGCCATAGTTACCTCACGAACAGTCAAACAATCTATTGCCTTCACTTGTGACATCTTTGAACCGACCATTAAATACTCAACTTCAAACGCACATCTGACAATCCTTCCCAGATCAGTCTCACCATTGACAGAACCCTCCATTTTCCTGCCATTTTCATAAATTAAAAACAAACATAAATAACAGAATATATGCTCAACTTTCCTCGGACAGCCTGGACATGGATCCCTCTCAGTTTTACCCCCTTTGTACATGTTCATAATATTAACGTAAGAGCTTCCAAGTTAAAGCATGCATAAAATAGATAAAAGAGTGAATGTTGTACCGTATACCCTTCAGCAACAGGGATATCTGATCTTCCAGCAAAGTTCAACTAAATATAAATTCAAGGGTAAAGTGCAAAAGTCGTTCCCGTGATAATGCAAAAATCTCAATTTCTGTATTTACTAATTTTTTTAGGACTATAAAAACAACGAAAACCAGCAACCATTCACCAGAAACATATGCTAATCAGAAAAGAAAAAAGAAAGGGAGATACCAAATGTAACGCATTTCGAGTGGAAAGCGATGTCTAAACATTGCTAGTAAGACAATGACATTAACTTCTAGTGACCTTGATGCAAGAAATATTGCCATTGCATAATCTGTTCATCATCTATTATAGCTTAATGATGGCTAAAAATTTCAGATGGTTACCTTGTTATATTATAATATATATTAAACGAAGAAAAATTAAGATCTAGCTCTAAATAATTAAAACTTTATAGGCACTCTCTAGTGTCCACCGTTAAACACAAACTATGATCACTCCAATCTCTAGTGTCCACTGTCAGACACAAACTTATTTTACAACATAAAAGTCTTGAATAATAATACTAAAATCATAAAAAGTGAGTTATACCTTCTTTCTTCGTTGAAGATGATGATTTATACATTCAAACTGATTCTGGGAACAAACAGGCATACAACTTACTATTATAACAAACGCAATATCATGTATCCGAATGATTATAATAATTAGTTAAACTTTTATGAGTAAACAAAAAAGTTATTGCTATTAATTTTTTGATAAAATTTATATAAGAAACCAACCTTGGAGAATATAGTGAAATATATCTTGACCTGAATAACACAAAAAGGAGTATGTTTGGACAAAAACATAAGATCATTAGAAACCTGATTGAGTTGTGTTAGATGCAAGATTCTTATCATTTATGGTGGACTGGAAGGACTGTGGTGGTGGGCTGGTGGTCGTGATGGCATGGTGAGGTGTTGAGTGTTTGATCAGATATGAGACATGAACCGGCTTGAACTCTTGAAGAGGAGGAATTGAATGAGTATTTAGGAAGTTCAAAATCCCAAATAAACTTGAATACTAACCGCATGAGCGCATCTACTTCATTTGAAGCCCATTGGTATAATTGGGCCTGATTTAATTTGATATATATTCTATAGAGAGGTCGACCCATATATATTAAATAAATAAATAAACAACTAATTAAACATAATTAAACCACAAATAATCAAATTATATAGTATTAATCATTACTCCTTAATATCATAATTACCCTATAATTGAAGTGCTAAAGAAGCAACTTTGCTTCTACTTTAGGTATATATATATATATATAGATATATTATATCTCATGTGACTTGTAAGTTGTAATTAATATCAACTCAATTACTACATCACCGGGTATATCAAGAGTCGTTGAGTCAATCTAGTTTCTCTCTAGATCTAGATTTGAACGATTTCGGTTTTCTTTCTCCGGTGAAGTCGTCAAAAATACATTTTCAAGGGTAAAGCCCTAGGCCGGAGGTCCTTCTGGAAATAGTAGTTTAAGTTCTGAATGTATAAACAATGTCTGTATGTATTAAGTAAAAAATAGATCATGACGGTTATTTTTGTTTATTAAGACAAAAAAATACATAAAATCAATAGAAACCTGATTGAGTTGTGTTAGATGCAAGATCCTTATCATTTATGGTGGGCTGGAAGGACTGGTGGTGGGCTGGTGGTCGTGTGGCATGGTGAGGTGTTGAGTGTTTGATCAGATATGAGACATGAACCGGCTTGAACTCTTGAAGAGGAGGAATTGAATGAGTATTTAGGAAGTTCAAAATCCCAAATAAACTTGAATACTAACCGCATGAGCGCATCTACTTCATTTGAAGCCCATTGGTATAATTGGGCCTGATTTAATTTGATATATATCATATAGATAGAGAGGTCGATCCCATATATATTATTAAATAAATAAACTAAACAACTAATTAAACCAAAACCATTAATATAAATTATATAGTATTTAATCATTATCTTAATATCATAATTACCCTAATAATTGAAGTGCTAAAGAAGCAACTTTGCTTCTACTTTAGTATATATATATATATATATATATATATAGATAGATATAGATTATATGGCGTTTAATAATGACTTGTAACTAATATTAACTCAATTACTACATCAACGGATATATCAAATGTTTGAAAATTTAGGTTCACAATTGTGACTTGTAACTATTGTAAACATAATATCTAATGCCGTCTTCTATGAGTTTTGGGTTTCAATACCTTGATAGTATATAAGGGAGGTTGAGATAGACAACTTTACCTTTACCTGGGTAGATAGACTGTTCTAAGTTCTATCTAAATGATATACTAATACCTCTGGCCTTTACATGTGATGTAGATTGAACGCTTGACTTTTTTTCCAAAGGTAAAGGTGTTTGTTAACTACTTAACCCTTGATCTTTACATGTGACTTGTAAGTTGTAATTAATATCAACTCAATTACTACATCACCGGGTATATCAAGAGTCGTTGAGTCAATCTAGTTTCTCTCTAGATCTAGATTTGAACGATTTCGGTTTTCTTTCTCCGGTGAAGTCGTCAAAAATACATTTTCAAGGGTAAAGCCCTAGGCCGGAGGTCCTTCTGGAAATAGTAGTTTAAGTTCTGAATGTATAAACAATGTCTGTATGTATTAAGTAAAAAATAGATCATGACGGTTATTTTTGTTTATTAAGACAAAAAAAACATAAAATTTGACTGAATGCATTAACTTCTTAAATATTAAGTATATTAAATAAAAAGAACAAGGTATTAGTCATGTTGACATGTTATCTAAATTAACATGTTCACCATTTTAAAGTTATTTAGGTTTGGTTTATCTTTAAACCCACGTAAAGCAAATGACCTTTTTTTTTCTTTTAAATTTTTCAGCTTTTGAAAAGTCATAAATATCTCAAGTTTATTAAAATGTTAAAAAATCAATTAATGTTGTTGTAAGCAAGACTCGAACAAGGGATATATGTCATTTAAAGCAACCATCTTACTACTCCACTAATTATTGTTGGTTTGTTAAATTTTCTTCCATTAAATATATAACCTTATTTTCCTTTGAATATAAATTTAAAACCTTCACCTAAAACCTTTAATTAAATTATTTACAATATTGAAAGAACCCAAACTCATTTTAGGAAATAAGAGAAAAAAAAAAAATTTTTTTTTTTTTCCAGATTATCCCCACTGCGGCGCAGTGGGGCTAAACCTGCCCACTGCGGCGCAGTGGGTATCTACTGTCCATTTTTTTTCAAAACTCCATCTTGACACTTAAAATCAACTTGTAACTTCCTAGCTCAAAACCAAACTTCATAATACCACATTTCTAAGTTCAAATAAGTTTTAGACTCAGAAATAAGCATGACAAAAGTATCCTTTGACCAAACATTCATTTTACAACCAAACGGGTCATTTTACCCAAGTTGACACATTACAAAAGACAACATTAAAAATTGGAAATTTCGGCATGACCCATTCGTAAAATCATCATCCAAACCTGTTACGGATTATGAGTTCCTCCAAAACATATTTAAACAAAATCAATACATTACCACTACAAAACGACCCATTTAAAATACCCAAAACTTGAGTCTAACACTAGACATCATAATAATTTTCCAAAAAGACATAACAAGAGTACAAAGAGCCGATAGTTCAAAGGGGTCGCTATGGGTCCTATTACCAATTCCATTATCCGCATTTAGCTAAAGCAATCAATATCCAAAAAGCATCTTTAACTTCAATCTTTACATTGCTTAACTTTCTTCCGCATCCGGGACCACCTATAAAAAGGTAAACAACTAAAAGGATAAGCCAAAGCTTAGTGAATACCATTGCATACGCTTATACACACGAAGGAGGGCAAAGTACAAGGACTTTTACATGTAACCTATGACA
The DNA here is from genome assembly GCA_034093135.1 of Erigeron breviscapus. Classification (NCBI taxonomy): domain Eukaryota; kingdom Viridiplantae; phylum Streptophyta; class Magnoliopsida; order Asterales; family Asteraceae; genus Erigeron; species Erigeron breviscapus. The sequence continues at coordinate 81,391,905 of CM067172.1, read as the reverse complement.
CCGTCATGCCACATTTACATGCTCACCTTGCACACTAAACAACATATATGGATTAACAACTTCGACATGGTGGTCTTTCCACACATGGATAAACAACTTCAACATGGTGGTCCTTCCACACATGGATAAACAACTTCAACATGGTGGTCTTTCCACACATGGATAAACAACTTCAACATGGTGGTCTTTCCACACATGGATAAACAACTTCAACATGGTGGTCTTTCCACACATGGATAAACACTATCGGGATTCTTAGGCCCCGGAGGTTCTTAGGCCTCAACAATACTATGCCCCAAATGGGCCTGACGCCGAATCAATTACCACACATGGATAAACAACTTCAACATGGTGGTCTTTCCACACATGGATAAACAACTTCAACATGATGTGGTCAATTGACCCAACGTATATATAATCGTATGCAAGAGTACTCACCTCCTTCGCGACAACCAAATCCATGATGACCATCTAACAATCATATTGCTTTTCACCTAGCAACGATTCACAATTTACACATATAAGGTCATCAAGCTCAATTACTTCATACATAAGGCTATCAAGCCATACTTTACAATCTTTACTATCATCTCAAAGCCCAACCCTATTTTACATAATTCGCATTCTCATCAATTTCAAAGGTTGGCTTCTTTCAAAATCTCATTTTACTTTCACAATAAAGTGGCCATGCCATCTCATTATTCAAAATTATCATATTTTCGTATATGACCAAGCTGCCTTCAAACTAGCATAACTCAAGTTCTACTTATTCTTTTTACTTGATTCCAGTGGCCAAATTTAGATGACACATACACCTACATTTTATCTTTAGTGACCAACATGTGAATTGTCTTTCAAAGATGACTTCTGGTCGTTTTAAAAACCAAAACTGCTGTTGTTAAACAGCTTTGACCTTACTGACTTCAAATGACCATAACTTGAGTTCTACACAATATTTCGACCTCATTCCAGTGGCCACTTCTTCTTAACACATTTTAGCACATTTTATATTCAGTGACCAACACAAGATTTGACTCATATACGTGAGTTTTACTCGTTTTAAAAACTGACACAGAATCATTTTTGCTGAAAGATCAGCATGACGCTACTGAATTCAAAAATTCATAACTGGAGTTCTACTTCGTATTTTCAACCCATTCCAGTGGCAAAATTTGCTTAACACAATAACCTACATTTTCTTTTTAGGACTCAACAAGTGAAAACTCTGACATGGGGGTGTTTAACTCGTTTTAAGATCAGGGTCAGAATCTGTCCAACTAATTTTCACTATCATTCAACAAAATCTATCATGCAACCCAATTAAAACCCTAAATTTGATTAAATTACAAGAACCCTAACTTGTATAGAAGCAATTTAAGTTAATTCAATAAAACCCCCAATTTTCCAAATACAATTGATTGCATGAACCCTAATTTCTAAAGGAAATCAAGAATTAGGTTAAAGGAAAATTCATTACCTTCAAGATTAGGAATTGGAATTTAGAATGAAATCACAATTGTCTTCTTCTTTCTTCTTCCTAATTTCGGCCCCATCACCACACTTAACCCTCACATTTCAATTTCTTAGATGATGGAAGATTATTATTATGATCAAGCTTTGAAGAATTTCTTGAATTACTTGGAGAATTAGAATTAAGGTAAAGATGGAATGAAGAAAAGATGAATAATGAAAAGGGTTGGTGGTGGAATTGTGATTCAACAAAAAAAAGAGAAGTGTCTGGCAACTCTTCTAAGTGCCACGACCCAATTGAGTTTTTGTGGGTATTTTACCCGCTATCCGCTAAAGTTCTAACTAAAACAATCCCATATTCAAAAATAAAATACTAGGAAACTATTTTAAATGTCAAAACTATAATAGAGGTTTATTTTCATTGGCTTAATAATTTAGGATGTTACAACTCTCCCCCACTTGGAACGGATCACGACCTCGTGATCCAAGCCGCATCTAGTGACGAAATTGCAATAAAGCTTTTCTCTCAATTTCCCATTAACACATACGACATTCTTCCATGCTTCCCAAGCACTTTGCACCATAATATAGTCTTGATTTACATTTTTCTTAAATATTTCCTCACTAGGCCAAAGACTTTTCGACATTGTCATATTTAAACTCATTTTAAAGTTCGATTTCTATTATAAGCACACGTGAAAACTTGACGGTGTAATACTTCATAAAACGAGAATTGTGAAAAATAAAATGAATTTCTTAGAAGTTTTTTTTTTTTTTGGGAGATTTCAAACAATAGTACCCTTGACGACTCGAGCAAGGATTTTGAAAGAATCGAAAACCGAGACCTTAGATTTTCCTTATATGCAACTCGTAACACGTCACTCTAAAGATAACTTCTTCATATTACACAATCACCAAAATTGAACTTGATAAGTCTCTCTCCTTTATCCGCATAAAATTCTTGCCGATATTAACCCGCTTTGAGTTGTTATTTTATCATTTCAATCTTCATATAGAATCTTTATCACTATATTCGTGCTACACAACTCTTGGTGTCCGGCTTTTCTAAAATGAATAGGGAATTGACATTTCCTATCAAACAACATTCCACTTCATCTGGGGTCACTAATAATCTCTCTTTAGATCTTGACACATCTTTGTTATACCGAACGAAAGAAGTATTCAAATTTTATAGGTTTCATGGAGCAAATTCGATTTGGTTCCATTAAGGAGAGGATTTTAAGTTCTATCATGACGTCTAGTAAGTCCGCAAAAATCTTTAGAAAATATTTCGCGTGATCTGGCTCTTCGCTTGCTTAGGTTCCCGTCGCAAATTTTCTCTTGAACCTCTTCTAAATGATTGGAGAAATCAATTGATTAGCATGTACACCGGTGAAACACATAAAGAAAGGTGAAAACTTTTCAGGCTAACAACATCCGCCACTACATGGGCTTACCGGGACGACACTTAAACTTCGTAGACATAATCTTTCGAGAGAGTTAACCAACTTCTTTGACAATGGTGAGATTTTCGTTGATTGATAAGAAAAGAAAGTTGATATGATTGAGTAAGACCGATATATTTGACGCTATAGAGAAAGAAAAACACCAAAATTTTAAAGTGAAAATGATTCCGGTGGACTTTAAACCGCGAATGGAACGATTCGTCTTGATTTCAATTAGTACTTCGTTCGACTTCTCATTCTTTTCTTCAAGCTTGCTTCACATTCTTTCTAATTAATTTGGTCAACGGTGAGACTATCTTCAAAAGGGCGGAAAAATTAAAACAACACTTGCCACCCGTCACCCACGAAACTTCTAATTTAAGTTGATCTTGTGAGTTGTCTCCATTTCGACACAACACCAATCCAATCCGGGTTAACCACGCTCCCTCTCTTGGTGATCACACGATCGAGATGATTTCACTTCTCCTAATCAGACTGATCATTTAACGAATTGACATGGAACTTTCACTTTCGTCGTATCTCCAAGACTTCACGTAAAAGAACTTTTCTGGCCGGATTGACTTTTAAGATAAACAAAACGTTGTCAATGAAAACAATACGGATTTATTTCACAACAAACGACAAGTGTGGTTCAAAAGACTCGTGGGGGTTGGAAAACCTTTAATACAATCGAAGGGTATACTACGAATTTCAAAGTGCCCATACAAGTATAGATAACATTTTCGAGAACATCTCCATTGCGTGCTATAAGTTGATGGAAACTGAAATGAAAATTCGTCTTAAAATGATAAGAAATTGCTTCTACTTGATCGAATAGGATATCAGATCTTGACCACGGGTACTCGTCTCTGATTATTACTTTATTGAGCTCACAAGTGACTAAACGCACACGCCTCCTGCTTCCTTTAATTACATAATCGCACCTCTTGGAACGAAGGGAATCACTTGAAACGGCTAGAACGAATACAATTCACGTAAAAGTATTTGGGATAATCACGAATAGCAAGAAGATTCTCCATAGACCGTGATTCCATTTGGCATTGATGATTCAACAATAAGAGACTTAACTGCCATACCATGACTGTCATAACGCACAAGCGAAAGTATCAACTGACCGCTTCATTTCTTCCGACGAAAACAATTGTAATATTACAACAGGGATTCTCAACTAGGTCGCCTTCTCCTTCCATGAAATTTGGCGTCCTTCACATATAAACGATCTTTTCTCAACATTATATCGCATGCTCCCGAAGTGAAAGAAAACAAATTGGCTCAAAAGATTTTAGATTAGGCTTTAGCTTTTATAACTACCATACTTATCGTTTACAAGTTCCTTGTTGCCATAATATCCTCACGTTCTTACAATGCTTATTTCATCTTAACTTCTATCATCATACTTCAAGTAGTCAAATACTCGTTCAAGAAAGCATGTCAATCAAAATCAAAAACACATTCGCCATACTCCGTATGGTCTTTTAACATCTACTATACAATCATCTTGATAATAGAAGTCCCAATCTCTACGACTTTATACTACCATGTAACATGTATTCATCACATTAAACTTATCAATTTAAACATGTTACTGCTCAATTGCTTTTTATCATACTTCGCATGGTCTTTCGACATATAATCTACGCAAACTTATTTAGACTATGAGTCTCCAACTTTACAACCTTATATTAACATACATAATGTGCCTTCATAACATTAATCAGCCAATTAAATCACATTACTGCACAACTGATTCTCATCGCCATATCTCGTATGGCCTTCTTAACACAATAATGATGCCACGGGTCTCACTACCCAATGGTCTTACACCAAATAAATACGATGCCATGGGTCTTACTACCCAATGGTCTTACACAAAATAATAACGATGCCATGGGTCTCACTACCCAATGGTCTTACACAAAATAATGTCACACTTCATTCGCATACATTCAACATTCATCAACTATTCAACATACTTTCTCCTTATAAGTGACAACCATCTTTTAAACTTATAAATCAAATTCCACTTTTATGGCCTCATTGCCGATTATTCAAGTAAAACTTTTGCTCTATCGCATTCGCATACAAACAAGCAAATACACATTAGCATGCATTTCACGTTTACTATGTATTTATCATACCTTCTTCTTTACTATCATCAAGCAATATATTAACTCATAAACCAATCTCAAATTTTCAATTCTTACCATTCAATAAACCAGTTAGCATGCAAAGCTCATATTCTATCATACTTAGATATCAACGAGTAAAAACATAAAATAATTCACATTGCCAAATAAGGTCTCCAACCTATGGCTTCGCACTAACATACTTCCATATTTAACGGACTTAACTTGAGCTATTATAATATGTGATCATAATAACGCTGCAGTCATTATGATGATTACTTATTATAACACCTCAAGTGAACTGCGCTAAATACTTCCATATGTCACTAGAAACCAACTATGCACATAAGGTCAAGTCACCTCTATGGTTTAAGTCTAGGTATCCGTGTAATAATAAAATACCTAAATCCCTTAAACCACGGCTTTGATACCACTTGAAAGAACCCAAACTCATTTTAGGAAAATAAGAGAAAAAAATTTTTTTTTTTTTTTCCAGATTATCCCCACTGCGGCGCAGTGGGGCTAAACCTGCCCACTGCGGCGCAGTGGGTATCTACTGTCCATTTTTTTTCAAAACTCCATCTTGACACTTAAAATCAACTTGTAACTTCCTAGCTCAAAACCAAACTTCATAATACCACATTTCTAAGTTCAAATAAGTTTTAGACTCGGAAATAAGCATGACAAAAGTATCCTTTGACCAAACATTCATTTTACAACCAAACGGGTCATTTTACCCAGGTTGACACATTACAAAAGACAACATTAAAAATTGGAAATTTCGGCATGACCCATTCGTAAAATCATCATCCAAACCTGTTACGGATTATGAGTTCCTCCAAAACATATTTAAACAAAATCAATACATTACCACTACAAAACGACCCATTTAAAATACCCAAAACTTGAGTCTAACACTAGACATCATAATAATTTTCCAAAAAGACATAACAAGAGTACAAAGAGCCGATAGTTCAAAGGGGTCGCTATGGGTCCTATTACCAATTCCATTATCCGCATTAAGCTAAAGCAATCAATATCCAAAAAGCATCTTTAACTTCAATCTTTACATTGCTTAACTTTCTTCCGCATCCGGGACCACCTATAAAAAGGTAAACAACTAAAAGGATAAGCCAAAGCTTAGTGAATACCATTGCATACGCTTATACACACGAAGGAGGGCAAAGTACAAGGACTTTTACATGTAACCTATGACACCGTCATGCCACATTTACATGCTCACCTTGCACACTAAACAACATATATGGATTAACAACTTCGACATGGTGGTCTTTCCACACATGGATAATCCACTTCAACATGGTGGTCTTTCCACACATGGATAATCAACTTCAACATGGTGGTCTTTCCACACATGGATAAACAACTTCCACATGGTGGTCTTTCCACACATGGATAAACAACTTCAACATGGTGGTCTTTCCACACATGGATAAACAACTTCAACATGGTGGTCTTTCCACACATGGATAAACACTATCGGGATTCTTAGGCCCCGGAGGTTCTTAGGCCTCAACAATACTATGCCCCAAATGGGCCTGACGCCGAATCAATTACCACACATGGATAAACTAACTTCAACATGGTGGTCTTTCCACACATGGATAAACAACTTCAACATGATGTGGTCAATTGACCCAACGTATATATAATCGTATGCAAGAGTACTCACCTCCTTCGCGACAACCAAATCCATGATGACCATCTAACAATCATATTGCTTTTCACCTAGCAACGATTCACAATTTACACATATAAGGTCATCAAGCTCAATTACTTCATACATAAGGCTATCAAGCCATACTTTACAATCTTTACTATCATCTCAAAGCCCAACCCTATTTTACATAATTCGCATTCTCATCAATTTCAAAGGTTGGCTTCTTTCAAAATCTCATTTTACTTTCACAATAAAGTGGCCATGCCATCTCATTATTCAAAATTATCATATTTTCGTATATGACCAAGCTGCCTTCAAACTAGCATAACTCAAGTTCTACTTATTCTTTTTACTTGATTCCAGTGGCCAAATTTAGATGACACATACACCTACATTTTATCTTTAGTGACCAACATGTGAATTGTCTTTCAAAGATGACTTCTGGTCGTTTTAAAAACCAAAACTGCTGTTGTTAAACAGCTTTGACCTTACTGACTTCAAATGACCATAACTTGAGTTCTACACAATATTTCGACCTCATTCCAGTGGCCACTTCTTCTTAACACATTTTAGCACATTTTATATTCAGTGACCAACACAAGATTTGACTCATATACGTGAGTTTTACTCGTTTTAAAAACTGACACAGAATCATTTTTGCTGAAAGATCAGCATGACGCTACTGAATTCAAAAATTCATAACTGGAGTTCTACTTCGTATTTTCAACCCATTCCAGTGGCAAAATTTGCTTAACACAATAACCTACATTTTCTTTTTAGGACTCAACAAGTGAAAACTCTGACATGGGGGTGTTTAACTCGTTTTAAGATCAGGGTCAGAATCTGTCCAACTAATTTTCACTATCATTCAACAAAATCTATCATGCAACCCAATTAAAACCCTAAATTTGATTAAATTACAAGAACCCTAACTTGTATAGAAGCAATTTAACTTAATTCAATAAAACCCCCAATTTTCCAAATACAATTGATTGCATGAACCCTAATTTCTAAAGGAAATCAAGAATTAGGTTAAAGGAAAATTCATTACCTTCAAGATTAGGAATTGGAATTTAGAATGAAATCACAATTGTCTTCTTCTTTCTTCTTCCTAATTTCGGCCCCATCACCACACTTAACCCTCACATTTCAATTTCTTAGATGATGGAAGATTATTATTATGATCAAGCTTTGAAGAATTTCTTGAATTACTTGGAGAATTAGAATTAAGGTAAAGATGGAATGAAGAAAAGATGAATAATGAAAAGGGTTGGTGGTGGAATTGTGATTCAACAAAAAAAAGAGAAGTGTCTGGCAACTCTTCTAAGTGCCACGACCCAATTGAGTTTTTGTGGGTATTTTACCCGCTATCCGCTAAAGTTCTAACTAAAACAATCCCATATTCAAAAATAAAATACTAGGAAACTATTTTAATGTCAAAACTATAATAGAGGTTTATTTTCATTGGCTTAATAATTTAGGATGTTACAATATATGTCATCAACCCTTAAAATAACTACATTACCCTTTTACATCAATAACTTTTATATTAATAACCACACCGCTACCGCCAACGTCGTTACTGCCACCCGTTTTCGTCATCGCCAACGCATTGCGCAGGTACCCTTCAAGTGAAAACAAAGAAGGATATAGTTAGTTTACTTTAACATTCTACCTTAACTATATCAATCTAAATTTAACCTAAACAAGTTTGGATAATTGGATATTACTCATTTTAATTTGAATAACTATATTTATATAACATATTAATACTAATACCCGTACGATGTACGGATTGACTATATATAAGTGAAATATATGATTTTATAATTTTGTAACTGAATGATATTATAGACAAAGTAGAAATATATATAAAAAAGGGTTTAAAGTTTTTTAAAAAATAGACAAAAGTAAAACTAAAAAAATTAACTAAATTATATGAACTTACAGTTATTATTAATCAAAATTAATGATATTAAAGAAGGTTTTTCGCATTATAGTACTAATCTATTAAACAATATGGTACTTACCTTATTTTTTATTTGAGTTCCATTCATAAACTTTATTTAAGATACATATTAAAATTTTAATTCAATAAGATAACAATTTGTAAATTAGGATCGGATAAGTCAAGAAGAAATACCTCCACTAAGTTTGAATTAAATTAAATTTAATTATATATTAGCTATACTAGATTTAATACCCGTATGATGTACGGATGTTTGTATATATAGAATAATAAGTCGTACCATTACTACATATAGTTATGTTGCTATTGATATTGGCATATCGATTAAATTTAATAAATATGTTTTGTTAGAATTATTCACAACGTAAAACAAATAGAACGTATTGTTGCCTAACTATATGCTAATTAACTGTCATACTATAGATAGATTTAATTAACCAAACTTACCAAAAGAAGATCCAATTATTTAGTATCAGCTGCTATATATTTACTCTATAGAAAATATACACTTGGAAACAAAATATAATCTATGGAAATAAAAAGATAAATAACAAAAAAGATAAATAACAAATATATATTTACTCTATAAACAAAACTTAGTGTTTCGTATCATAAATTCATAATTATAACAACTATGCAGATAAATGAAAATTGTTAGTTCAAATAGAATACACATCATAAATTTAAGTATAATAACTTATTAAAAAAAATTAACAAAAAGAAAAAATTTAATAAAACTAAAACATAACAGATACATGTAATTAAGAGTGTATAGTACCTTGCCTTTCAAAAATAAGGAGAAAGATAACACCTGTTAACGTTTTAAATGTGACAATTGTTATACGTAGTGTCGACTACAAAAACCCTTTGTACTAAAAATCCTTAATGGTGTTGTGGCATATATATGTGTTTATATTTATATAAATGGATAAATATATTAGCAATCCTATACTAATTCAAATTAATGGTATATCTAATAGCAAATTCGATAAACTTAAATTTCTTTTCGTCATAAATTAAAATTTCGTTTGTTTCTTTATATTGAAGTTTATTATTTTTAAATAGTTAACGACATTTTTTACCAGGGAAGTAAGTAAACAATATAAATATAATGATAATTTGATTAGTATAAGGAATATACAAATTAGGATATAAGCTAAAAAGGACACATGTCGCTTAAATATTAAGCCACGTGTCGATTAAAAGATACTACAATCCTGTTTTAGTTTATTGGTAGATAAATAAGATAATATGTAAATTAGGATCGGATAAGTCAAGAAGAAATACCTCCACTGAATTCATATTAAATTTAATTATATATTAGGTATTTAATTTAATAGTTAAGATATTGCGATAAATATAAACCACTTGGTCTTAAATCAAGTGCCTCTTTGGGGGTTCTGTGGTCAAATCTCAATTCTCCATGGTTTCAGACATTTACCTCTTCAGACGCGTGCGAGCCATGTTATCGCACCCTTAGTCTCCAAAGGTGCCTTCGGGTTCCAGGCGCTAGCATACTTTCCTCTTGGATGTCACTGTTAGAGTTCGAATCACTAACCAACTAACACGTCGTTCTATAAAAAAAATTAAAAAAGTAAAAAAATAAAAAATATTACGATAAATATAAGAATTTGAATTATATAAGGTATCTAAATAGTAAGATTTACTTAGAGCATTTGTAATGGCAATACTACCACACCAAGGTGGTAGTGACACATCATCACCACACCACTACCACACTACAATCACACAACTTCCAAAACAATAACTCTAAAATTATATCTTACATATCCCAATAACCAATAAAAAAAAAAAAAAAAAAAAAAAAAAAAAAAAAAAAAAAAAAAAAAAAAAAAAAAAAAAAAAAAAAAAAAAAAAAAAAAAAAAAAAAAAAAAAAAAAAAAAAAAAAAAAAAAAAAAAAAAAAAAAAAAAAAAAAAAAAAAAAAAAAAAAAAAAAAAAAAAAAAAAAAAAAAAAAAAAAAAAAAAAAAAAAAAAAAAAAAAAAAAAAAAAAAAAAAAAAAAAAAAAAAAAAAAAAAAAAAAAAAAAAAAAAAAAAAAAAAAAAAAAAAAAAAAAAAAAAAAAAAAAAAAAAAAAAAAAAAAAAAAAAAAAAAAAAAAAAAAAAAAAAAAAAAAAAAAAAAAAAAAAAAAAAAAAAAAAAAAAAAAAAAAAAAAAAAAAAAAAAAAAAAAAAAAAAAAAAAAAAAAAAAAAAAAAAAAAAAAAAAAAAAAAAAAAAAAAAAAAAAAAAAAAAAAAAAAAAAAAAAAAAAAAAAAAAAAAAAAAAAAAAAAAAAAAAAAAAAAAAAAAAAAAAAAAAAAAAAAAAAAAAAAAAAAAAAAAAAAAAAAAAAAAAAAAAAAAAAAAAAAAAAAAAAAAAAAAAAAAAAAAAAAAAAAAAAAAAAAAAAAAAAAAAAAAAAAAAAAAAAAAAAAAAAAAAAAAAAAAAAAAAAAAAAAAAAAAAAAAAAAAAAAAAAAAAAAAAAAAAAAAAAAAAAAAAAAAAAAAAAAAAAAAAAAAAAAAAAAAAAAAAAAAAAAAAAAAAAAAAAAAAAAAAAAAAAAAAAAAAAAAAAAAAAAAAAAAAAAAAAAAAAAAAAAAAAAAAAAAAAAAAAAAAAAAAAAAAAAAAAAAAAAAAAAAAAAAAAAAAAAAAAAAAAAAAAAAAAAAAAAAAAAAAAAAAAAAAAAAAAAAAAAAAAAAAAAAAAAAAAAAAAAAAAAAAAAAAAAAAAAAAAAAAAAAAAAAAAAAAAAAAAAAAAAAAAAAAAAAAAAAAAAAAAAAAAAAAAAAAAAAAAAAAAAAAAAAAAAAAAAAAAAAAAAAAAAAAAAAAAAAAAAAAAAAAAAAAAAAAAAAAAAAAAAAAAAAAAAAAAAAAAGTTAGTTAGTAAGGGAAAAAAAAAAAAAAAAAAAAAAAAAAAAAAAAAAAAAAAAAAAAAAAAAAAAAAAAAAAAAAAAAAAAAAATTATCGTGAAGAATAAAAAAAAAAAAAAAAAAAAAAAAAAAAAAAAAAAAAAAAAAAAAAAAAAAAAAAAAAAAAAAAAAAAAAAAAAAAGCCTTAATTCTGTTTTAGTATATTGACTAGAGCTATATCCCGTGTTAACATACGGATTGCTTCTACAAATTTTGTTCGGATATTCTTGAAAGTCACACTTAATTTAAAAGCATTTGTCCAATTAAAACATTTCTTCATTAATAGACAAACTCATTAGGCACGACACACAACACACATAACTGCATATCAACTTCAATTCAATTAGGATAATCATCCTAAGTGTGCCTATCCTGCATTAGTTCCCACATTGTCACACATATCTTCATTATCTGCATATAAGTGTGCCCTGCATCACACCCGACTAGATGATCAACCAAAAGACTAATCATCGTACGTCGTTAAGGAATGGCAAGCCAATCCAAGAGTAATCCGTATGTGGAGGTTGGTCAAACCCCTCGTATTACTCGCCCTGCATTATAAAGACCATGTTGCAAGGAGCCACCCAAGCAACAACTACGTCAACGTACTCGTCCGGCTAAGACTTGTACGGGTTAAGCTTAACACTTTCCCTGCATTATATTTACGAGCTCGATCCCACACATAATGGTTTAGGAAACACACATAACTGCATATCAACTTCAATTCAATTAGGATAATCATCCTAAGTGTGCCTATCCTGCATTAGTTCCCACATTGTCACACATATCTTCATTATCTGCATATAAGTGTGCCCTGCATCACACCCGACTAGATGATCAACCAAAAGACTAATCATCGTACGTCGTTAAGGAATGGCAAGCCAATCCAAGAGTAATCCGTATGTGGAGGTTGGTCAAACCCCTCGTATTACTCGCCCTGCATTATAAAGACCATGTTGCAAGGAGCCACCCAAGCAACAACTACGTCAACGTACTCGTCCGGCTAAGACTTGTACGGGTTAAGCTTAACACTTTCCCTGCATTATATTTACGAGCTCGATCCCACACATAATGGTTTAGGAAACACACATAACTGCATATCAACTTCAATTCAATTAGGATAATCATCCTAAGTGTGCCTATCCTGCATTAGTTCCCACATTGTCACACATATCTTCATTATCTGCATATAAGTGTGCCCTGCATCACACCCGACTAGATGATCAACCAAAAGACTAATCATCGTACGTCGTTAAGGAATGGCAAGCCAATCCAAGAGTAATCCGTATGTGGAGGTTGGTCAAACCCCTCGTATTACTCGCCCTGCATTATAAAGACCATGTTGCAAGGAGCCACCCAAGCAACAACTACGTCAACGTACTCGTCCGGCTAAGACTTGTACGGGTTAAGCTTAACACTTTCCCTGCATTATATTTACGAGCTCGATCCCACACATAATGGTTTAGGAAACACACATAACTGCATATCAACTTCAATTCAATTAGGATAATCATCCTAAGTGTGCCTATCCTGCATTAGTTCCCACATTGTCACACATATCTTCATTATCTGCATATAAGTGTGCCCTGCATCACACCCGACTAGATGATCAACCAAAAGACTAATCATCGTACGTCGTTAAGGAATGGCAAGCCAATCCAAGAGTAATCCGTATGTGGAGGTTGGTCAAACCCCTCGTATTACTCGCCCTGCATTATAAAGACCATGTTGCAAGGAGCCACCCAAGCAACAACTACGTCAACGTACTCGTCCGGCTAAGACTTGTACGGGTTAAGCTTAACACTTTCCCTGCATTATATTTACGAGCTCGATCCCACACATAATGGTTTAGGAAACACACATAACTGCATATCAACTTCAATTCAATTAGGATAATCATCCTAAGTGTGCCTATCCTGCATTAGTTCCCACATTGTCACACATATCTTCATTATCTGCATATAAGTGTGCCCTGCATCACACCCGACTAGATGATCAACCAAAAGACTAATCATCGTACGTCGTTAAGGAATGGCAAGCCAATCCAAGAGTAATCCGTATGTGGAGGTTGGTCAAACCCCTCGTATTACTCGCCCTGCATTATAAAGACCATGTTGCAAGGAGCCACCCAAGCAACAACTACGTCAACGTACTCGTCCGGCTAAGACTTGTACGGGTTAAGCTTAACACTTTCCCTGCATTATATTTACGAGCTCGATCCCACACATAATGGTTTAGGAAACACACATAACTGCATATCAACTTCAATTCAATTAGGATAATCATCCTAAGTGTGCCTATCCTGCATTAGTTCCCACATTGTCACACATATCTTCATTATCTGCATATAAGTGTGCCCTGCATCACACCCGACTAGATGATCAACCAAAAGACTAATCATCGTACGTCGTTAAGGAATGGCAAGCCAATCCAAGAGTAATCCGTATGTGGAGGTTGGTCAAACCCCTCGTATTACTCGCCCTGCATTATAAAGACCATGTTGCAAGGAGCCACCCAAGCAACAACTACGTCAACGTACTCGT
>CM067172.1:81330245-81372745 GCA_034093135.1 Erigeron breviscapus | reverse complement strand
GATGATGATTTTTGTTTACCTGATTTCAGAATTTAAGTAAAACGAGCTTTTGTAGCTGTCAAAACGAATGCCTAACAGTTCAACTGAGACAATTTGAGTGGACTTTTGGATCGTTAAGTAATATATACGAAGATGACATAGAAGAAGTTGAAATTTATCAATAATTCTAAAAGAGCGTCTTTATTGACATTCCCGTTATTTCCATGATAACATGTATCAATTTTTTTTTGTTGTACCTTGCTAATGTTGTATTTTATCTTATTTTTGAAAATCAAACAATGCTTTTAATACTCACCAAATTACAACTCACCAGGCAACGATTAAGTGATCTTATAGGTTGTTTGGGATTGCTTATTTTTTTGCTTATCTACTTATTGCTTGTTTTTTTAAACAGATTACTCAATAACAAACATTATGTTGGAAACTGCTTATCTGATTATTTTATAAGTAGTAACGCTTTTTTATAAGCAGGTACCTGCTTATTTTTTTCCAACAGAAAACCGCTTATCAAACCAATCCCAAACACCCCCTTAATTAAGAAATAAGCATAAAACACTGTAGACAGTTATCTAGTAATATTTTGGCCTCATAGGTTATTCATTTGAGGATCATATTGTGTCTTTTAGTGAAGATGTATATGACATTGTCCTGTAAAGGTCAAAGTGTCAAACTGCCTTTGTTTTCAGTATACTAATGAATAACACAATTCATTTAGCAGTTTGCTTACGTGCATCAGAATTTAGAAGTGCCTTAAAATGTTCTATATACGTGTTAAGAATGTCACTTTTTGGTATATGATTTGAAAATTTTCATTGAACATGTTTGCAGTGCGAAGACTCGATCTTATTCTAGAGCCTACATCGACTTTAAGCAACCAGAGGATGTGATTGAGTTTGCTGAGTTCTTTAACGGACATGTGTTTGTCAATGAAAAGGGTAATGCTGACTGTCTACATTTAAGAGCAAAAATGGCATCACATTTATTCTCTTAATGTGCTTTAGTAGTTCTTGTTCAGTCACTTCTTTGTTTTAATATATAACGGAGAAGAAGGGCTTAACGTATTACCTTGTGTCAGGCACCCAATGCAAAACCATAGTTGAGTACGCGCCTTCACAGCGTGTTCCAAAGCATTGGTCTAAGAAAGATGGACGTGAAGGGACTATAGACAAAGGTATTTAAGATGGTTTTCTAGCTAGCTAGTGTATCTACTCTTGCTAGACTTTCGTTGCTTTTATATTCCATAATTAACTTTATGATGAATTTATAGATCCTCAGTATCTCGAATTTCTTGAATTAATTTCGAAGCCTGTTGAGAACCTTCCGAGTGCAGAGTTGCAGCTGGAAAGAAAGGAAGCTGAACGAGCTGGTTAGTCCTATAGCTTGTTCAATATGTAGGCTCATGCAATGAGCTTAAACTTGATCATTAGAAATGGACATATTTGATACATGTATATATCATATGGAATTGAGTTACCTCCCTTTTTTCTTGACTTTGTTTTAAAAGGTGCCGCTAAAGAAGCCCCTATAGTTACCCCTTTAATGGATTTTATTCGCCAGAAAAGAGCTGCCAAGAGTGTACCTCGGGTAGGATTTATGTTTCTTCATATTTGCATATCTAATCAACTTTTAAGATATTAGGTTGCTATTGACAGGAAAAGATTGTGCTTTTTTTGTTGTTGCAAAAGCCCTGGAAAGAACTGACATGATAGAGAAATATTAGATAATTTGTTTTCTAGTTCTCCTAATGCATAAACTTGCCCCTTGTAACTTACAGTTTTGTTGCTTGTTTCATGGGTTCAGTATTTAGCATACAGTTACTATAGTAGTTATTAATCTATTATGATTACTATAAAAGTTACTAAGTCACATGTACGCGACCTTACCGTGTCTGAATTCTGATGACCTATTTCAGAGGTCTTTGATTAATGGGAAATTGGCGAGAAGGGCTACCGGTGCACCGTCTTCAAGCTCAAGTTCTGCTGCACCGAAACATGGTTCTGACAGGAGGAGAACTTCAACCACCATGGTATCTGAGTTCTTACAGACATATTTTTTTTTTGAAAGTTAAAGGGTGAACTTAAAATGGATCTCTTGTTACTCGAGGCTCATTACTTCTTTTTTCTAACATGACAAGAACATGCTTGGATTTTAATTTTTATCACAGGACAGTTATGTCCTCATTAAATATCACTATACAACATGCCGAGTGTTGTAGTGCTTCATTTTTTTATTTTAAAAAATTTATGGACGCCAAGGAGTCAAATTCAAAGTCGAATTTGCTTTTGTAGTTTGTTTGGTTATCCTTTTTCTGTACTATTTTATAAGGTAGAATCAATTTATTGGCATGGCATTTGGAAAATGGCCCTTCAATATTTAGTAATTTTTGGTTCTGCTTTGTGTAGTTTTCTCTGTTGTGCATGGCTGATGAACTATCTTCAACATTTTTTTCCCCTTATTGACAGTATGTCCCACGGGATACTGCGAAAGGCAGAGGTGGCAAAGAAAAGTCAACCTACGTTCAGGTGCACAAGCATGATGATCAGCCGCTTTCTGAAAAAGCCACGGGGTCATCTTCTGCGTCTGGAAGTGTGGTGCTGGAGGATGGAAGGGGTATTTCTCACCACCCTGATCTTTTTTGCTCCATAATTGTTGTCCCTTTCTTTATGTATGCTGTTCTGATGCATACATATACCTGTATCATGCATCTAAACATTCTTGTGCATAATACATATCTGTTAATATGTATATTATAATAATATGCATCCTGCAATGATGTATCTATATTCTTATGATGTTAATATGTACATGTATACTCATCTATACATATACTGGAGACTGGTTAAGGCAAGAAATCCCGTGTGGATGGGTCAATGTATTATGACCCAAGAATCGTCCCTTGTCTCTAGACCCCAACTAATGGCGCATACCATATCTATCATGTGAAACTTGCAATAATAATACCTGGCTCCCATTTTTAGGAGCTATATTTGTTTTAGAATGCGAGTATCTTGAGTGAATACAACACAAACTCATAGAACTTTATCATTTTGAACTGGTACAGGTTCTTCTGGAACCTCTGATATTGGGAAAAAGAAAATTCTGCTCTTGAAAGGAAAGGAAAAGGAAATTTCCAATGTAGGTTCTTGATTTCTTTTCTTCTTTTTTTTTTTTTTTTTGCCAAGTTTGGTTTTTGTATTGTTATCTGTCTTGGAACACATTTCTGATGGTTCTATTGTTACTTGGATGCCAGATACAGCAGAGTTCATCGTCTGTTAAACTTTCCCATGGTTCTGGTGGTCCCAAACAGAACCAGCAACGAGAGGCCAGTAGTGGGAGGATTATCAGAAGCATACTTGTCAACAAGGATGCACGACAACATCAGTCTGAACAACAGAACCAGACTCCAAACCGGGATATTGTGGACAGAAGACCACCAAGACCTTCCAATGCACCACTACTCTTGAAGGATTCTAACGGATTGCCAGATGATCATGATACACATGGGTTTCACAATGAGAAGCATGACAAGCGTAGTACTAGGAACAAGGACAGACCCGACCGTGGTGTTTGGACTCCTCTTAGGCGTTCTGATGGATCACATGCCAGTGATGAATCCCTTTCATCTCATAATTCTCAATCTTCCCAAGTGCAACCAGATTTTGCAGAAGGTGTGGCCATCACATATCTAATGTTGGCAGGAGCAAAACGTGGGTTGGTTGGGTAACAGATGGAACGGGCAATATTTGGTTGGTTCTAGCCGTATTGACTAAAACACTTGTCTAAATCTTTTACTTTTTTTTTTCTTGATATCATAAATAATTTGTGTCAATTATGATTATAAAACTAAAAATGTTAACCATACAACCAGCTGAAACCAACTTAAAAGAAAACCGATTATAAACCTTCAGTCCATAAATACCTTTAGGCTTTAGGTGGTTGGTGTTAATGGTTTTATTATCTATCATTAGCCATTAAAATTGGGTTATAAATGACCAACCACATAATAGGTGGTTACTAAAAGTTAGCTGTTATTCATAAATCATAACTCCATCGTGTCCCTTCCAGAGATAATATATCATTTCAATGATAATCTAGGTTTATAAATGATTTATATGCATTCATTAAAACTACACTTTGGGAGACTCTTAAGTTCTTAACCCACTTGACCCGTTTCTTTTCTGAATTTTGATTGTCCCGTATGATCCTTTTAAGAATTTGCTACCTGTAGTAGCTAATGCTGTCATGAGATTTGAAACACAGAATTAGTCAAGATTGTACCTTGCAGATGTCTGCTTGCCACTGAGTTGTACCGTATAATCATATTGTAAGTGGTTCAACAGGAACTCATGGAGAGGTGAAGTACCCGTCAAATGCCAGAGGTGGGGAATTTAAACCGATTGGAAGTGGACGTGGTGGTCATTTCTCAGCTGATAATGGTTAGTTTACTTTGTAAAAGCTGAAGTACGGTACATTAGTGCAATGATATATATGCATGCTATTCTATAAATCGGAAAAATAATCTCTCAACTATGTTCCATTATATATGTTTTACCTTATGGTAAGCAATGAGAAAAGGTTAAAAAGTTAGAGAGGCAAGATTTTTCATGCTAGCCGTGATGTGTAGATAAATATGTAGGGTCCCAAAAACATGGTGGTCGACGAGGACAATCTCACAATACAGCTAAGGATGCAGATGGGTATCCAAACTTAAGTGAGGGAAAACCTTCGAAAAGAGGAGTTTCTACTGGCCATGGTTCTCATGAGGTGTGTTTTGCTTTAGTTTGAGGCCAAAGAGTTGTCTCATTTGCATTTGCATTTGCATTCTATGTGTCTCTCTAATTTACTAATACAATGTGATGACATTTCAGAAACAGGTCTGGATTCAGAAGTCAAGTTCTGGTCCTTAGTCTTCTCAGTAAGGTAATCCTTTTCCTCAAAAATTGCAATGTTTTACTTGACATGTGGATTTTATAGTAAACTGCAAACTCTAAGAACACTTGTGAACCAAAAATAATATCGTCAATTTCTTTTTAAGACTGCTAATGTTCAAGTTGGTAAATTTTGAATTGGATACTTGCCAAATAAGAAATGCTGCTTTTTAATACCATCACAAAGGCGGCACCATTGTCGAAGATAGGTAAATAGTTCAATTTTTTTTCAACGGTTGGCTAATAGATCTCGATTAGATTCTGTTTTGGTATCTTCTGGTTTTTATGTTAACTGAAACCATATAATTTACTGTTGCTGATTGCAGTTGTGATTGAAGACATGGTTTTTAAACAGTATTGAAGTTGGGAGATGAGGAAGTTTTCTTTTGCTAGCTTCATGATCCAAGAAGAAGCAAAAATGATCATGAAGTGAAGAAGGCTGCTCTGCTTATTTGTGAGACCCTAGGGTAGGACGGAGGTCCAACCCTACTTACAAACGGAACAGTGAAAGGAAGCTGAACAGGAACAGCAGTGATGTGTTTATTTCTTGAATGAAAAAAGTAAGTGTCCCTTTTTATCGGGAGCCTGCGTGTCCACCAAAGCTATGGTTATGAATATTGTTTACATGGCTTGTCTGGTGGTCTTTATATAGGCGATTTTTAATGATTTGAAGGCTGCCTGTAAATACTAACTTGCAATGTTGTGTTGCCTTATGATATATGAGCATGTTTCTATGGTGTTTTGTAACCGTGGTTTGTGATGTGGACATGCCATGCCATCAACTTTTGTGCCATTCCACCAGCTTTTAAAGTTCTTTTATTTTGTCTGCTTGCGTGATTTGGGTTTACCCATTGGCAAGGGTGTTATGATCATGTTTTCCATATCTGCATCCGAAAGACGGGGAATGAAATAACGACTAATTTGGAGAAATACCAATTGCATGTGATCATTTGATCTCCCATGCCACAAGTTAACATGTTGTGTTATTGGTATCTAAGATGTTAAATATATGAAAGCAACAAGTCCGTATTTTGAAACACTAGACAAATGCTCGCGCGATGCGGTGGTTTGGCACGGCGGCAATGAGGTGTTGGAGGCGGCAACGGGTGGTGGTAGCAGCGTGAGTATTAATGTAAAAGTGATTTATGTAAAAGGGAATGACATAATTATTTTAAAGGTTGAAGGATGTATTTGTAAAAGTGATTTATGTAAAAGGGAATGATATAATTATTTTAAAGGTTGAAGGATGTATGTTGTAAATGATTTCATTAATTAAGGTATTATAATTGTTTTAGATAAAGATCTTTTAAATTAGTGAATAAAAGAAATGAATATACTAGAGTTATACTTTACTGTAATAATCAAATGATCCATATACCAATAAATAGATTTTTGGTGTTGAGGAAGATTTAAAAAACATCATATACAAGCTCATTAGCTCAATTTAATGAAGAAAAAAGAATCATTTATACTACTATATAAAAATTATAACCCCATGTTGAAAGTTTAAAAAAAATGACCAAAATACCCTTAATGAAATTAAATCACCATCAACCCTTAATATTAAATTACACCATTAGTCCTATTATATTATAAAATATCTCTACTAACCCCTTTAAATCAAATATGTTTACCTACACCAATTGATGCCGCCACCACCGTCACCATCTGTCGCCGCCATCACACCACTGTCATTGTCGGCTCGCCGCCGTATTGTGCGGGTATCATGCTCGTCAATATTTATAAAAAAGAAAAAAAAAACAGAGTAACAAAATTGAAGAATTTGATATATGAATTCAATTGGGGCCTACTGAGATCTCCAATTATCCAACTCATTATTAATTATTACGTACTAAAAATACGGATGATTGCTTACCTAATGTAAAATGTTTGTTCACTTTGTAGTATGTAAATATAGCATTGTCTATTTGAAAATGAATAATAAATAAGAGTTAATAATAATTCCAAACAGGTTGGGGGGGCTAGTTTTTGGTTGGTTATGGTTTAGTGGTGTATGGGCATAACAAAGAAAGCGTGGCAACTTTCAAACTAGAATTAAAACAACAAATCAATTTCATCAGTCTGTCTATCACTTATTATAACTTTGGTTGGGTTATGGATATATGTTAAAATCAAGTAATGATCATGGCAGCAGCAGTAGCTGGAACTAGCTCTTTGTTCTTCTTCAAACCAACCACTACTGGTCGTTCTTGTTTGGACTACAAGCAACCAGCTCCTTATTATAATGCCAACCTAATACGACCACAACCTAGTAGTCGTCGTAATTTTAGGATTTTCGCTTCCAACGTTGTTGTCACTGACGAGGAAACCCCTTCATTTTCGACTTCATCGTCTTCTACAATCACTCAAACCAATTCTTTCTCAGGTATCATCATCAGTTCATAACTCTAGCTCTTTATATTAGTATTATTTTTGTACTAGTTGTATCGAACATGTGTTTGTGCTCTTTCAGGCTCTGCTAAATTCAATCCCAAACACTCCCATTTCTTCAAATTTCAAAGATTTTGAATCTTTACACTTAAAGGTTGAAACTTTTTCTTGTTTTGGGTGGAATCAGAGATACCCAATTGAGAAAATGAGTAATTAGAAGAAACCCAGATTGGTGTTAAAATCTTTAATGCCATAATAATAATGTTGTTGATTATTGAGAAAATGGTAGTCCTAAACCAGCTTCTTATAGTTTTAACTCTTTTTTTTTTACACTTTTTGTGATTAAATACATGAAACTTTAACAAAAACTAAAAAAGTAAATTGGGTATTGTAAAAGTTCCATGATGACAATGTGTGCTACTCCTAAAACCACTATGAAATTCTTTTTTTTTTTTTTTTTTTTTTTTTTTTTTTGCTGTTGTTATATATATAAGGAAAAAATGAACCGGTTACTTGATGACTTGGACGGGCAGATTGATTGATAGAATAGAGTGTCATGTTGTGGACCGACGGATACATGGACATGGCGCCTATGTTCACCGCCATATAGGTGGAAATTATATTTCTAGAAATGTTTCCCTAATTGAAACACATTAGATTCAATAGGCGATGGATATACCTTTTCTTCATCGCTAGGATTGTTATTCTCATCGTTTGCAGTTTCTAGTGAAGTAGATAGATTTTGAACAAATGAGAGTTTTTGGTGGGAGCGATTAAATATGCTAGCCAAGATAAGATATATATAAGTTGACTCTCTGTGGGTGTTCGTGTTACCTGGACCAAGTTGGTAGCTGCCCATTGCTGTCCTGCTATGCCAAGTGTTTGCCTGTTTGAAAGTCTTCGCCTTTGAATGACAAAAGGTTTGCCTATGGAACCAAACAAAAAAAGCAAATAAAGATTAACAGAGGGTATCTAATAATAGCTGCCCTTTATTCCCCATGAATGTCCTGCTCTTATAGGTTCGTTTCTCGTTGGCGTTTGTTAATGGCACAGAGTCCCCAAATGGACATAGAGCAACAATACCAGGCACAACCTTTGATGAGACCTATCAATTGTACTATCACTTGCCCGAGTCTCAATTCAGAAAGATGAAGGGCCCAAACGTCTTAATAGGAGTTATAAGTTTTTTCCCATTCTATTCGCTCCTTGGTTTGGTGATGCCTAAATATATGAATTGAATGCGCATCTCCTTTAGTAGGAGCACAGAGATTTTACATACTCTGCATTGTCAAAATTGATATATTATGTTACATTATTTTTTGACTAATTTCTGTTCTTCCAGTTTAATATGCAATTTGCAATAATAGTAGAGATTGAAACTTGTATTCTTAGTTTGAAGATAAGATTATGTGACCAATGGATATATGACTATTATTCTCTTCTACTAATAAGTGTTATTCGAGTATATCTATTTTCAAAATGGGAAATGCTCATTTCTGCATGTACTTGAAGTCCAATGTAGCAAAGTTATGATGCAATGGAATGATAACATGCAGGCAAGGCAGAAGCCGATGTTGTTGTTATAGGGAGTGGTCTTGGTGGACTATGTTGTGCAGGGCTTTTGGCTAGATATGGGAAGGATGTATTAGTTTTAGAAAGCCATGATTTACCAGGTGGTGCTGCTCATTCATTTGAGATCAAAAATTACAAATTTGATTCTGGCCCTTCTCTGTTTTCGGGATTTCAATCTAGAGGTCCCCAGGCGAATCCACTTGCACAAGTATGTATGTCTTTCATACTCTTCATTTAACAAGCCTTAGGCTCAAATTTCATACCATATGACTAGTTCCACTACTTATGTAATGATATCTAATTGTCAATCTGTATATCAAATTAATTTTTGATGGTCATCACGGTTCACAGGTTTTGGATGCATTGGGTGAGTCAATTCCCTGTGCCAAGTATGACTCGTGGATGGTCTATGTACCCGAAGGGGAATTTCTATCACGCATTGGACCTACAGAATTCTTCAAGGTAGTTAATCGATACTTGTAAGTGAATAGTGAGATATAGATTCTTATCCATGACTATTTGAATATTTCGTTTTTGAAAAATTACCAGGACTTAGAGACGTATGCTGGCCCAAATGCTGTGCTGGAATGGCGAAAACTTCTTGTTAGTGACATTTCACTTTCTTTGTTTCAGCACCATTTTGCATTCAAAATTTGGCATTGTTTTCATTTTCAAATATTCCCCAAGTAAACATTAAATTTATACAGGATGCGATACTTCCATTATCTGCAGCTGCCATGGCGTTACCTCCTCTATCTATCAGAGGTGACTTGGGTGTTCTTTCCACTGCTGGAGCTAGATATGCACTCTCGCTACTAAAATCATTTGCACAAATGGGACCTCAAGGTGCTCTAGGTGCTACAAAGCTTTTAAGACCGTTTTCAGAAGTCGTTGATTCATTGGGATTGAAAGACCCCTTCATCAGGAACTGGGTGGATCTTTTGTCTTTCTTACTTGCTGGAGTGAAATCTGATGGTGTACTTTCAGCAGAGATGGTAGGCCGACAAGTTTTTCAGGACCTAAGCTACCATTAAAAAACTTTATCACGACAAAGAAGCTGGTTAGAGTGAAAATTTTGACCAATTCACTTACAAGTATTGACTTGGGTTATGCATTATCTCTAACGGTCCAAATACGTAAAATAAACATTATTAGCTAAATGGGAAACTGGTCTAACAGATTGAACATGCTGGAAGTTGCCCAAAAACGTGTAGTTTTAATGCATACAATCTTTTAAAATCGTTTGATTATGGAAGTTAGAGTATATCTGTAATACTATCTAACTATCTAGCCCATAAATTAGGAGAAGATTGTGATAATGGACAAAAATTGTTTGCGACCCATTGCAGAAACTGAAGTACTAAATGTCTAAACCATTTAGACCGATTTCCCAACCCATCCAACTTTCTACCTATAGCTGTTTAAGAAAAAAAAAAAAAAAAAAAAAATACACAGTTCAATTATCTCACCGAAAAAAAAAAAAAAAAAAAAAAAAAAAAAAAAAAAAAAAAAAAAAAAAAAAAAAAAAAAAAAAAAAAAAAAAAAAAAAAAAAAAAAAAAAAAAAAAAAAAAAAAAAAAAAAAAAAAAAAAAAAAAAAAAAAAAAAAAAAAAAAAAAAAAAAAAAAAAAAAAAAAAAAAAAAAAAAAAAAAAAAAAAAAAAAAAAAAAAAAAAAAAAAAAAAAAAAAAAAAAAAAAAAAAAAAAAAAAAAAAAAAAAAAAAAAAAAAAAAAAAAAAAAAAAAAAAAAAAAAAAAAAAAAAAAAAAAAAAAAAAAAAAAAAAAAAAAAAAAAAAAAAAAAAAAAAAAAAAAAAAAAAAAAAAAAAAAAAAAAAAAAAAAAAAAAAAAAAAAAAAAAAAAAAAAAAAAAAAAAAAAAAAAAAAAAAAAAAAAAAAAAAAAAAAAAAAAAAAAAAAAAAAAAAAAAAAAAAAAAAAAAAAAAAAAAAAAAAAAAAAAAAAAAAAAAAAAAAAAAAAAAAAAAAAAAAAAAAAAAAAAAAAAAAAAAAAAAAAAAAAAAAAAAAAAAAAAAAAAAAAAAAAAAAAAAAAAAAAAAAAAAAAAAAAAAAAAAAAAAAAAAAAAAAAAAAAAAAAAAAAAAAAAAAAAAAAAAAAAAAAAAAAAAAAAAAAAAAAAAAAAAAAAAAAAAAAAAAAAAAAAAAAAAAAAAAAAAAAAAAAAAAAAAAAAAAAAAAAAAAAAAAAAAAAAAAAAAAAAAAAAAAAAAAAAAAAAAAAAAAAAAAAAAAAAAAAAAAAAAAAAAAAAAAAAAAAAAAAAAAAAAAAAAAAAAAAAAAAAAAAAAAAAAAAAAAAAAAAAAAAAAAAAAAAAAAAAAAAAAAAAAAAAAAAAAAAAAAAAAAAAAAAAAAAAAAAAAAAGAAATCAAGAAAAAAAGGAACAAAGATTGTTGCCTGATCAACCCCGTATAAACATTACCCGTTGACCCGATAACTGTAGTCAACCTTCCCAAACTTCCCTTTTTGACACCTTTTCCTTCATTCTTCATTTCAGGCTTTATAAGTTTCTAATTTTGTTCTTACATTTCATATCTGCAGATTTACATGTTTGCTGAATGGTATAAACCAGGCTGCAGTTTAGAGTACCCACTTGGGGGAAGTGGAGCGGTTGTTGATGCTCTTGTTCGTGGACTACAGAAATTTGGTGGCAGAATCTCATTAAGAAGTCATGTTGAGAATATAGTAATTGAGAACGGACGAGCAGTAGGAGTGAAACTAAGAAGTGGTCAAGTGAGTAACCAAGACTCGTACCCACGTAAAGCCTCATTTGGCGTTACTTTATCTTTATTTTTTTCCACTTTTTTTTGTGATATTGCAGTTTGTGCGTGCAAAGAAAGCTGTTGTCAGCAATGCATCCATGTGGGACACTCTTAAGTTACTACCTAAGGAAGCTGTCCCAAAATCATATGAGGAAAGGATTGAAAATACTAAGCAATGCGAGTCATTTATGCATCTACATTTGGGATTTGATGCAGAGGTGAGTACTAAAAGTCTTAAATATAGCATCTTCTTGTGATTAGCTTATCAAACCATTGTACTTGGTGTTAACGCACAAAGGACATTTGTGTTACCCGGAAGTAGTGAATGTAATACCAGGGATGGCCAAACAAATAGCCGAAGAAACTCTCATCCAACTGAGAGATTTCGGTTGTCATTTTGCCATTCGGGCGTTTGTTTGTTCTTTATTATATGAGGGTTTTATTTCTGCATCTTTGCAAGTGTGTTAGCTGAATTGGGCGAGTGAATGTAACAGTCACAGTTTTCACCCATTCACTTACAAGTATTGACTTGGGTTATGCATTATCTCTAACGGTCCAAATACGTAAAATAAACATTATTAGCTAAATGGGAAACTGGTCTAACAGATTGAACATGCTGGAAGTTGCCCAAAAACGTGTAGTTTTAATGCATACAATCTTTTAAAATCGTTTGATTATGGAAGTTAGAGTATATCTGTAATACTATCTAACTATCTAGCCCATAAATTAGGAGAAGATTGTGATAATGGACAAAAATTGTTTGCGACCCATTGCAGAAACTGAAGTACTAAATGTCTAAACCATTTAGACCGATTTCCCAACCCATCCAACTTTCTACCTATAGCTGTTTAAGAAAAAAAAAAAAAAAACTACACAGTTCAATTATCTCACCGAGTTCTAATGGTCTTAAGGTAAATATGGCTACCTTCACATAGAATAAGTTCTAGTTCAAATACTTCTGCATACTGATATGGATTTCTTGACCATAATCTTCCAGAATAACGTTTCATATTCAGATGTCACGGATTTCAAATTCAATTTATCCTTGGTTCCTTATATAATGCATCTAATTACGTATTCAACCATTAGGGAATACGGGAAGACTTGGGGATTCATCACATAGTTGTAAATGATTGGAATCGTGGAGTTGATGCTGATCAAAACGTCGTGTTGATATCTGTTCCCAGTGTACTCAGTCCAGATCTAGCTCCTCCTGGAAAACATGTTTTACATGCTTACACCCCAGGAACAGAACCATTTGAACTTTGGGAAGGTCTTGACCGTAGAAGCGCAGAATACAAGCAACTCAAAACCGAAAGATCCGAGGTAGAATCACTGCCTCTATTATCATTTCAGCTTCTTGTGTTTGCTACATTTGTAAATGAGACTCAACATCTGAATACTTTAGTTTCACTTTCCATGATATTTGCTAAGATAGATATCGAGTATATTGTTCAGATTTGTTGGTATGGATGGAAAATTGGGTGGGTCAGGCCATTTGGGTAATTAAGTATCAGGCTAAAATGGGCAACTGTTTCTACGGGTCTGCCCAATACTCAGGGTTTTGTCCAAGTTTTGTTCAGTTTTCTATTAACAAATAACAATAACTGTTGTAAATATGAGTATCAAAATTTTCTTATTTGAATAATAATCTCACTTCTTGAATAAAATGATTTTGGAGGTTTTATGCTTTAAAAAGGCCCATAAGTTTTTTTTTTTTTAATTAAAAAGTTACCCATTTGACTCTTTGAAAGGTTAACCTGAATTAGTTCATTATTAAGTAAAGAGGGGGTAAAAACAATTCCTCACTAGTATTCATATTGCTTATAGTAGAGATATGAGACCTCTTTGGCAGTTCTGAACTGATTCAAATGTCATAAAATCCGTTAATCGCTATGAGTGGTAAGTTAATGATCTAACTCGAGTACGTACTGAAATGGAAATATTTTGATTCTAATGGGGCTTATCGAAGGACAAATATGTTTCATTTACTCATGGTATTAAGATAGTATTAGTTTCTATATTATTAGTTTCCATGTATTAGGTTAATAGACTCTATAAATACAACCTATTGTAATTCTCATAATCATAATTGAATACAATAACCTACAAGGTTTTTCATGGTATCAGAGCATGATCAGATTGCTAATGTTTTTACGAAGGCCTTATCTTCAGATCGATTCATGCTATTGCGATCCAAGCTAAGAGTCGCACAACGGCCTTAGCTTGAGGGGGCGTATTAAGATAGTATTAGTTTCTATATTATTAGTTTTCATGTATTAGGTTAATAGACTCTATAAATACAACCTATTGTAATTCTCATAATCATAATTGAATACAATAACCTACAAGGTTTTTCACATGGTTGATGGTCAACATTGCGTCGTTAAATATATTTTATATGGCAAACTATGATCATTCTATATAATCTAAAATCACGTTACACTCCAGGTAATGTGGAAAGCAGTGGAACGATCACTAGGTCCAGGTTTCAGCCGCGATAAATGTGAGGTGAAGTTGGTTGGAACTCCATTGACACACCAAAGATTTCTTAGAAGAAATCGAGGAACTTATGGGCCAGCAATACAAGCTGGAAAAGACTCGTTTCCTGGACACCCAACACCAATCCCGCAACTTTATTGCTGCGGAGATTCTACATTTCCTGGAATCGGAGTCCCTGCTGTTGCTGCGAGTGGTGCCATTGTTGCTAATTCGCTGGTTTCGGTTTCTCAACACTCTGAACTTCTTGATGCTGTAGGAATATAGTTGCATTTAGTTCAACTGTTCATAATTTTTATAGTTTAAGGTCTGAATGTACTTCTCGGCTTGTATACAGTTAGATCATGTACTTTTTCATCGATCTATATACTTAATGAACTTTCAAATTTTATACAGAAATGATAACTTTCTTCCGATTATGGTGAATCGCAGGCTACACTTTCCTTTTATGCGACACTTTATCATTTTATTTGTCGAAAAGTTTAATTCTCGCCAATGAGGTTTTTCGATGAAGATAAATGGTGTAGAAGTGTATTGTATTTCCAAAAAAAATTATTTTCTCACCATCATCTCGTGTAACCCAATCTTTAAACATTTTTAATCTTTTATCTACATCCATATACTGTTTTTCATTATTTGTAAACTTTAAAACAATTGATTTTGTTGGAAATTGGTAGGGAAAAAAGGATGGATGTTGTTATTGAAATGACAAAAAGAAAGTAAAAAAAAATAGGGAAAATTACACTTTTGGTCCCTGAACTTGGCAATTTTTTCACTTTTAGTCACTAAACTTCAAAAATTGCAATTTATACACTGAACTTGTCAAATTTTTTCACTTTTAGTCACCCCGCCCAGTTTTGTTAGTTTTGATCCGTTAAGTCCCTCACGTGTAAAACACGTGAGGGTATTTTCGTCCGTGATCCATCTGTACCTTTATTATATATATAGATCAAGTCTTTCGCGATACACAAACCCAATCCCAATTTCATCCCTAAAATTTACCCCCAAAATATAACACTAACCCTAAATCTTAATTCCACACAATCAATGGCTGACGAAGAACCCGGAGGGATCAACCGAGCAAAAAAGAAACTTCACATAGCTAAAAAAGGTACGTTCTAGGGTTTACCTTTATCTCGTCTGGGTTTTCTTTTATATAATTTTTTCATTTATCTTTTTTTTTGTTTTGATTTTTAGGGACCAAAGATTTCGACATGTATATTGAACTTCATTATGGTGGGCGTTTTACACCATTTCCTGGAAGAAAGTATGTCGATGGTGAAAAGGTAACCCTAGAATGGAAAGATTTTAGAACTTGTCAAGTTGAGGACTTTAAAACTATTGTAGTAACACATGCTAAATTTAATCCTGATATTCCAATGTTTTTCCACTTTAAGAAACCTGATTTAGATTTAGATGTGGGTCTTGTTGGTATATCTTGTCAGGAAGATGTTAAAAATATGATGGTGCATGGGAAGATAAGTAAGTATGTTGAGGTTTATGTTGAATATGGTAAAACAACTCTTTTAAACCATTTTGTGTCTTCTGAAATGCCTGAGTCAAGTAACCCACCTCTCCACAATGAACCTCTCCATAATGAACCTTTCCAGAATGAACCTTTTCAAAATGAACCTATTCACAATGAACCTATTCACAATGAACCTACTGAACCTACTCACAATGAACCCAATGAAGAACTTTTCCCAATGGACAAAAGTGACATGGTAGAAGATGTAGAGGTTGATATGTCTGATTTCAATGGAACTTTTGAAAGGCCTGAAGTCAATTGGCTTGGTGAAGGTGTTCAAGCAGGTGTTGGTGACCTAGTGGTAGGTGATGAAGTAATAGGAATAGATTTTGATTTGTATGATAGTGGTGGTGGTTCTGATGAAGATGAAGTAATTAGAAAGAAAAAGCTTACAGACCTTAGACTTCAGTATGCAGGAACTAGCAAAAACATCATTAGAGCACCATTCTATGTTGGGCAGACCTTTTATGATAAAAAGAAAGTTTTGGTGTTAATCAAAGATCATACAGTACAAAGTAGAAGAGATATAAAGATTGTGAGGAATGATCTTTTGAGGGTTAGAGCAACATGTCATGGTAAGATTCCTGCTTTTAATAATAGGCTTAATGGGGAAACTCCTGCGAAAACAAAGTCAAAAAAGTCAACAGAAGAGAATACAAGCAGGGGCAATAAGGTCATGGCATGTAAAAATAGCTGTCCTTGGACCCTACATGTCTCAAAAAGTAGTGATGATGAGCCTTTTACAGTCAAGACTTTTTTTGATGAGCATAAATGCCTAAAAACTAGAGAATTGAGGCAGGCCAACTCTAGTTTTTTAAGTAACCACATTAGTGATGTGGTGACTACAAATCCAGACATTTCAGGTGAAGCCCTTCAAGATCTACTCACAAAAAAGTTTGGAATCTCAATTTCAAGGATGGCAGCTTACAGAGCCAAGGAAAAGGCAGTCAAGAGTCTTAGAGGTGATTTCCATGCACAGTTTGGGTTACTCAAGGATTACATAATAGAGTTGCAAAGTAAAAATCCAAACACCACTGTAAAGCTGGATTATGCACCTGAACCATTGATGCAATTTGAGACTAGAGTATTTAGGAGGATTTATGTCTGTCTTGGTCCCTTAAAGAAAGGATTTAAGGAGTTAGGTAGGGAGTTAATTGGGTTGGATGGAGCTTTTATGAAGGGACCATACCCTGGGCAACTACTAACTGCAGTTTCTGTTGATGGCAACAATGGGATTTATCCTGTAGCATATGCACTAGTTGAGTCAGAATGCAGAGATTCATGGATGTGGTTCTTACAATGTCTTGGGGATGACTTGGATCTGCCAAGTAATGCTAATTTTACATTCATGTCTGACAGGCAAAAGGTAAATTACATTCCTTTTTATGTATATTTTGTTTAAAACTATTAGAATTATGTATTTTATTGAAAATTGTTATTTGTTTATCTATATTATAGGGTATCCTTCAAGCTGTGAACAACATATTTCCCAATGCTGAACATAGATTCTGTTTGAGACATATCCATGAAAATCTTAAGTCTAGATTTAGAGGAGCTGGAATGAGGGAACTTTTGTGGTTTGCTGCAACCAGGACCACAGTTGCAGAATTTGAGAGTGTGATGGCAACAATAAGGACTGAAAACCCTCCTGTTTATGAATGGTTAAGAAAGATACCAGCTCAAACTTGGTCAAGAGCTCACTTCACAGGTATTCACTTAATTCTGCATATACTTGTTAATTAGCAGTATCATAATTAGTTGTTAATTAGCAGTGTCATATTTACTTGTTAATTTAGTAAATTATACAATACACAGGGAGAGCCAAGTGTGAGATATTGTTGAACAATATATGTGAATCCTTCAATAGCAAGTTGGTTAAGGGTAGAGATAAGCCAATTATTACATGCTTAGAGTTTGTTAGAGAGTACCTAATGAAGAGGATAGTTGCTGTGCAAAAAGTTATTGAAACATGTAAAGGCCCACTGACTCCAACAGCTACACAGATTCTTGACATAGCTAAGGAGGAAGCAGAAAATGTTAATGTAGTTTTCAATGGGTGTGATAAGTACCAGGTGAGTGGTTCATGGAATGATACATGTGTGGTTAATATGAGTGATAGGACTTGTTCATGTAGAAAGTGGGAGTTGAGTGGGATCCCTTGCAAACATGTAGTTGCTACCATTTGGAACATGCGTGATAATGGGTTAGATGCAGGCATTGTGGAGGATTGGGTACATAGTGCATACAGCCTAGATACTTGGAAAAAGGTGTATGCAGAGAAGATTAATCCCATTGTTGGTACAATGTATTGGACAAGGAGTGAAGATACAATGAAGATACTACCTCCCAAACACCACACACAAGTTGGTAGGCCAAAAAAGAAGAGAAACAGGGGTCAATTTGAGAATGAAACATTGAACAAAGGTGGGAAACTTTCAAAGAAGGGAAGGAGTGTCACTTGTTCCAAGTGCAACCAGAAGGGTCACAACTCCAAATCATGCAAGGGTCAATCATCCAATGCACCTCAGACAAAGTAAGTTGTTATGTCTATATTCAATTGTTTACTAAATTTTCATGTGTCTGAAGTATTACTGATATTTTTTACATGACATTGCAAGAAGGACTAAAGCAAAGAAGAAAAAGACTCAACCAACTCAGCCAAGTCAGCCAATGGGTCAGCCAAGCCAGCCAATGGGTCAGTCAAGCCAGCCAATGAGTCAACCAACCCAGTCAACACAGTCAAGCCAACCAACACATTCAAGTGCTAAAGGACCTAAACCTGTGTTGAGTCCAGGAAAAGGAATTAGGATGACTACTGCAAGGTTTGCTGGAAATGCAACAAGGATGGACATTTGAGAGTTGTTTATCTTCTTTTGATAGCCATTTATGTATGGTTTATGTGGTCTTACACAATTTCCACTGGTTTATTTGTTAA
This sequence comes from Erigeron breviscapus, assembly GCA_034093135.1. Lineage (NCBI taxonomy): Eukaryota > Viridiplantae > Streptophyta > Magnoliopsida > Asterales > Asteraceae > Erigeron > Erigeron breviscapus. Next base: position 81,354,125 of record CM067172.1, on the reverse strand, counting down.
TCTCCTTTTGATAGCCATCTGCGTATGGTTGCTACTTGTTTAGTATTATGTCAAACAATATCCAGACTTGTGTACCTGTGATCTTATTTGCTCTTGAAGCATAATTTTGGTTAATGAAATGACACAGGTTATATAATTAAGATTGTGTGTACACTTGTTTTGCATAAAGACTGCATTGATACATAAACATTGGTACATTACATTGTCTAAAAGGATAAAACATAACATACATTGTCACTTTTGACTTTTAAAAGTCAAACATACATTTCATTTGCAGTGAACTACATGAACTGCATTGATACATAAACATTGGTACATTACATTGTCTAAAAGGATAAAACATAACATACATTGTCACTTTTGACTTTTAAAAGTCAAACATACATTTCATTTGCAGTGAACTACATGAACATATACATAACTATCCCAAACAAACACCAACTAAATATCAAAGCAATCTTCAGGCATCGAACTTCTTGTTTTTTTGATGATAATGTTGTTTCCAATTTGTTTCTTCCCCTTAACAATCCAGGTATGATTTCTCGAGCTCTTTCACACATGGGTGGGTCAACCCATCCAAAAAACCCACAACCATTTTTTCTTGAAGCCTGCAATTAGGGTTTTAGTAATAAAATAAATACTTTTTAATAATAAAATAAAGATTAGGCCTTTTTAATAATAAAATAAAGATTAGGCCTTTTTAATAATAAAATACGGTTTTAATAATAAAATAAAGATTAGGGTTTTTTAAGAATAAATTAATTACGGTTTTAATAATAAAATACAGATTAGGGTTTTTTAACTTACTTTGTAACAGCAATAAAATCGTCTTCCGGGGTTATTGTCAGTCCAAGAACAACGAACGGTAGCTGGATTTCCACAATAACAATGAACCATCATGTTTGGAGAAGAAGAATACATATATGTGTGTTTGTATAAGAATGGGAGAAAAAGAAAGATATGTGTGTTTTTAGTTTGAAGGAATAATGGATTTAAGGAATAATGGATTTAAGGGTTCTTCGTCAGCCATTGATTGTGTGGAATTAAGATTTAGGGTTAGTGTTATATTTTGGGGGTAATTGTGTGGAATTAAGATTTAGGGTTAGTGTTATATTTTGGGGGTAAATTTTAGGGATGAAATTGGGATTGGGTTTGTGTATCGCGAAAGACTTGATCTATATATATAATAAAGGTACAGATGGATCACGGACGAAAATACCCTCACGTGTTTTACACGTGAGGGACTTAACGGATCAAAACTAACAAAACTGGGCGGGGTGACTAAAAGTGAAAATTTTTGACAAGTTCAGTGTATAAATTGCAATTTTTGAAGTTTAGTGACTAAAAGTGAAAAAGTTGCCAAGTTCAGGGACCAAAAGTGTAATTTTTACAAGTTTGTTTGGTGTCCAAAATACTAAAATAAAAACTTTAGTTATAAAAAGCAAAAGTTTGCTGTGAAAGTAAAACAGTTTGGTGCACAAAATAAATAAACACTTTGATATGATCATATGAAAGGTAAAAGGATAAAAGTTCAATATTCATTTCAATCAATATTATTGCTAAAGCCTAAATGAAACGCGATTATCATTTTAGTTTTTGTGTCAAGGTTGCAACTTATACACGTTTTAAGTACAAATTATAGGACATGTATAGTATTTTAAATCTTGATTTACCAAACAACAAAAAAACTTATTTAAAACACTAATAAAATTTGAAGGACTTAAGTAGATCATTTATAAGCTTTGATATTAAGTTGTTTTTGTTTGTAGTCGTGATATTAAGTTGTTTTTGTTTGTAGTCATGCTTTGCATCTTAATACGTTAGCAAAGAGTGAACATAGTGTAAGTAGATTTCATTCTTAAATATCAAAATTATAAATTTTGTTTGAAGATACTAATGCATAACTAATATTATCTATATTATATTATGTAACACCCGTCGTTTAAAAACTTGGATTTTGAAAAATCTTTGCCAAACGGCGTTTAAAATAAGCGGAAAGGATCACATATAAAATCTGCCCCATCCGTAACGGATGGTACCTTTAAAATTGGTGTTACTTCTAGCATCGTCAAAATAATAAAAGTAAATCCAAGCTTTGGCACCTACATAAATGCCCATCATTACAATTCTGAAACATGAACAAAATAGCCAAACATAAGGCTAAAGGAAGTCTAAGCGTTTAATGTCTTTGCTAAACTTCTTTATTCATTCTACCCAACTCTCACCAAGCTAATCCTCGCCTAGCTCAAACTTGATTATCCTGAAGGCACAACATTTTCAAAGAACAAGTGTTAGCTAATAAAATTAGCTAAGTAAGATAACATAGATTTGAAAACGTTTGCCAATTACATATATTAACAAAATCTGCATTTTATGTTAATATCACACACATTCATAACATCATAAGATACACATTAGGTTCATCATGTCCTAAGGTGTGCCTATACTTTCTTTCTTCATCTTTCTTTCTGTATTTCTTTGCCAAGATGTAGGCTAAGTGACTTATGCCACTTACATAGGGATGTGGGGTTGTGTGTAGGCGGTCATAAACCGTACTTGGAGTCCTCACACCCGACATGATGGGTAAACCATAAGGTGGTCCATCGGCGTCGTTAAGGAATGACAAAGTCAATCCAACTGAATAAACCGTTTATGCCTTTACGCATTGGTGGTTAGTTACTCCACCCGGAATACTCAAACGTAACTATGCCACAAGGAGCAACTCAAGTGACCACGTACGCACCAGCCCCGAAGAGCTAGCACGGGTTAAGCTTAACACAAGACTTTACATAATGCTCGAGACTTTAATCGTTTAATTAGTTTAGGCTACGCTTTCACCTATACTAATCACATATCATCTTTTACTTTAGGGCCCTTAACGTGCACGTGAACATGGCAATCCTAATCAAGGACTAGTGACTAGGTGATCAAGCCACACATGCAAACATATATCATATCATTTCGACATTTTCATACATATATAATCATTCCATCATTTCATGCATATATACTTACCTCATACCATTGCAACCTGCATATGTATGTTAATCATCATTAATGGTAAGTAATACCTCCTTTGCAACCTCCCATAGTCACCCATGAACATAAAACGTGCATACATATATAATCATTCCATCATTTCATGCATATATACTTACCTCATACCATTGCAACCTGCATATGTATGTTAATCATCATTAATGGTAAGTAATACCTCCTTTGCAACCTCCCATAGTCACCCATGAACATAAAACGTGCATACATATTCAATTGGAAGGTTTAACTTATGAAAACGTATTTTGTTGTACCAACAGGTGACAAAAGATGTTATCTTACCTCGATACAGCTTACCAACAAGTTAAAAGTATATTAATGTGCTTGCTAAGTGCTCCCGACAACCTAGAATGAGTATAAGATCGAATATAAGCTAAACAAAATACTTTGTGCAACCTGGGCATCAGGTGCGTCGCACTTGACATGTGGTGCGTCGCACAATTTCATCAGAAAATTCTGAATAGATGCAGGTGCGCCGCACCTACCAATTGGTGCGCCGCATATCGGGCTTTTGGCTGAAATCCATTTTTCCAAATCTGGCTGTGGTGCGTCGCACCACCCTCCTGGTGCGTCGCACCTGGAGTGTCGACCAGAAACCTTAATTTTGTTCTTTGATCAAACGAATTCCATACGAACCCAAACCCCAAATCCGCCCTGGGGACATAAAATTAACCCTTTTTCCAATACTTTTCAAGCCTTTAATCCATCAATCAATCCTTTAATGCTTTACATCACAAATCAATCATTACAACACCCGAATAACAAGAATTCGGTAAACGTTTGATCAAATAACCCAACCCAAACCCTATGGCCTGGATCGAAATCACTTCTAAGACATACATGATCAGATTTAAGAGTAAGATCAGCCATATTACCTGTAGATGACTTTGAGGATTCGAAATCTTAATCAAACTTGATCGAAACGACACGAAACGATTGATTCTTGGAGGAAACTTGTTTTGAGAGGGAGGGGATCTGTTCCTAGGGCTTAATCACGAAAATTAGCAGCTATTGGAGTCTTACTAGACCTTAAACTCCTGACCATAAGTTTCCTTTAGTGCCCATAGGCCCCTCGACTTCCTAAACTTTACTTTCGTAGCTTAATTAACTTACCGGGAGACTTAACGATCTAACAAGCACTTAACTTTCATACTTTACTTTAAATTACTTTCATTTAATTCATTTTACTTCATTTCATATTAAACACATAAGCATTTAATCACATAATCCCTTATAGGGCACATAAACATAACGGACCTAACGTTAATTAACGGAAAGTCAAATAGTCAAACATAAAACGTTCGGGATGTTACATATTATAAATCATTTGATTTCCTTTCATTTACTTAAAAAAAACTTCATCTATCCAAACTAATTTAATTATCTCCGATTAATATACTTGTATATTATCCTTAATGAAATTATTAACAACATATATTTTTCAAAATTCTTAAAATAAATAATATACAAAACATAATAAAATGCTGAGTTAATTTTACGTACTTTTCATCCCTATGGTTTGTACCAACTTTCACAGACCATCCTTGAGAGTATGAGATTACGTGTTTCATCCTTGGCTTCGGAATTTTGTTAACAAATACGGTCCATGACCCAAACGGATGTTAAGAAAAGGTTAATTGCACTTTTGTTTCAAAGATATATTTGTCATTTTGTCCTTACTATTTTTTAATTAATAATACAACACCATCATTTTTATAACATCACAATACATACCATAGTAAGTTGAAGACCTCAAGAATTTCGTTCTTGTTTCGGCTATATGGATCGCGATACGCTTCGCGAACTAAAAACAAATAAACACCGAATTGGTAGAGGGTAGTAAATGGAATTTTTCCCCAAAACGGACATATTTGGCGGGTGTTTTGTCAAACAAGTTTTGGCCAAATTTTTTTTATGGAATAGGGTAAACCGGTATTGGGAATACCGGTTTCAAAAAAGTGGGTCGAACCCGGTATTCCCAAAACCGGGTTCATTTTTCGAATCTCGAACCCGGTAGTAGCAACCCCGGTTTGGCAGTGTACAGGTACTTTTTGCAGACGATGTGACAAGCTACAGTGGTCAAAGGCACAATAAACGAGACCGGGTTTGGGATCCCCGGCCTCAAGTTTTATATATATATATATTAATGCTCCATAATATATATATAATATATATATATAATATATATATATATAATATATACTCATATATATATATATTGTGTTGTGTGTATGCGTGTATCTATCTATAGATATAAATTAAGTTTTCATTTCAATTAGGCAACTTTGATCTCAAATTCTGTTCAAATTAGCAATCGCCACCACTTAAATTCAGTTTGTATCTCTTAATTTATGCAATAGAAGTTCACTACAAGTTTTGGTTTGTAATTTGGTTAAGTATAGCTCTAGTTACATATTTGGTGTCGACACTTTGAACCGATCGTTCGTGAAATCCTTACAACGAAATCTCATTTTTCACGTTGTTATAATTTCACTATTGATTCATCTACTAGTGTGTTAAGTCTCAATCAAGGCCGGTGTAGAGGGTGGCCAAAGTGGCCGACGGGCCGAGGCCCGATTTTTTAGGGGGCCCGATTTTTTCTAGTTTTTATTGTTATGTATATACGTGTGTAATTATTTAAATCTATTGTAAACTCTAACAATCATCTAAAAACTAAAACATATAATTTAACCCATAAAAGCCCATGTATATACTTTTATTGGATTAAAAAAAGAGTTATCGTCAGTTATCGAAAACTCGGAACTGATCAAGTGGCGCCTTTTCAATCTTTCATTGTTCCACTTTTCATTTATTTGGCATGTCAATTAGTTATTTTTGTTTATTATTTATTGTAAATAATATATATATGTATGTATACAAATAATATATTATTATTAAATGATATATAAAATATTATTATTATTTAAAAACAATGACATAGCAGTTTGTTGTTTTTCATTTCTTTAGGTCTTTTTATGTTGTTTTAAACCTATCGAAATTTTTTTGTGTCTTTAGGTTTTAGATTTTATTTGTTGATATAACATTTATTGTCGTTTTTAAAGATTAGTTTTTATAATATAATTTGTTGCGTTTAGTTTATGGGCCCATATTTTTGTGTTCGGCCTGGATCCATAAATCTTCAGAGACGGCCCTCAGTCTCATAGCAATTCGTCATTGTTCGTTTCTGGCGATATATTTAGTTTTTAAGATTTTCGAAAGGTTTTCGGTCTAGTTTAAGGGTTAATTGTGAAGGTTATAACGTTGTTACTTAGTTGATATATGTAGATTGGGGCCTAGAGAATACATATGTGAAAACCGTTTGGTTGTAGATCAAAGCATTTACAACTTAGAAGCGATCAAAGTTGCCAAAGTTCATGTTTTTCGCTATTTTCGGGTTGGTTTTTGAGATAATCGTTTAGGTAAAAAGGGTGTTACAAAAAGTAGATTGATAGACCGAGGTACACAGAATCTAGATGTGAGAACTGATTCGTTGGAGCTTGCTGCTATTGCAAGTTATTCGATCTCGAAGTTGTTCGTTCGTTACAAGTTCCATGCAAATTTGTTGACTTTTGTCAACTGGGTCACGTTCCATACTGCTTTCAAATTTCAATTCATGCAATTTCCATTTCATTCTTAGAAATTAATATAAAACTTGAGGCCGGGTTTCCCAACCCCGGTCTCAGTCTCTTTCCATCATAGTCAGCATGTCACTTCACTCTGAAAAGTTATCTGTCAACTGCCAAACCGGGATTGCTACTACCGGGTTCGAGATTCGAAAATGAACCCGGTTTTGGGAATACCGGGTTCGACCCACTTTTTTGAAACCGGTACTCTCAATACCGGTTTACCCTATTCCATAAATTTTTTTTGGCCAAAACTTGCTTGACAAAAAATCCCGCCAAATATCGTTTAAAAAAAAATTCTAGTAAATTGGGCTCGGTGAATTGTGTTTGGTTCAAAGATCTTAGTTTAACTAGTAATTAAACATTGCAATTATCAAAATAAATACATTAAATGCATATTCAAAAGGTTGAGTAATGTTTATGATAAAAGATTGAGTAATTTTAAGTATTTGTTATGTAGTTGGTTTTGAAATTCCGAGTTTAAAGACTTGTAAATTGTTTTTTAAAGTATTGAAAAGGGATAAGTATTTTGAAATGTAACCAACTTTGAACGAATGTCTATAGTGTGAAATAACTAAAGTTGTGTTCATTGTATGTAATCATATTTAAATTATGTGTATTGTATGTAAGAATGCATACGTGACAACCATATATAGCTGCCACTTGTTAGTTTTTGATTGGTCGGAGATATTTTCTTACATACAATACACATAATTTAAAGATGATTAAATACAATGAACACAACTTTAGTTATTTCACACTATAGACATTCGTCCAAAGTTTGTTACATTTCAGGATACTAATCCCTATTGAAAATGCTTCAACTTTGAAATATTATTATATTCTATTATTGTATTTTTGAATTCGAGTTTACCAAACCCAAATGAGTCTACCTTGTCCAAACCGGATTCGTGGTACCTCGCATTCAATTTCCAATGGAAAGCAGGTATGAATGGGGCCAAACACATAATAAATTAATAATTAATAAATATAACGCGTAATGAGAAAAGATCATGCAAAGTCCAAGTCGATGGATTGTCTTAAATATGTTATACCGAAGCCCACCCATCCCAGATTTGAGAACTAAATTATCTATCCTCTTTTTCCTTGGTCCTGGTTCAGCCTCTCATTAGTACTAATCGATACACACAAACAAATATAGCCATTTTATTCGTAATGGCATCGGCTTAACAATCATTTTTTTAACCCATTTAATTTAGATTACCTATAATAATGATGTTTGACTAGTACTTTCATAAGAATTTCTTTGCAGGTTCCGTGGAAAAGAGGTCTGAATGGGGCCAAAAACATAATAATAATACTGTAATAATAATAACGCGTTATTATTATGAGTATTATTTGAGATCTGAGAGTTGAGATTATCTATCTATCCTCTTTTTGGTTCTGGTTCAGCCACTCATCAATATCACTAAACAACCATTCACACTCCAAATTATTAACAAATAATTTCCAATGGCATCGGCGTCAACTTCATCCGTTGAAAAGAGTTACATGTATGACGTTTTTGTAAGTTTCAGGGGTAAAGACTTACGGACCAGTTTTGTTGATCATCTTTTCGAAGGTTTTCGGAGACATGGCATTTTTGTGTTCAAAGATGATAAACACATCGAGGTCGGAGAAAAGATCAGTGATGAGCTCCCCAAAGCCATCAAACATTCCAAGTTTCACATGGTTATATTCTCCAAGAAATTTGCAGATTCTTATTGGTGCTTAAACGAGCTCGTAGAGATCCTAGAGAGCCAGAACCCGGAGGAGGAGCGAACTTTTTACCCGATCTTTTATCATGTGAAACCCAGCGAAGTCCGCGAACAAAAGGGGCCAGTTGGGGAGGCGTTTGCAGTGCACTCAGCGAACGAGACTGCTGGGAGATGGAGGGCTGCTATGGAAAAAGCAGCGACTCTGGAAGGGTGGGAGTTGACCAAGACCGGTGATGGGTATTCTCTTATGTCTCATCTCATGTTTCTATATATATACGGAGTATATTTTTTCTTTTTGAACTAAAACCATGTATCACTATTTTGAACCAAAGTGTCAAGTTCCCCCAAGTACAAATCCATCTATTGATGGTTGGTTCTTAATTGGTAGTTAGTGTTGGGTTTCACAGGGTAATTTGATAAACAATACTATGTTTGCTTGTAAATTACTCTCACAGAATTGTTTTTGAATATAGAAACTATCGACACTAATGACTTGCGGTTGTTGTGGCTTTATATAGCCAACCAACAGACACATCAACAAACACAACCCTTCACAACACGACCCTTCACATACAGACACAACCTTTCAACATATAACTTTATTTTTCGGTTATAATCTTGACACTTTTGGTCCTAACTTTACAATACACATACTAAGTACTATCTAATTTGACACATTTAACCAAAGATTAGATTAACAAACAATTACTAATAATATATCACTATGTTATCAATAATTAGTTTACTAATCAATTCATGTATGACTATATATATACAAGTCATATATACAATTGAAAATAACTGGTCATGTGAAATTCCGAGTAACTTTATTGAATCTTCTTCAACACACAGGCATGAAGTTCAATTCATCGAGAAAATTGTTCACGCCATTTCACAAAAGCCATATTTCGCTAATTTCAGTGTTAATGATAACTTAGTGGGCATGACGACCCGGGTGGAGAAATTACTTTTAAGTTTACAAGTTGGCTTTGATGACGTTCGGATGTTAGGAATCACCGGTCTGGGTGGTGTGGGGAAGACGACTTTGGCAAGTGTAGTTTTTAATCGGATAGCCAATCAGTTTGATGGTAAAAGCTTTGTTGAGAATGTTCGAGAACGCTCAAAAGATCCTAAGGGTTTGCAGGATATGCAACAACAGGTCCTTACTTGTGTGTTTGGCGATCCAAAAATTAAGGTATCTAGTGATGTTGAGGGGCGTAATATGATGAAAAGGAGGATGCCTAGTATAAAAGTTCTTGTAGTTCTAGATGATGTGAATCATGGAAATCAACTTGAGGCGTTAGCAGAACCTAGTTGGTTTAGGACAGGAAGTAGAATCATCATTACATCAAGAGATAGGCAAGTGTTGGTAGCCCATGGAGTTCAGAGTCACAATATTCATGACATTAGTACTTTATCGGATGAAGATGCAATTCGTCTCCTTAGTAGATATGCTTTTAAAACAGAGAGTCCAGCTCAGGGTTATGAAAAGTTATCTAAAGAGGTTTTACGCTATGCTGCTGGTCTTCCTTTAACCATCAAAACTTTAAGTTCGTCTCTCTATGCTCGCTCTACAGTTGTATGGGAAGATGCCATCAGAAGACTAGAAACAATTCCATGGGATGATACCATGAAAATATTGGAAATAAGCTATGATGCTCTACAGAAGGATCACAAAGACATATTCCTATATGTTGCTTGCCTATTGAAAGGCGAAACAAAGAAGAGAGCAATCAGAATACTAGAAAGTTTAGGATTTCATGCTCAATTTGGTTTAGAAGTTCTCGAGCAGAAATCCTTAATTACTTTCCGTGATGGTCATAAGTATTGTAATCCTAATGATGCTTATGATGATGATGATGATGATGATAAGAGGTTGTTGGACATGCATGATCATGTAGAAGAAATGGGGATGCATATTGTGCGTAGCTTGTATCCTGATGAGCCGGGGCGCCATAAGCTACTATGGATTGATCATGAAATTAAAACTATAGTAGAAAAAGACATGGTAAGGGTCAAGTTAATTTTGTAATATGGGAGATACCATATTTATATTTGTTATGATAAACTTTTTTATGTCATTTTTCTATTTTATATTACAGGGTACCAAAACAATAAGAGGTATAAAACTGTTGTATTCGGATCTCCCTCCAGCTAAAGTTTTGCAAAGTCTTAGAAAGATGAGAAGACTATGTTTTCTTCACGTGGGGTGGTCATCTAAAGATGAATTTGTTGAAGCTGACAAATACCTTCCAAACAGTTTACAATATCTACATTGGTATGGATATCCTTATAGGTATTTACCTAAAACATTTCAAGCAGATAAGCTTGTTGTGATGGAAATGCCCAATAGCCATATCCATCAACTCTGGAAAGGGGGAGAAAAAAAGGTAGAATACTCGTTAATTTGTTTATCTTAATTTGCATGGTGTTATATATTTAATTATTATATTAATCTCTTTTTATTTCTTCTTTTGATAGGTTCTTCCCAAACTCAGGCTCCTTAACCTTAGTGGTTCTAATCTAAAAACCTTTGACTCTGCCGGGATGACTCCAAATCTTGAAGAATTACTTCTTCGTGAATGTTATAAGTTGGTAGAAGTCAACATTTCTGATGAATGTTCGCATCTCAAGAAGCTAGACCTATACCAATGTAAAGCCTTAGAAAAACTCACCATTTCCAACGAATGTCCATCACCTCTGAAGTCCCTCAACCTTTACGATACTAAGTTACGTAGCTTGAACCTTGGGATGGCCCCTAATCTGGAGGTGTTATCAGTTGAATATTGTAGAGTCTTAGAGGAACTCGTCATGCCTGTTGAATGTCCAATGCTCACTAAACTCTCCCTCAAAAACAACAAGTTACGTAGCTTGAACCTTGGGATGGCCCCTAATCTGGAGGTGTTATCAGTTGAATATTGTAGAGTCTTAGAGGAACTCGTCATGCCTGTTGAATGTCCAATGCTCACTAAACTCTCCCTCAAAAACAACAAGTTACGTAGCTTGAACCTTGGGATGGCCCCTAATCTGGAGGTGTTATCAGTTGAATATTGTAGAGTCTTAGAGGAACTCGTCATGCCTGTTGAATGTCCAATGCTCACTAAACTCTCCCTCAAAAACAACAAGTTACGTAGCTTGAACCTTGGGATGGCCCCTAATCTGGAGGTGTTATCAGTTGAATATTGTAGAGTCTTAGAGGAACTCGTCATGCCTGTTGAATGTCCAATGCTCACTAAACTCTCCCTCAAAAACAACAAGTTACGTAGCTTGAACCTTGGGATGGCCCCTAATCTGGAGGTGTTATCAGTTGAATATTGTAGAGTCTTAGAGGAACTCGTCATGCCTGTTGAATGTCCAATGCTCACTAAACTCTCCCTCAAAAACAAGAAGTTACGTAGCTTGAACCTTGGGATGGCCCCTAATCTGGAGGTGTTATCAGTTGAATATTGTAGAGTCTTAGAGGAACTCGTCATGCCTGTTGAATGTCCAATGCTCACTAAACTCTCCCTCAAAAACAACAAGTTACGTAGCTTGAACCTTGGGATGGCCCCTAATCTGGAGGTGTTATCAGTTGAATATTGTAGAGTCTTAGAGGAACTCGTCATGCCTGTTGAATGTCCAATGCTCACTAAACTCTCCCTCAAAAACAACAAGTTACGTAGCTTGAACCTTGGGATGGCCCCTAATCTGGAGGTGTTATCAGTTGAATATTGTAGAGTCTTAGAGGAACTCGTCATGCCTGTTGAATGTCCAATGCTCACTAAACTCTCCCTCAAAAACAACAAGTTACGTAGCTTGAACCTTGGGATGGCCCCTAATCTGGAGGTGTTATCAGTTGAATATTGTAGAGTCTTAGAGGAACTCGTCATGCCTGTTGAATGTCCAATGCTCACTAAACTCTCCCTCAAAAACAACAAGTTACGTAGCTTGAACCTTGGGATGGCCCCTAATCTGGAGGTGTTATCAGTTGAATATTGTAGAGTCTTAGAGGAACTCGTCATGCCTGTTGAATGTCCAATGCTCACTAAACTCTCCCTCAAAAACAACAAGTTACGTAGCTTGAACCTTGGGATGGCCCCTAATCTGGAGGTGTTATCAGTTGAATATTGTAGAGTCTTAGAGGAACTCGTCATGCCTGTTGAATGTCCAATGCTCACTAAACTCTCCCTCAAAAACAACAAGTTACGTAGCTTGAACCTTGGGATGGCCCCTAATCTGGAGGTGTTATCAGTTGAATATTGTAGAGTCTTAGAGGAACTCGTCATGCCTGTTGAATGTCCAATGCTCACTAAACTCTCCCTCAAAAACAACAAGTTACGTAGCTTGAACCTTGGGATGGCCCCTAATCTGGAGGTGTTATCAGTTGAATATTGTAGAGTCTTAGAGGAACTCGTCATGCCTGTTGAATGTCCAATGCTCACTAAACTCTCCCTCAAAAACAACAAGTTACGTAGCTTGAACCTTGGGATGGCCCCTAATCTGGAGGTGTTATCAGTTGAATATTGTAGAGTCTTAGAGGAACTCGTCATGCCTGTTGAATGTCCAATGCTCACTAAACTCTCCCTCAAAAACAACAAGTTACGTAGCTTGAACCTTGGGATGGCCCCTAATCTGGAGGTGTTATCAGTTGAATATTGTAGAGTCTTAGAGGAACTCGTCATGCCTGTTGAATGTCCAATGCTCACTAAACTCTCCCTCAAAAACAACAAGTTACGTAGCTTGAACCTTGGGATGGCCCCTAATCTGGAGGTGTTATCAGTTGAATATTGTAGAGTCTTAGAGGAACTCGTCATGCCTGTTGAATGTCCAATGCTCACTAAACTCTCCCTCAAAAACAACAAGTTACGTAGCTTGAACCTTGGGATGGCCCCTAATCTGGAGGTGTTATCAGTTGAATATTGTAGAGTCTTAGAGGAACTCGTCATGCCTGTTGAATGTCCAATGCTCACTAAACTCTCCCTCAAAAACAACAAGTTACGTAGCTTGAACCTTGGGATGGCCCCTAATCTGGAGGTGTTATCAGTTGAATATTGTAGAGTCTTAGAGGAACTCGTCATGCCTGTTGAATGTCCAATGCTCACTAAACTCTCCCTCAAAAACAACAAGTTACGTAGCTTGAACCTTGGGATGGCCCCTAATCTGGAGGTGTTATCAGTTGAATATTGTAGAGTCTTAGAGGAACTCGTCATGCCTGTTGAATGTCCAATGCTCACTAAACTCTCCCTCAAAAACAACAAGTTACGTAGCTTGAACCTTGGGATGGCCCCTAATCTGGAGGTGTTATCAGTTGAATATTGTAGAGTCTTAGAGGAACTCGTCATGCCTGTTGAATGTCCAATGCTCACTAAACTCTCCCTCAAAAACAACAAGTTACGTAGCTTGAACCTTGGGATGGCCCCTAATCTGGAGGTGTTATCAGTTGAATATTGTAGAGTCTTAGAGGAACTCGTCATGCCTGTTGAATGTCCAATGCTCACTAAACTCTCCCTCAAAAACAACAAGTTACGTAGCTTGAACCTTGGGATGGCCCCTAATCTGGAGGTGTTATCAGTTGAATATTGTAGAGTCTTAGAGGAACTCGTCATGCCTGTTGAATGTCCAATGCTCACTAAACTCTCCCTCAAAAACAACAAGTTACGTAGCTTGAACCTTGGGATGGCCCCTAATCTGGAGGTGTTATCAGTTGAATATTGTAGAGTCTTAGAGGAACTCGTCATGCCTGTTGAATGTCCAATGCTCACTAAACTCTCCCTCAAAAACAACAAGTTACGTAGCTTGAACCTTGGGATGGCCCCTAATCTGGAGGTGTTATCAGTTGAATATTGTAGAGTCTTAGAGGAACTCGTCATGCCTGTTGAATGTCCAATGCTCACTAAACTCTCCCTCAAAAACAACAAGTTACGTAGCTTGAACCTTGGGATGGCCCCTAATCTGGAGGTGTTATCAGTTGAATATTGTAGAGTCTTAGAGGAACTCGTCATGCCTGTTGAATGTCCAATGCTCACTAAACTCTCCCTCAAAAACAACAAGTTACGTAGCTTGAACCTTGGGATGGCCCCTAATCTGGAGGTGTTATCAGTTGAATATTGTAGAGTCTTAGAGGAACTCGTCATGCCTGTTGAATGTCCAATGCTCACTAAACTCTCCCTCAAAAACAACAAGTTACGTAGCTTGAACCTTGGGATGGCCCCTAATCTGGAGGTGTTATCAGTTGAATATTGTAGAGTCTTAGAGGAACTCGTCATGCCTGTTGAATGTCCAATGCTCACTAAACTCTCCCTCAAAAACAACAAGTTACGTAGCTTGAACCTTGGGATGGCCCCTAATCTGGAGGTGTTATCAGTTGAATATTGTAGAGTCTTAGAGGAACTCGTCATGCCTGTTGAATGTCCAATGCTCACTAAACTCTCCCTCAAAAACAACAAGTTACGTAGCTTGAACCTTGGGATGGCCCCTAATCTGGAGGTGTTATCAGTTGAATATTGTAGAGTCTTAGAGGAACTCGTCATGCCTGTTGAATGTCCAATGCTCACTAAACTCTCCCTCAAAAACAACAAGTTACGTAGCTTGAACCTTGGGATGGCCCCTAATCTGGAGGTGTTATCAGTTGAATATTGTAGATCTTACGGAGTAATAAAAGTTAAATGGTAGTGTAGTTTGGTGTATCATGATACCTAATAAAAAATGATAGATTTGAGGGTTAAATGTTATACCATGACTTGGCAACATGCTATTAGTGAATAATGTTGGTTGATGTCGGTTTGTATATGATGACACCCTCTACCCTGATCTCTATATAACTAAAAGATGATAGTTTCTTTCTTAGGTGACACTTCTCTTTTCGTACCAACTAAGCTTTTTGCTCAGGTGACATTTTCTGGTAATTTTAAATTAGATATATTGAAATTTAAATCTATATTTTTAGTGCTTCATGTGGCACTTCATTTGCCACGTCATCATTTGTCTACGTGGACATTTGTTTTTTTTTTATCAATTTTAAATAGCAAATAAAAACCTAATACAAGATTAGAATTCATGACCTCTCATTTGATCTAACTTAATATTTGTTTATTTTTTGTAAACTATTGTAGATATTCAGTCTTTGTAACTTATCTTTTCTTTGTATTTAATTATCTTTGTGCATGGAATATAATTTACTTTAATATAATATAAAACTAGATTATATTGATAATTTTATCTAATATTTTACTATCCGATTATATTATCAATGTTAAATTAGATATTTACTTTATCAATTTCACACACATATTTTTGATATTTGTTTTTATATTCGATTTAATTTCCTCTCTTCACCTTTATATCTTCTTTTTCCTCATTTTTTTTATATTCTACTTTATATATGTTTCTTTCAGATTTTACATACATAATAAAAATATAACATCATTAAAAATCCTTTAAGTTTTATTATAAAATTTATAGGTAAATAGTACAATCAACTTTTATAGAGTGTTAAATCGTAATATCTTTTATTAAATTTATTTGGTTTTACATATGATTTGATTTATCATTTGATTTCAAAATATAGCCAATCTCTTCCATTTATACTTAATACAGTAGCGAAAAGAAGATAACATACCATGTACAACGAATCGAGCTATATATTTATGAAAGCTTAAACTGGCCTTTTTCATTGCTGAATTTTGATATGCATTAAGATGATCTGAACAGCCGACAACAGTATAACATTTCTTAAAATGTCCATACCTTCTCCATAAAAATCCGCAGATCATCCTATATCACACAATACTATAGTGTCATAAGTTAAGTGTGGAGTCACACAAAAGAATTTTATGAAATAGAAATTAAGAAAACTAATATGGGGGTTAATTTACTTGGGAGATTCTTCAAAGAGGTGTCGGTCACTTGGTACATATAAGCCAGTTTTCTCTTTTGTAGCATGCAATTCTGATGAGAGAGAGCACAAAGATTTATTCAATTATTTGTTCTCAGCAACACGAAAAGATAAAATATAATTACTTCCTTAAGACTGTTAATTTCGAATTGGAGTTATTTGACGATTATTAATTTTGTCAACATTATGATTAACTTAAAGTATTTAAGTCATGGAAAATCATAAGGGTGTTTAAATGGGTCAAGGCCATATATTTTGCAAGAAAAATTAGCTTCTAGTAAAAGTTTATATCATTCATTCAGGAAACTAAAAATGGGCAAAAAAAGTTTTCTTTCGGGTCAACTGAACCCAAGCCAACCCATTTCGACCTGTACCAATACATAACATGTTTCAACCTGAACTTGTTTTGACCCTTAACGCAACCCACCTTTGCCACTTCTACCTATAATTAGCTGCCGTAAATGAATTAAATTTTAACTTTAATTATAATAAATGGTGCCTGTGAAACTATTGCCTCATTCATTGATTATGTGTTGATCAGTGGCGGATCCAGGATTTTATAAGGTAGGGGGCACATATATTAAACTATTTAGAATAAAAAAGCATGAGAAATACCTTAGACGTAACAGAGCCAAAAACAGCATATCTTTTGTAAGCAAGAATTGTTTGATGGGCTTTTGTTTTGAGGGCATGAGAAAATTTGGATTGGGGCCTAATAGAATTTTTTTTTTTTTACTTGGGCTATGCTTTTGAGGGTGGGCCTTCCCCCCCTATTGTATGTTGCATCCGCCACTACCTGTCATGTATAGTTATAGTCTAAGTGCATAAATGACAAGTTTGGATATGACTGACTATATTATATATTCTAGGTAGGCAATCAGTAACATGGTACATAGTTCAAGTACCATTTATGTAATTAACTTTTAGTTTAATGGTTGATTCTATCATTAATATAAAGTAGTTTTGTTTTCTGCGCGCTTGATTCTATCTATTATATAAAGTAGGGTAAATTACACAAATCATACCTGAGGTTTGTTCAAAACTACATTGGTCATACCTACAATTTAAAAATTACGCGAGACATACTCATCGTTGTCAAAAACTTACACTGACCATACCTATCGCTGACGGTCGTCTATTTGGCCGTTAAGTC
Source organism: Erigeron breviscapus (assembly GCA_034093135.1). NCBI lineage: Eukaryota > Viridiplantae > Streptophyta > Magnoliopsida > Asterales > Asteraceae > Erigeron > Erigeron breviscapus. Next base: position 81,336,704 of record CM067172.1, on the reverse strand, counting down.
AAGTCACGTGCCGTGCATGTGAGGTATCAAAACCGTAATTTCGTGCATACTTCAGGTATTATCCTTGTAATTCACCTAAAAATAATTATTAAGAATTTAAAGTTTTATTTATGCTTTAGTTATTAAGTTGGATAGATATGAAATTTATTATGAAAAAATAGTTTTTTTTTTCAATGAAAAGTATATCAAGAAAAATAGTTGATACAAGAATGCATTTATATATATATGTATAGTTGAATAAACAAGGATTAGAACCATAAAACCACTAAAATTTTCACTTTTATATTACTTAATTATTATTTTATTTTATTTTCTAATTTATTCTTTTTAATAGAAACCTTTTTTAAAAAATTCAAAAAAATTATTAAAAAAGCAATATAATTTTTTCGTATGGTTTGATGACATCACCCTCAGATTAGAGGGGTAAAGCAAAGTCGAAGACTCGTCACGGTTTTAGAATATAATTTCACCTCAGATTAGCAATCTGTAACATTTTAGGTTTGAAGTTCCAGGGTTAGTCGTTAGTCTGACCTTAGAATTTCTAAGCCTAAAACTGTATCGTTTGATGACATCCTTTCATAAGTTTTTTATTTTTTATATTGAAATAAGTTTTAAAAAAAGAATATATATATATATATATATATATATATATATCTTAAAAATTCAATTTTATAATAATTATATTATATCTTATAATAAAACATATAAATATCTTAAAAACTTTTTATTAGGGTAAATTACACGGATGATACCTGAAGTTTACACGAAATTACGGTTTTGATACCTCACATGCACGGCACGTGACTTGACTTAACGGCCAAATAGACGACCGTCAGCGATAGGTATGGTCAGTGTAAGTTTTTGACAACGATGGGTATGTCTCGCGTAATTTTTAAATTGTAGGTATGACCAGTGTAGTTTCGAACAAACCTCAGGTATGATTTGTGTAATTTACCCTTATTTCTCTTTTTCTCAACTAAGATTTCATAACCTTAAAATGCCCACAGACTTTCTATATCTCTAATAACCGAAACATATGTTTACCAAAAATATCTTTAATGCATTAATTTACAACATTTTTCTCTTAATTTCTAAAATAACTACATTACACTCTTGTACATAAATTACTAACACTAGTCGTTGGCACCACTATCACCAGTTATCGCCACGCTACTAGCTACCACCTATCGCCACCGCCACCTTAATGTCATTGCTAACATCACTGGCGCTCATCGTCCGGCCATCCATTTAGTCATAAACTTAAAATGTTGATTTAGTTGGACATTTTGTCAAACATTATGAAACAACGTATTAGAGTGCTAAAGTACTACTTTTACTTCATAAGGTACAACCTTAACTTTTTTAATTTAGAGTGCAAATTTTATAATTGGAACGTTGTATCATATATACTGTCGTCTCTCCGGTGGGCCGCCAATAGATAAAAGATATATATTGTCAGGGTTTTCGAGGTTTGATACTTTCTTTCATCTTTATCGTACAGGGCTGTGTTTATATCTATCCATCTCTTTGTATGTAACACATCACACCCTTTTATTCTGTGTGAATATTCTTACTGCTACTAAAAAAAGGTAACAACTTTTTTTTTAAAGCTTTTATATTGCACTGCAGGTGTTTGATAAAATGCCTGAATGAAAAAGAAATTAAAATGTTGTATACTTTTATTCTTTATGTGATGGGTCTTGTTTTTTATGGTTAAAGTTTTGTGCTTTTTTATTTTTTAGCATATTTTTGTAGTTAAAATCTTGCAAATTATATATATGTGTGTGTGTGTGTATTGATTAACTTGCCTATGTAATTGTTTATTTTTGTGCATGCAGTTGCTTTTAATTTTATCATAACTAAAGGGGTTTAATCTTTTGGATTTTAGAGCAGTTTAGACTTGTTTTAAAGCAATGCTTTTTGAAAAAGATTGAACTGCAATTCTTTTATAAAAAAATTCTTTGTATTCAAGGCTATATAGCCGGAGGTTTTTCTGGAAGCAATCTCTATAATTGTGTAGAGGTATGACTGTGTTATATCCCACCCCACCTTATACCTCGCCTTGCGAAATTGGGTATTGTTGTTGTATATATGTTTACACCCTTTTGAAAGTAGGATACAAATACTCCAAGATTTAAAGGTGTTTTGAACATGAATAAGTGAACCAGCCAAAGGATTTACTAAGAATTGGATGTTTACCTTTTTTTTATATATAGTTTTGCTGTTCATCCATATTACGTATGGAGGCTAATAATTTTCTTGTCTTGGGTATAGATTCTGCTAGGACATAATTGAAATGGCTTGCGTTTCACATAGTTTCGGAGTTTCCATGAAATTAAATCAGCTGCCTTTTTCGGGTCAGAGGCAGTTTCCAAACAAAGTTTCTCAACTTTTCTTCCTGCAACCCACAAACCTGAAATCAGCAATGTTTTGTGATTTCCATACTTATCGCAGTATGAAGCGTTTTCAATCCTTCACCACTATTTTCAACAGTGTTTCTGCAGATCATGCCATTTCTGGTGAGAAACAAGAACAATAGCTACACCAACATCAACTTATTTTCAATTTTTTCTGATTGTTTTTTATCCAATTTGCTTTTTAGAAGAAAGAGTTAGTGTTCTGGTAATTGGTGGTGGTGGAAGAGAACATTCACTTTGTTACGCCTTGAAGAGGTCTCAGTCCTGTGATGCTGTTTTTTGTACCCCTGGAAATGCTGGCATTTCTAATTCAGGGGATGCCACCTGTATTGAAGATCTTGATATATTTGACAGTTCAGCAGTGATAGATTTTTGCCATAAATGGGAAATTGGGCTTGTTGTGGTGGGTCCTGAAGCTCCTCTTGTTTCGGGTCTCACAAATGATCTTCTAAAAGCGGGGATACATGCTTTTGGTCCTTCTGCAGAAGCTGCTGCTTTGGAAGGTTCCAAGAACTTCATGAAGAGTTTATGTGATAAATACGGAATTCCAACCGCAAAGGTTTGTACTATTCTTGAATTTATGCTACAAAAAGTGGAGACTGATTTTGCAATTTTGAACTGATTATGGGTATGTTTGGGAAAAGTAGTTGTAGTTTGTAGTTGTAGCTTTTAGTTGGAGCTGTAAGCTGTAGCTTTTATTTTTTAAAGGTGTTTGGTATGGTAACTGTAGCTGCAACTTCAAGAGGTATTTGTGTAGCTTTTAAAGATTAAAAGCTTCATCGAAAAGCTAAAGCTCCTGAAACGCTACTTCAAGTAGCGTTTCATTTTGGAGCTTTTTCTTTCAAATAAAAGCTAAAGCTAGTTGCATCCAAACAAAGCTTTTAATACTTTAGGAGCTTTTAGTTTAAAATAAAAAGCTAAAGCTCTGAAAAGCTCTTGAAAAGCTTGTGCCAAACCATTATCTCATTATTATCACTTGTATAATCAAAACAATCAGTCTTTAATGCTTAGATAAAAATATTGTACTTCTAATAATAATATAATTACTAAATAACCAGTTTTTGGATAATCAGTTTCATACTAGTTGCAACAAATCTGATAATCATAGAGTCAAATGAAATTACTACCTAATTATCCACTCTTTTAACCTAATCTGGGATACTTTTAATACCATTCGTAAGATGTTTTTTTTTTCGTTTCTTTTTTCTAAGAATGTCCTATTTCTTAATTCCTGTATAACACTTAATTAACTAGTTATCTAATTATAACAACTTCAAAGGGTAAAACCAGTTGCAAACACTATCTTCCATATAATCGGTTTCAAAGTGCACATGCAAGCACCTGTTAAATGCTTTAGTTTCATTTGTTTTCGGCTGCAAATAAACAAATCGAGAATTCTGTCATCATCATATTTGTCTATCTCTTGTTGCAGTATGCAACATTTACGGATCCGTCGGCTGCAAAAACGTATATCAAGGATCAAGGGGCTCCCATAGTTGTTAAAGCAGACGGGTTGGCTGCAGGAAAAGGAGTGATTGTTGCTATGACACTGCAGGAAGCATTTGAAGCTGTTGACTCGATTCTTGTTGGGGGGTCATTTGGAAAGGCGGGTTCTTCCATAATTATAGAGGAGTTTTTGGATGGTGAAGAAGCGTCATTTTTTGCTCTTGTTGATGGTGAAAACGCTCTACCTTTAGAATCTGCACAGGACCATAAACGAGTTGGTGATGGGGATACAGGTCCAAACACGGGTGGAATGGGGGCATACTGTCCTGCACCTGTTTTGACACAAGAACTTCAATCTTTGGTTATGAGTTCTATAATTCTTCCCACAGTTACAGGGATGTCAAAAGAGGGCTGCAAGTTTGTTGGAGTTTTGTATGCAGGACTTATGATTGAGAAGAAATCTGGGTTACCCAAATTAATCGAGTACAATGTGCGTTTTGGAGATCCTGAATGCCAGGTAAGTTACGTTCTACTTGTATACGACAAAAGTCAACACAAACCTTTTTCAGTTAGTATGTACGCGAATTAATCAGAATCATGTAACCAACTGATTATCAAAAACTGATTATTTGCCCTCTAAATAGTCATTTATGCAGTAGCAGAAATTTGTTTAAGCATATGTTAAAAGTTCATTATTGTGACCAAAAACTGTAATTATGATATTGCCAGTTAATAGAATGCAAATCCAGAAACCCTGGTCTGAATTGCTCTTCGAAGTTTAATGAGTTTCTGAGTAAAACAGGTATTGATGCTTCGTTTGGAGTCTGATCTAGCACAAGTCCTGCTTGCTGCTTGTAAAGGTGAACTAAACTCTGTGACTCTCGATTGGGCCCCTGGTTCAGCCATGGTGGTGGTCATGGCTAGCAACGGCTACCCTGGAAACTATGTGAAAGGAACCAAGATTCAAAACCTTGAAGAAGCAGAGGTAGCAGCTCCATGTGTTAAAATATTTCATGCAGGAACAGCTCTAGATGCAGATGGCAATTATATTGCAACTGGAGGCCGTGTTTTGGGCGTCACTGCAAAGGGAAAAGATCTTGAAGAAGCAAGAGATAGAGCTTACCGAGCTGTTGAAGAGATAAAATGGGAAGGCGGGTTTTATCGAAAAGATATTGGTTGGAGAGCACTTCCAGTGAAACAAATTTCCTAAAAATTGCAAACAGATTCACATCAATTTTGGTACACTGTTTACATGGTTGTCTCAGGCAGTTTGAGCTCCATTTGAGTTATTGGGGAGATTCACAATAACCGGCATGGTTTTTGTCCACCTTGGAATAGGTGTAGGTTTAGTTTGAAAACGTATGATGTTGAACGGAGTATGAATATTCTTTTTGAGCCCGTTCAACATGTAGTGTTTGATTGCAACTGCAACGATATTGTAGTGATGTGCTAGCTCAAATAATTAACCATGATCATGAGATCTGTTCATTTTAGCATAGAAAGATATCAATGTATATTTTTTCAATGCAAAATTGAATTAATAATTCAATATTTTTTCTTTTTAATAGTTTCCAAATTTTTGGGGGTGATTCTCCATTATTCTTTTTATTTTTTTTCATTATTTCTATTTGATTTCTGATTGTGTTTTTTCTATCAATTCTATGTTTCATTTCTTCTTTTGCCTGTAAAAAATTTGTCCAGCCTCTAGCTCGATTTCTATTCGGAAAAGCAGTGGTCAAGAGTCAGGACCATTGTTAAAATTCTATCTCAACCTAAACCAACTGATATATTGATATATACTTTCATGCCTTATATTCCTCTTTACCCCTGAACTATATGTACGTTATATGCAACCATGGTCAATGAACTCAGTTTCAAATCTCATGGACAAATAATGTTATATCTCAATAATCGATTATAAGCTATGTAACTACAAAAATAAAGTGTGGAACCCATCAATTGAAGAAGACAAAAGGAGGTATAAGCTACGTGGCTGCAATAACAGACTAAAAGCTGATAGAATTACTTTTAATTCAAGGGTTAAGATCCTTCCAACTTCACCTATAAAGTTGTTTCAACTTTAGAGAATCCTAATCCTATCGATAGAGAGGGAGGAAAGGAAAAGGTATGTGTGTGTTTTTGTGTAATTGTCAGGGGAGCGTATGAGAGAGGGGGGGTTGTTTAAAGGTAGGGGTAAAATGGGAATATCTCAAAAAATGCTTAAACTTAATTTCAATACCCTTTATATTATTAAAAAATAAAGAATAAATAAAAAATACTCGAATATATCTCGATCTATATTATACTTCTTCCTTCCCAAAAATATAGTACCACGAGACCACGAAGCCCTTATGATATACTTGTTAAATAAATTCTTAAAGTTTCATGAGTTTGTGCTGGTAATAATCCTTAGTAAAATTATTTCTTTCGATCACTTAGGGCACGTTTGGTAGGGAGAAATTCAGAGAAATGAAATGAGCAGAGAAATGAAATAGATTGAGAAATTCAATGAATTCTTTTGCTTGGTAATGACGGAGAAATCAATCCGAGAATGAGTTAAAATCATTTCTTATGTTTGGTATAAATCAGAGAAATG